>JAWNPK010000144.1:0-362028 GCA_035047565.1 Drosophila mulleri | reverse complement strand
CTTTGCGCCAACCTCATAACCGTCTTCCTCACGCCTTGATGCCCCGCTGTGGGAGCGTCATGACATTCTTGCAACACTCTTTTCCGCTGGTGAATTGGGACGCACAATTTCCAGGGAATGTAGTCTTCGTCGTCCACCCGGTGGCCAAGATTACGGTACAGCTGCCCGTTCTCCTCAACGTAATCTTTGAACTTCTCTGGATCCTCCTTGATCCTCCCACGCATCCTCGCTATCCATTTGCAAGGGGGATTGGCCTCCATCATTCGCTGGCAGCTTTCCACAGGTTGTCGAGAGAGTGCGTCGGCCACAACATTCAGCTTCCCTCGTCGATAGCGGACGTCGAATTGAAACTGCTGCAGCTTCAATGCCCACCTCGCGATCCTCCCCGTGGGACTCTCTATCGAATTAAGCCACTTCAATGCCAAGTGATCTGTAACTACCTCAAATCGATAGCCTTCGAGGTAGCAACGCATCTTCCTGATAGCCCAGACAATTGCTAGCCACTCCTTTTCTGTAGCTGAATAATTGAGCTCCGCTTTCAACATCTTCCGACTAGCGTACGCAATCACCCTTTTCCTCGCCTTCGACCTCTTGTGTGAGCACTGCGCCCAAGCCGTAGTCGCTGGCATCCGTCTGTAGTATGAACCTCGCCGAAAAATCGGGACACGTCAACACTGGCGCGGTCGTAAGACTCTCTTTCAATTGCTTCAGTGACTCCTCTTGCTCGTCGTTCCATTCCCATTTGTGGCCTTTCTTAAGGAGTCTCGTCATTGGTTCCACCATCGATGCAAAGTTTGGCACGAATCGCCTGTACCACGACGCCATTCCCAAACACTGCCGCAATTCCTTGAGAGTCGATGGTGTCGGGAAGCGGCGGATCGCCTCGACCTTTGCGGGATCTGTGCGTATCCCCTCTCCGCTGATGACATGCCCGAGATAGACCAACCTTTTCCTGAAGAAGCTGCATTTCTTCCGGTTTACTCGAAGGTTGGCTTTCCTCAATCGGCGGAAAACTTCCCTCAAGTTCTCTACATGCTGCGCTTTCGTGGCGCCGATCACCACGATGTCGTCTAAGTATGCAAAAGCATGCGGCTCCATGTCCGGTCCTATCACCGTGTCCAACGCCCTCTGGAACGTAGCGCCTGCTGAATGCAAGCCAAATGGCATTACTCGCCATTGAAATAATCCTCTCCCCGGGACCGTGAACGCCGTGCATTCTCTACTATCTGCTGCCATGGGGATCTGCCAATATCCACTCTTCAAATCCAGGGTGGATATGTATCGTGCGTGTCGCAGCCGCTCGAGAATGTGATTGATACGTGGAACTGGGTAGGCGTCTGGGATTGAGTGTGCATTCAACTGCCTGTAGTCCACACACATACGCCAATCTCCGGTCTTCTTCTTTACCAGAACGATAGGGGCACTATGCGGACTCCGCGACGGCTCGATGGCTCCAACTCTAATCAATTCGTCCACCTGTTCGTCAATTACTTTCCTCATAGCCGGATTCTTGGGATAATATCTTTGCTTAAGAGGCTTATTATCCCGCATCCTTATGCTATGCTCGGCGATGTTTGACACTCCCTCCAGTCCCTCGAAAAGCGCCAGCTCTGCTTCTAGGAACTCCTTCAGCTCGTCTTCCAGGTCTTCCGGCCACCCTGTGTCGTCGGGGGAAGACTCTGCATTCTCCTCATCCTCTTCTTGGTCCATTGGGCTCTGCGGTGACTGACTACTCCGAATTTCGTCTACATCCTCCGCCTCCAACCCCACCAACCTAACTTCTGGGGGATGTTTCTCTGGCTCGTCCTCCAGATCCTTTGTCCTCGCTAGCTGAGGACACCTCCCGAGTTCTCTTTTCGGGATCTCGCGACATTTCTTGATTGGCTGATCAGGTAGTCCGTCGCCCTGCGACGTGCCCTGCCCATCGATCGGCAATCCTCCGTCCGCTGACGCCGCGACCCCTCTCTGCGTCGGGGACCAACGCGGTGTCTCGGGGCCTCTCTTCCATTCCTTCTCGCGAATCCTTGATCGAGCAAGCGATTGCGGCCCTCCAGGCTGATCGCTCTCTTTCGATTCATGTGGCCCGCTTCTCAGGGACGTCTCTTCGTTCGGCCTCTCCTTCATCCTCATGGTGAGCGCTGCATTACCACAACACAGTGTGGTGTCCATCGCGCGCAAGAAATCCATCCCCAGGATAAGGTGGTCCAGCATCGCCGGCATGACGAGCAACGTCATCCTCGCAGCCTTTCCCGCGAGACTCACCTCCACACTTATCCTCTTCGTTATCTCCAGCGTGGATCCATCAGCCAATCTAATCCGTGACTGCATCTCCTGGATCTCGCCTCGGATCGCCTGCCTGCGCACACAGTCTTCGCTTATGCACCTGCGTGTGGCTCCAGTGTCGATTGTGGCCGTCATCGCTCGACCCCCAATCGCCACCGCCGCGACGATCCTTCCTTCTTCCACCGAAAGTGGATTCTTCGCCTCATCTTTGCTGTCTAAGCGGCGCCGCCCCGCTCCAGCGGGGGGCGCCCCATTCCGTTTCCCGCGTCGTCGCGCTCGCAGCATTCCCGCGTGCTTTTCCCCTTCCTTCCGCATCGCTGGCAGGACGGTGCGTGCCCGCTTTGACATTCGCGTGCGAAATGACCTACTTGCCCACACCGATAGCAAGTTTGTCGTGTCGCCGTTCCAGACTCGCCCTCCTGCACCATCATACGGTGAACAGCCTCTTGGGATGCCGCCGTGGACGCCATCGCTGCTCCTGCTGCTTGGCCTCTGACTTGGGATCCCGGCGCCTGTGTGCGGAAAGGGTTGTTTGGTCGATTTTCCGCCGACCTCGACCATGCTGTCTTCGTTTTATCTGCCACAGCCTCTCTGCCTTGTTCCCTCCTCTGCCCTTGGACATTTTCATACTCGGCCGCCATCCGCGTGAGTTGCGTCAGCGTGGCAAAGTCATGACGCCTCACATACAACCGATAGTCCGGGGCAGCGTTCTCATATGCTCGATACAGTTCCTGTGCCGCGCTGTATCGTGCCTGCCGCATCAACAACCTAAGCTCGATTAGGTAGTCCTTGAAACTTTCTCCTTCTCTCTGATGACGCGACCTTATTTGATCCTCCAGGCGTTCGAAGTACTGCGGGGGGAGGAAGAAATCCAAGAATTCCCTCCTGAAATCGACCCACGACGAATCCCTCAAACCACTGGTCAGGAACCACTTCGCCGCCTTATTCCGCGAATACCTCGCTCATCGCTCGTGGCATTTGATCCAATCCAATGCCGTACGTGATCGCTCTCTCTTCCACGATTTCCACGAAGCCCAACGGGTCCGTTCGGCCATCGTGCCGCATGCCCCATTTGCGAACTTGTTCGGCAACTCCCCCAGGGCGGGGACCTCTCTAATGGGATCGCGGGCGTGGGAACTCGCCGGCCAGTCTTCGGAATCGTCGCTAACGCCTCGTCTTCTTCCTTCTGCTCTTCACGCCGTCGCGCCGCCGCACCATTCGCCATGGGCACCCTCAGTCTCAGGGACTCTGCTTGGACGGGACCTTGTTCTTGCACCTTTCGTAAATCCGGCTCCGATTTCTGATAAGCTCGGCTGCCTATGCTTGGCGCATTGCCTCCCGGAGCGGACTCGGACACCTTCGTGAAACGCCTCTCAATGTCGGCCAGTCTCGCTTTGGCCTCTGCCGAATAGCTGCTGCTCTGTATGAACGAAGAGAGCCTTTTCCTTAGATCCTCTACTCGGCCTTCAGCATCCAGGCCGAACTCTCGCGCTATCGCGCTCAACTCTTCCTTGCACCTCTGGTAGATCCAGCCGACGCTCAATCCTGGGTTGTGATATTCGGCGTCCTCCATCTCGAATGTGTTTATTTATATATATATATATATATATATATATATTTTTTTTTTTTTTTTTTTTTTCTCTATTGTTATTCTATTTATTTGTTTCTGTCTCTCTTTTTTTTTTTTTTTTTTTTTTTTTTTTTTTCTTAAATTCTCTTATATATATATACAATTTTGTTAACTTTTACCATCTTAATCTATCTTGTTTTACTTCTTCTTTTTCTTTATTTCCCTTAATCTGTTTTGTTTTATTTTTCTTTTCTTTATTTCTCTTCTTAATCTATTTTATTTTATTTTGTTTACTTTACTTTTATTTTATTTTATTTTTCTTTACACTACTTTACTTTACTTTATTTCCCTTTTTTTTTTTTTTTTTTTTTTTTTTTTGTGACTTATCTTATACAATTTTGCTTACATTTACTATCTTATTCCATTTCATTCCATTTATTTCGTTTCCTCTTACCTTCTTAATCTAATCTTTGCTCACTTATTCTAACTTTATTTTATTTTCTTTGTTTCCTCTTAACCTGTTTCGTTATTCCCTCTCGTTTCTCTTTATTTCTTCTTACTCTATTCACCTTTCGATTATTTTCATTATTCCCTCTTAACTTATCTCATTCCTTTTAATTAATTTCTCTTCGTTTACCCTTAACCCATTTCGTCCCTTTTCACTCTCTCTTTATACGCTTTTAATTTATTTTCCATTCTCTCTTAACCTGATTCATCCCTTTTCGCTTCTCTTTGTACGCTTTAATTGTACTTCGGTTCACTCCTGTTTCATTTCACCTTCATCTCACTTTTACTTTTCTTGACCAATCTCTTTTGACGCTTTTATTCAGTTTCCTTCGCTACTCTAGTCCGTCTTCGCTATCGGATCTTATCTCCCTTTGTTTTCTCCTCTTTTTATCCCTCTTCTCACTTCTTGTATTCCTCTCACCTCGCTCTGCTTTATTCCAATTCGCTCCGCCCTTTTATTTTTATTTTTACTTCATTTTATTTTGATTTATTTTATTTAATTTTACTTTACTTTACTTTACTTTACTTTACTTTACTTTACTTTACTTTACTTTACTTTACTTTACTTTACTTTACTTTACTTTACTTTACTTTACTTTACTTTACTTTACTTTACTTTACTTTACTTTACTTTACTTTACTTTACTTTACTTTACTTTACTTTACTTTACTTTACTTTACTTTACTTTACTTTACTTTACTTTACTTTACTTTACTTTACTTTACTTTACTTTACTTTACTTTACTTTACTTTACTTTACTTTACTTTACTTTACTTTACTTTACTTTACTTTACTTTACTTTACTTTACTTTACTTTTTCTTTTTTTTTTCAGTTTTATTTTGTTTTATTTTGTTTTAGTTTGTTTTATTTTCTTTTTTTGTTTTATTTTGTTTTATTATATTTTATTTTGTTATATTTTATTTTGTTATATTTTATTTTATTATATTTTGTTTTATTATATTTTGTTTTATTATATTTTGTTTTATTATATTTTATTTTGTTATATTTTATTTTGTTATATTTTATTTTGTTATATTTTATTTTGTTATATTTTATTTTGTTATATTTTATTTTGTTATATTTTATTTTATTTTTTATTTTATTTTATTGGGTCGGATATGCCCTAGGTAGGGTATCGCGAAATCATGCAAGGGGTACATAAACTATAGTAGTCGAGCTGCACAGTGGGCCTCAGGCCGCCAAAACCGGACAAATCTCAGCGAAACACATTTTCGTACCAACACGTCGGATGTACCCTATGCAGAGTGCAGCGAAACCATGTAACGGACAAGTAGCCAAAAATTGACCCTCACTCTCTTTCTCTCGCTCGTCTATGCGCTCGTATGCATATATACATATAGCGAATAGTAGGAGGAGAAAAAAAACAAACGGACAAAGCGCGTATATATGTGCGCGCACTCTAGCCTGCATACACATATATATGTTTGCATCTAACCACCGACATGCATACAAACCGACATATGTACATATATGCAAATGCGTATACTCATACATATATTAGCGAAAGGCATGCAGAAAATTAATGCGCCAAAACTCGAATTAGACGCGCAATTCGTCTTTTTGCCGTTACCGGTATACCCTACTTTTCCTCTCTCACTTGCAAGGTATACTCGACCTGCCACTTAGAAAAGATATTCAAATGTCAGCGTAGGCCACTACCTGAACATATAGCAATATTCTCGTTTCTTCACTCGTATATACATACCCATATACTATTATATTCATTTTTACACATACGCTTATATGCACCACATATATGTATTTATCCCAATATACGCCCCATATATGCGCACATTTGAGCCCCAACGTTCACTCGTGCGATTATACATATATATCTATATATCTAATTACCACCACAACCAAACATTGAAGCAATGAGGAAATACAAGCAACCAAACGGATATACCGCACAGCGACCGCGCTGTCCAGGGTATAAAGATTCAAAAGCGACGAGAAAAGAAAACCAACGGTAAAACAATTGTGGCGCCGAAAAGTACAGCGCGCGCCAAAATCGTTAAACGCATATGCACATATATATATATACACTTACTAATTTTTTACTTTTCTCGATCAAAATTTTAAGGTTTTATATATCAAAATATAGCACTTTTATATATTTATTATAATTTCCGCCGTTTCCCCTCGGCCACTTGTAAGGTAGTCAATTTATATACGCCCATATGAAAATGCGCACGTATAAATGTACATACATATATACGTACGCGATCACTATTTTCACGCACTCTATTCTCCTCTCTTCGCTAATCCGCTAATCCGCTATTCCGCCGATACATACTTACACGCCGGCCGTTACAACGGTGCCGGCTAACCCACGCTATACTTTCGGCGCACTTTCGGTACAGCACGCGCCAAAAAATTAGAATTTGCGAACTCTAGAATGTTCGCGATTTCTCGACTAGACTTATATAGTATGTTATAATTTCGCAATTTTCGCTCGCTAATTGCCGACCATACGATGCACCGCGCACCGCCCTGGATGTCCCTGCTCGGGCGCCACTTGTAAGGTAGTAAATTTTCACAGCTGGGGTAGACACAGTCTACCCAGGGTACTCTCACAAGAAATTTATTTAATTTTTGAAATAGTGAGACACCAGGGGGTGGGGATATCTAACGTTATTGGCCGGGAAATGGGAGAGGGGGGGGGGGGAATCTAATACGGGGACCGCCACTCACGTGTACCACCTCCTTTTTCTTTCCTCGTCTCTGGGTCTTCTCTTTCCCTCGCTGCCGTCGAACTCTACTCTGGCTGCCGTTTAGTTCAATAAAAATTTTCGATTCACGTTTTCTTTCAGTTTCTTTAATCTTCTTTCGAGATGCCACTTACTCTAATCGCGCTTTTACCATTCACCACGCACTTAAAAATTAACTCTCTAAAAAACAACTTAAATCCGACTTTTTTTACTCCTCGATCACTTTTCAACCAAAACCGACTCGCCAACGACTTGGCAACGACCCCTTTTCAAAACCGACTCGCCAACCACTTGGCAACCACTCGCCAACGACTACTCCAAGACTTGGCAACGACTCGCCCACGACTTGGCAACGACTCTCCAACGACTCAATTCGTCTATCTTTCTTGCGCTCGCCCAAAGCGCTCGGTGTCGGCGACGCAACTCTCCGCTCACAACTCTCCACGCAGGGTTGCGTCGCTGATCGCCGATAAATCAGCGCTTTGGGCGGCATTTTCAAATATGAATTCAAATCTTAAAAATATACCAAACTAATTTTTACTTAATCCCTAACTACTACGGCTAAATCTTACCAACTACAAAACTAACCCTAATTAAACCTACTTAATTTACTAGCTTAACTCTAAATCTTAATGGCTACAAAATAAACTAAATCCTTCATCAAACTAAATATTCAAATAAACTAAGTGTTCCAAATTTGTAAATAAACATAAAACATTTTCTTCATATCAAAACCTCGTGAGGCGGTGATTAGGGAGCCGCCTCACAGTATATGCTCAGCATATAACTTGTATTAAAGAAATTTATGAACACGTAAATGATAGAGACTTGTTTCTCGTGGTTGTGTAATAATGTTCATAATAGTGAGATCCTTTCAAGTAATTTCACTATTTATAGACTTGACCGTTCTATGCGTAGAGGGCGTGGGGTGTTAATTGCTGTTAAATCCTGTATTCTCTCCGAAGGGTTTAGCTTTTCGTCCCTTCATGATGTGGAGATTATAGGGGTTAAATTAACTCTCCCATCGTGCTCCTTATTTATCACTTGCTCTTACATCCCTCCATCGTCTGATGTACAAGTTTATGCTCAGCATATAACTTGTATTAAAGAAATTTATGAACACGTAAATGATAGACTTGTTTCTCGTGTTTGGTGATTTTAATATTCCAAATACTTCTTGGTCCTCAACTTATAATGCAAACTTCTTTATTCCGTCCATTGATCACTATCTTTTTGATGAATGGTTTAACCTGTCTATGTTTCAGATGAATTCTACTTCTAATCATCTGAATCGTACATTAGATCTTGTGTTCATTAATCATGATTCCATCATTAACCCCACTTTAGAGGATTTATTATCTGTTGATAATCCTCTCATTTCTACTTTTTTTGCCCTCTAAACTAAGTCGCTTTTATCGTAAAGGCAATTTTGTTTTGCTCAACGAATTTAAAAAAAAACAAGTAAGAAAGCTCTAGTCGAGACTGCTCGACTACGAGATACCCTGAACCCTCCGAGCAACAGCCATTTCAATAATTTTCAGTGTCATTCAGCTTAAACAAACACACACACACACACGCAAACATATACATAGACACCCATAGGCACGCACACATTAACAGGCATGGGCTGCAGTGTGGGCTTACTATGGGAACTTAATTGTTCAATAACTTTTTTTGTGGACGTACGTTCTTCATGAAACTTTCAGAATGTGGTTTTATCATTACTATGCGTATATTTGCCAAAGCTCAAGTCTCTATTATTTGAAATACGCCTTTTACAGAGATGATGGTAAGGGGGTGGATATAGGGGTGGGGGGTGAATTATAACAAAAATCGAAATTCTATCACGTGGAGTCGAGTCTACATTTAAAATTTGGAGACTTTAGCTCTAAAGGTGTAGGAGATATAATTTTATAACTGGTTTTCGATAAGGTTTTTGATCGATAAAAAAATAACGGGATGAGTTATCGATCTTTTGTGATAAACTCGATATGCGCGCGCTATATACGGACATTTGAAAAAAAAATCAAGTCTCTAGCTCTAATAGCTTCGGAGATCGACGCGTTCATACATACGGACAGACGGACATGGCTAAATCGATTCAGTTTGTCGCCCTGATCAAGAATATATATACTTTGTGGGGTCTGCCACGCCTCCTTCTCCCTGTTACATACTTTTAACAAAACCATTATACCCTGATTTCCCATTTTCAATGGGTTCAGGGTATAATAAATACTCTAAAGCTAAGTCTATTTTCAATCTTTAAAATTCTCGTTGATAATTCACATTCTTATACGTCACAAACGTCAGTTTGCTCGAGATCCTAAACAATTTTACTCATTTGTAAACTTAAAGCGCAAATCTTCTGGTTTTCCGTCCATATTTGTCCTTGGTGCTGCTAAAATTGGTAAAACCAGGATTCCTCTGATCTATTTACCGATTTTTTTTCAATTATTCTTCTGCAGATCTGCTGAATATGGGTCTATAAATGCTCCTAAGGTCATTGCAGCCATTAGGATGTTGAAATCATCTCTCTCTCCTGGTGCCGATAATATTCCAAGTTGTGTGATTAAAGAGTGCATTACTAAAATTGTTTAATTTGTCTTTGGAAACTTCTGTGTTCCCGTCAATTTGGAAAGATTCTTCTATCATTCCCTTATATAAACAAGTAAGAAAGCTCTAGTCGAGACTGCTCGACTAGGAAATCCCCTGAACCCTCCGGAGAACTGATATTTCAATAATTCTTCCCGTCTTTCTGCTTACAAAAGAAACACACACACTCACACAAGTACACGCGGACACACATACATAGACACTCATAGGCACGCACGCATAAACACACATGGGCTGCAGTGTGGACTTACCATGGGAACTTTATTGTTTAATAACTTTTTTTGTGGACGTACGTTCTTCATGAAACTCTAAACTAAGTCGCTTTTATCGTAAAGGCAATTTTGTTTTGCTCAACGAATTTTAAAAAAAATAAATACTCTAAAGCTAAGTCTATTTTCAGTCTTTAAAATTCTCGTTGATAATTCACATTCTTATACGTCACAAACGTCAGTTTGCTCGAGATCCTAAACAATTTTACTCATTTGTAAACTTAAAGCGCAAATCTTCTGCTTTTCCGTCCATATTTGTCCTTGGTGCTGCTAAAATTGGTAAAACCAGGATTCCTCTGATCTATTTACCGATTTTTTTTCAATTATTCTTCTGCAGATCTGCTGAATATGGGTCTATAAATGCTCCTAAGGTCATTGCAGCCATTAGGATGTTGAAATCATCTTTCTCTCCTGGTGCCGATAATATTCCAAGTTGTGTGATTAAAGAGTGCAGTGCTGCTTTTCAGTCACCATTACTAAAATTGTTTAATTTGTCTTTGGAAACTTCTGTGTTCCCGTCAATTTGGAAAGATTCTTTTATCATTCCCTTATATAAACAAGTAAGAAAGCTCTAGTCAAGACTGCTCGACTACGAGATACCCTGAACCCTCCGAGCAACAGCCATTTCAATAATTTTTAGTGTCATTCAGCTTAAACAAACACACACACACACGCAAACATATACATAGACACCCATAGGCACGCACGCATTAACAGGCATGGGCTGCAGTGTGGGCTTACTATGGGAATTTAATTGTTCAATAACTTTTTTTGTGGACGTACGTTCTTCATGAAACTTTCAGAATGTGGTTTTATCATTACTATGCGTATATAAGCTCAAGTCTCTAGTATTTGAAATACGCTTTTTACAGAGATGAGGGTAAGGGGGTGGATATAGGGGTGGGGGGTGAATTATAACAAAAATCGAAATTCTATCACGTGCAGTCGAGTCTACATTTAAAATTAGGAGACTTTAGCTCTAAAGGTGTAGGAGATATAATTTTATAACTGGTTTTCGATAAGGTTTTTGATCGATAAAAAAATAACGGGATGAGTTATCGATCTTTTGTGATAAACTCGATATGCGCGCGCTATATACGGACATTTGAAAAAAAAATCAAGTCTCTAGCTCTAATAGCTTCGGAGATCGACGCGTTCATACATACGGACAGACGGACAGACGGACAGACGGACATGGCTAAATCGATTCAGTTTGTCGCCCTGATCAAGAATATATATACTTTGTGGGGTCTGCCACGCCTCCTTCTCCCTGTTACATACTTTTAACAAAACCATTATACCCTGATTTCCCATTTTCAATGGGTTCAGGGTATAAAAAGTAAGAAAGCTCTAGTCGAGACTGCTCGACTAGGAAATCCCCTGAACCCTTCGGAGAACTGATATTTAAATAATTCTTCCCGTCTTTCTGCTTACAAAAGAAACACACACACTCACACAAGTACACGCGGACACACATACATAGACACTCATAGGCACGCACGCATAAACACACATGGGCTGCAGTGTGGACTTACCATGGGAACTTTATTGTTTAATAACTTTTTTTGTGGACGTACGTTCTTCATGAAACTTTCAGATTGTGGTTTTATCATTACTATGCGTATAATTGCCAAAGCTCAAGTCTCTAGTATTTGAAATACGCCTTTTACAAACTTATGGGTGAGGGGGTGGATATAAGAGTGGGGGGTGAAATTGAACAAAAATCGAAATTCTATAACGTACATATCAATCTACATTTAAAATTTGGATACTCTAGCTCTAAAGATGTAGGAGATATAATTTTATAACTGCATTTCGATAAGGTTTTTGATCGATAAAAAAATAACGGGATGAGTTATCGATTTTTAGTGATAAACTCGATATCCGCGTGCTATATACGAGCATTTTAAAAAAAAAAAGTTGAAGTCTCTAGCTTCTATATCTTCTGAAATCCACGCGTTCAAACATACGGACAGACGGGCAGACGGACAGACAGACGGACAGGGCTAAATCGACTCAGTTCGTCGCCCTGATCAAGAATAAATATACTTTATGGGGTATGCCACGCCTCCTTCTGCCTGTTACATACATTTCAACAAAAACATTATACCCTGATTTCCCATTTTCAATGGGTTCAGGGTATAAAAACGTGGAAGATATGATATTTTCAATCACCAGGGCCAGAACTTACAAGAAAATTTGTAAATAACTGCGGGACACGTTAGTGGAGAGAATGGGGAAGGGGTATTGATTAGAGGTTAGGTGTCCAACCTACAACCTCTTTCATTTTCTTTAGCTATGTTATCTCATATTCTCTTTTTGTCTTTATCTTTTCCCTTTTACATCCTTTTTCTTTTCCCTTTATTTTATTTCGTCTCATTTGCTTATAAACTGTAGGAGATATTAGCTTTTGCGGTTTGCCACGCCCCCTTCGGGCGGACATATCCACCATAGCTCGTTGGACTTGGCTTGTCACCCCGCGTATTTAGCATCAATAGTGCCTAAAATTCAGCAAAATTTGAAAAATCACTATATTTTCAGGTCCGATTTGCCACGCCCCTAGTGGGCGTAAACATACAATTTTTTCATCAGTCATTATATAATCATAACATTAGCTCACGGAGATACTGTTTTATCCGATTTGCCACGCCCCCAATGGGCGTAGATATATCCGCCATAGCATGATGGACTTGGTTGATCGACGCGGACCTACATACCAAATTTCAGCTTTCTAGCTCTTCAACTAACATGGTTTCTGGTTGGATTTGCCACGCCCCTAGTGGGTGGATCAGGAAAATTATAACACTTTATAAATCAAGTCTCTAGCTTCAATAACGGCGAAATGAACTACGTTCACAAAATCGTGAATGAGTATAATAATAATTAATGAACTAACTCGAAGTCTTACAAACTCAGCGATATAATAATGATAATGATAATGATAATGATAATGATAATGATAATGATAATGATAATGATAATGATAATGATAATGATAATGATAATGATAATGATAATGATAATAATAATAATAATAATAATAATAATAATAATAATAATAATAATAATAATAATAATAGTAATAATAATAATAATTTTTTTTTTTTTTTGTTGGGCTGAGGTAGGAAAAAATGCTTTATGCACCGTCAGTCAGGTCGTCACTTTGACCGGTGTGTCGGACTGCATAGCTGCTTACCGACTAAAAATCCTCCTCTTTTGGGGCTCAAATCCACCTTGGAACCAGGAGTTATCCCGCATTAACCTTCAAGGTGGAACCCCATAGTGTGCTCTAAGTGAGCATTGCCCTCTGTGTGCCTGCGTCCAGGTCATACTTCTTCCGCCGCAGAATCTTTTCGGCGAAGTCATAGACTTTTTTCCAAGCATCTATGCTGCTGCACATTTGCTGTACTAATGTCTCTACTCTGACTTCACCTACTGTTTCTGCCAGGTCGATTCTTTCTTCCGACCATCTTATGCAGTTGAAGAAGGTGTGTTCTGCATCATCCATTGCATTTCCACAGTAAATGCAGCTGGATTCGGCAGTTTTCCCCATCTTATTTAGATACTTTCGAAAGTAACCGTGTCCAGAGAGTAGTTGTGTCAAATAGAACGACGTTTCACCGTGTTTTCTATTTATCCACTTCTCTAGATCGGGGATTATTCTAGCGGTCCATCTTCCATACTGTTGGGCCAAATTCACTTATCTTCTTGTTTAACTTGAATTTTATACCTATATTTTTATACCCTGAACCCATTGAAAATGGGAAATCAGGGTATAATGGTTTTGTTAAAAGTATGTAACAGGGAGAAGGAGGCGTGGCAGACCCCACAAAGTATATATATTCTTGATCAGGGCGACAAACTGAATCGATTTAGCCATGTCCGTCTGTCCGTCTGTCCGTATGTATGAACGCGTCGATTTCTGAAGATATAGAAGCTAGAGACTTCAACTTTTTTTTAAAATGCTCGTATATAGCGCGCGCATATCGAGTTTATCACAAAAGATCGATAACTCATCCCGTTATTTTTTTATCGATCAAAAACCTTATCGAAAACCAGTTATAAAATTATATCTCCTACACCTTTAGAGCTAAAGTCTCCAAATTTTAAATGTAGACTCGACTGCACGTGATAGAATTTCGATTTTTGTTATAATTCACCCCCCACCCCTATATCCACCCCCTTACCCTCAACTCTGTAAAAGGCGTATTTCAAATACTAGAGACTTGAGCTTTGGCAAATATACGCATAGTAATGATAAAACCACATTCTGAAAGTTTCATGAAGAACGTACGTCCACAAAAAAAGTTATTGAACAATTAAGTTCCCATAGTAAGCCCACACTGCAGCCCATGCCTGTTAATGTGTGCGTGCCTATGGGTGTCTATGTATATGTTTGCGTGTGTGTGTTTGTTTAAGCTGAATGACACTAAAAATTATTGAAATGGCTGTTGCTCGGAGGGTTCAGGGTATCTCGTAGTCGAGCAGTCTCGACTAGAGCTTTCTTACTTGTTATACCCTGAACCCATTGAAAATGGGAAATCAGGGTATAATGGTTTTGTTAAAAGTATGTAACAGGGAGAAGGAGGCGTGGCAGACCCCACAAAGTATATATATTCTTGATCAGGGCGACGAACTGAGTCGATTTAACCCTGTCCGTCTGTTTGTCCGTCCGTCCGTCCGTCCGTCCGTCCGTATGTATGAACGCGTCGATTTCAGAAGATATAAGAGCTAGAGACTTGAACTTTTTTTTAAATGACCGTATATACGGCGCGGATATCGAGTTTATCACTAAAAATCGATAACTCATCCCGTTATTTTTTTATCGATCAAAAACCTTATCGAAATGCAGATATAAAATTATATCTCCTACATCTTTAGGGCTAGAGTATCCAAATTTTAAATGTAGATTGATATGTACGTTATGGAATTTCGATTTTTGTTCAATTTCACCCCCCACCCCTATATCCACCCCCTCACCCATAAGTTTGTAAAAGGCGTATTTCAAATACTAGAGACTTGAGCTTCGTCACATACACACATATTAATGATATAAACACAATCTAAAAGTTTCATGAAGAACGTACGTCCAAAAAAAAAGTTATTGAACAATTAAGTTCCCATAGTAAGCCCACACTGCAGCCCATGCGTCTTTATGCGTGCTCTCCTATGTGTGTCTATGTATGTGTGTTTGCGTGTGTATGTGTGTTTGCTGTTGCTCGAAAGGTTCAGGGGATCTCGTAGTCGAGCAGTCTCGACTAGAGCTTTCTTACTTGTTACATTTGGGTTCACCCTAATTACTCTCCTCTCTTGCGTTGTAAACTCTCATTACTTGCATTAATTCGCCTAGCTCTAAGCAAGCTGCGCTTGCTCATACGTTTGTACTTTTAGTGTATATCAAGAACTCCACGAATAAACGTTGCACCTACGATGTGCTGAATTTCATATACGGCTCATTTGTTTAGTTAGAACAGCACCCCCATAATCTGAACTCATGCTAGACAGAAAAACGCTTCTGATCTTACACATACCTTTCGCATGACTATCTCGCTTTCCACGAGACTATGGTTTGCTGCCGTATGCTCTTTGCCGCCTGCTCTGAGAATTCTCCTCTTTGCCGAAGATTCCATATTTTTTTGCGCTCTTGTGCAAGCAAGTCAACCGGTATGACTGCTGCTATCACGCCGATGTTATCCTTAAGGCTGCTCTTCGTTGCACAGATAACTTCGGCTTTCGCTTTACATCCGCATTTAGGGTGTCCGCCCATACTTCACTGCCATATAGCAATATAGCATTCGTCGTTTCCATGAGGAGTCTTCGTTTTCCTGCCGTCGGGCCGTCAACGTTTGCCATCAGTCTACTCAGAGACCCCGTTGCTGTCGCTGTTTTCCGCGTGGCGTGCTTCAGCTGTTCCCAGAAGGTAAGTTTACTGTCTAGTCCAACGCCTAGATAGTTCACTGTCCTCTGAGTCCTTATCAGGTTTCCGCTTACTCGCATCTCTATTTCGGTTGGGATCTGTTTCCCCGTGAACAGAAGTAATTCTGTTTTATGGGTGGCAAGTTCCAATCCTCGAGAGCTGAGCCATGTCTGTGTGCGGATCATAACTTGGTTAAGTCTCTTTTGGGCCTCTATGGTGTTTCTGGCAGTGATGACGGCTGCGATATCGTCGGCATAACCAATCAGGAAGGTGTCTTCAGGCATTTCCAGTCTTAGGATGTCGTCGTAGCTGATGTTCCACAGGTCTGGTCCCAGGATTGACCCCTGTGCAGCTCCTCCAGTCACTCTGTACCGTTTCGTTCCAGTCTGTGTGGAGTACAGGAGTATTCGATCCTGCAAATAGCTCCTGATCATATCCATGAGGTACTCCGGTATATGGAAGCGATGCTCCAGGGAAGCAAGCATATCGGTCCACCTTACACTGTTAAAGGCGTTTTTAACGTCCAGCGTTGCTAGCAGAACCACTGGGCGCGAGTATGCATTTCCTCTTTGCGTAGCTCTGGCTGCCTGAACCACTTCATCGATAGCTCCCATTGTGGATTTTCCAGCTCTGAACCCGTGTTGCCTGGGGCTAAGTCCTCCAGCGGCCTCTACTGCGGCGAGTAGTCTGGGTCTTATGAGCTTTTCTAACAGCTTCCCAGCTGTGTTTAGCATGCCGAGGGTGAGTTGGGATGGCCTTTGCCTTTGCTAATGAGCACCAGTCTCTGTTCTTTCCACTCTTCTGGGAATATCCTTTCTTTTAGACATGCGTTATACATCCTAAGTAGAAAAGTAGGCCGTCCTGATGCTATCACCTTCAGTATTTCGGCCGGTATATTATCTGGTCCCGGCGCTTTCTTATTCTTCAGGGAGAGAGCTGCAATATTGAGTTCTTCCTCGGTGAAATTTGGGACTGAATCATCGAACTCTACGGGTGCTCGCTCATGCCTCTCGTGGATGTGTGTTGGAAATAGTGTTTCCACTATATGATCCATCGTATCATCATCCACGTTTGGCACTGCTCCGTAGTTTCTCAGCTTCTTCATGACTATCTTGTAGCCAAGTCCCCAAGGGTCTTTGTTTACATCTTTGCAGAGCTCTTTCCACTTGTAATGCTTACTGCGTGTGATAGCAATCGATAGTTCTTTTCTCGCATTCTTGGATGCTAACGCTAACGCCATGAAATTTCCAGAGCGTCGTGCCCTTGTTAGCCTTCTTCTACATTGTATGCATACTTTCCTTTTTTCTGCAATATCGTGGTTCCACCAGTACGCCTGTCGTCTACCTCCGTGTTTGCTGTGCGTTTTTGGCATCGAAACGTTACACGCTCTTTCCATAGCTGTTAGGCTTCTTTCGACCACTTCCTTCGAGGTCAATGCGCCGTCGAACTGTCCTTCTCGCCTATCTAATTCAGCTAATAATTTACCTGTGTCCACCTTACTTATGTCCCATCTGTGGGAAGTCTTTCTTGGGCATGATAGGGGGTTTTGCTGACTGGTATTCTGGAACTCATATGAGATATACTCGTGATCACTGCCCGTGAAGTCATCGAGTATCTTCCAGTCCTTTATCCGATCCACGATGTGTTCGGATCCAGAGGTATTGTGCCTTCACATCCCGGCCTATGGAAGGTAGCTCTGCTTCCGCGGTTTGCTACCACTAACACTACCGTCCTCTAGAGTTAGTAGAGGACATTCCCCAATCTACTGCTTGTGCATTCAGATCGCCTGCCAAAATGAAAGGCTGCCGTCGATCCACGAGCAGATCCTCGATTGCATCCAGTTTATTCTGGAAGGTGCTTATGTCATCGCTAGGGGTTAAGTAGCAACTGACTACTGCTATTTCTCTGAAGCGTGCGTAAACATAGCAGTTGCCCGTCTTGCTTTCTAGTGGCCGTTGTCCACTACTACTGGGGATCCATATGGCAGCAGTCTTGGTGTCGTCCTCTAGCCAGACACCGTTTTCTTTTCACTTGTATTGCTCACTGATGATCACTACATCTATAGCATATTCTGCTACTATCTGTGTCAAAAGTGCATCTGCCGTTTTGCTCCGGTGTAGATTACCTTGGAGAATTTTCAACATTTTGCTGTAGTCTGTCGTGTGCTTGGGCATTTCTGCGATCCCGGCATGTGATCGACAGAAATACGGCCTGCATCCGTGCAAATGCAGCATTTTGGTGGTTTTTTGCAGTCTTTCATCTTGTGACCTGATTCCCCACATTTAATGCAGATGCCACCACCACTTCCGTCCGGTCCTGTGCAGTTGGTCTGCAGATGACCGACCCCGAAGCATCTGTAACATCTGCGGATGGGTTTACACATCCTGGGCCTAGCCCTGACAAAGCCGATTTTAATGTCTGAGCTCAGCAACGTCTCCGCTAGTTGGCTTTCTAAAGTTACAAAAGCCCTTACTTGCTCTCGACTGTTTGGGGCAGTGACTTTTATGCGCAAGTCCACTGATGAATTATCAAGGACTTGTCGTACTGCCTCAGCCACCTCAGACTCTACAGTTAGTGAGTCGAGATCTCGGATCTCCACTGTCGCTGTAGGTTTTAACTCGGCTACCGTAGCTGTTTTCTTGACGGTAGCCTTTAGTTTTTCAACCAGCTCCGGTTGTAACTTTCCCCTTTGCTCAGTTCTACAAGGAGTGCCCCAGATCGGGTTTTCCTTATGCCTCTCACATTTGTCTTTTCGTCCTGTTGGATTGTGCTGCGTATGTTTCGTAGCACATCTACGTAGCTTTGTCCACTTTCAGGTTTTATGAGGACTGCTTCTGTGCGGGGAGGTTTTTTCATCTCTTTTCTCGTTGGTTGTGCTATCACTTTCGGCTTCTCTGCAGGTGCCGAAGTAGTCTTTTCCGCTCTTTGTTTCAAAGCCCCTTTTCTGGTGACTTTTTGCCACAGATTCTGTTGTCCCTTGCAAAGTTTTTTGCCGGATTCAGACTCTAAGGGGCTAGGGGCCTGTCTCTTTTGTATGGTAGGTGTTTCCACCATTTCCGAGATCCGTGCCTCTCTCTCTGCTGCTGGTTCTAATTGCTTCTGCTTAGTTGCTTCAGCTTCCAGCTTCTTCCAGGAGTTCCTGCAGTGTCCCAGAATATCGAGCAGTTCGTCTAGGTCGGATACCCCGCTTTTAACATCCAGACTGATGTTTTTTTGTTTTGCGACAGCGGTTTTTATACGCCGCAGCGCCTGACGACATTTTAGTATGGCGTCCTCTTCCTCGGCACGGAGTTTTAGCATGTACTCGTGCATGTACATAATAATAATAATAATAATAATAATAACAATAATAATAATAATATTAATAATAATAATAATAGTAATAATAATAATAATAATAATAGTAATAATAATAATGATAATAATAATAATAATAATAATAAACCGAATAGCGATTACTCTGGGCCCATAACCAATGTTGGAAATATTTGGCTTAATGTTTGCTTTGCAATGCCAGCGAGAGTAAAAACGTTGTGGTTCGGTTAAAGGCTTAATAAAGAGTAAAATATAAACAGAATAATGTTAATTACATTCTTCGTATGGTATTGCCAGATTACATGTATGCTTATGTTAATGCTAATTTCAATTACATTTTCAACACTTCTTCTTAAGCTACATATAATCTTTTCCTTTTTTTTTTTTTTAGTTAATAAATCTTTTGCTAGGATAAACCAAGTAAGTTAACGAAATAGTTATGCATAGACTTATGTAAACAATTGGTAAGAATATCAGCTACATTACAGTTTGAATTCACAGTTTGAATTCACATATCTCTTTAAATTGTAATTTTTCACGAACAAAGTGGTACTTAATATCTATGTGCTTTGTCCGTTTGTGATGCACTGGATTCTGTGCAATGTGTTGCGAGCTGATATTGTCACCATGGATCTTAATTGGCTTCTCATCTGTTGACCAGCCAATCTCATTTAAAAATCTTCGCAAATAGACTGCTTCCTTTGCAGCCAACGGTAACGCAATATACTCCGCTTCTGTGCTGCTTAAAGCAACGACACTCGTGCTTTGCTGAAGTCCAAGAAAATACACTGCCAGCGAGGAAGAACGCGTAGCCACTATATGAGCGTCTGTCTCGTCTGTCATTTGCCCAATCTGCATCGGCGTATCCAGTTGCTGATTGATCACATTTGCTGTATGTGATAGCCAAATCCATCGTACCTGCCAGGTACCTGAGAATATGTTTTTCTGCAGCTTCATGTTCTGCATGCGGATCGTTATTCCTCTGAGATAGTTTGCATACTGCGTGCAAAATATCGGGCCGGCTCAGCACTGCTAAATACATAAGGGAGCCAATTAGTGACTGATATTGGGTTTTATTTACCTTTTTGCAGTCGTCGTCGCTACATTCAACTTGAAAACCTGAATCAAGTGGTGTATGGACATGCCGGCATTTGCTCATACCGTATGTTTCCAGCAATCTTCTAATGTGTGATTTGTGGCATAGCGAAATTGAACCTAGTTCACCGTCCCTCTCAATTTCCATGCCATGGAAATAGCTTATGGGGCCTCCATCATGCATCTTGAACTTCGATGCAAGCTTCTTCTTAATCATTGCTATGTCTTTTTTGTTTGAACACGCGATGATTAAGTCGTCGACGTAGACGGCAATATAGCTGAATGCTTCTTCTTCGACTTTGGTGTACAAACAGACCTCATTTTTGCATTTGCTGAACCCAATGGAATGCAAGACCTCATCAAGTGTTATATTCCAAGCACGCCCTGATTGCTTAAGTCCGTAAAGCGCTTTGCTCAGTTTTAGAACTGATTTAGGTTGACTGTTGTCCACAAAGTTTGCAGGCGGCTTCACATACACAGTTTCGTGAAGCTCGCTGTTGAGATATGCATTTTTTATATCTATTTGGTGCATATATAAACGTTTTTCAGCAGCTATCGCGAGAAGCATCCTGATTGTCTCGTATCTAATTACTGGCGAAAATGTTTCCAAATAGTTTACGCCAAATTGTTGCCCACATCCTTGTGCAACTAAGCGAGATTTGAATTTTTCGACATTTCCATTTTTATCGCGTTTGATTCGAAAAACCCATTTTGAACCAATTGCCTTTTGCGCTGGAGGGAGGTCGCTTTGTGTCCATGTGCAGTTTTCTTGGGGTGCTCTGTACTCCGTTTCCATGGACTCTCTCCACTCTTGCGCGTATTGACTCTGCAACGCCGATTGAGGTGTCTCTGTGTCTACTTGATCAAACACACTGTTGAGCCTCGTCTGGTACTGCTTCGTTGGTCGTCCTGGTTGACCATTTCGTATCGTAGGCCTGCCCGGCCCACGCTGCTGTCGCGTCACTGTTGCATCATTGTTGTTGCTTTCAGCTTCTGGATTCTCTTCGTTCTTTTGCCCTTCTTCTGATGTGCTGCTCTCATCCGGTGTCATCTGCTCATGACCTGTAAGCTCTGGTGTATCAAGGCTTATTATGATCGTCATGAAATCATTATTCGTGTCTTCAACATTTTCGATTGTTTTTGTGTCAAACTCACCCTCTATGAATTTAACGTCACGCCTTTCGATAACACTCCGCTTCTCTGGATCGTACAGACGGTATGCCTTTGCGGTATGAGAGTATCAAAAAAAAATGTACTCCTTTCCTTTTGCCTGGAATTTGCTTGTCTTAGCCTTGTCCAGAGCAAACACGCGAGATCCAAACACTCGCAAATGCTTCACAGAAGGCTTCCGATCTCTCCACATTACGAATGGTGTGCCTCCAGTTAACGCTTTTGTGGTACATCTATTGCGCAGATATACAGCCGTTGTGACAGCCTCTGCCCACAAAAACTCACCAAGCTTTGCATGGATTAGTAGACTTTTTGCCATTTCTACTATGGTCCGGTTGGCACGCTCTGCAACGCCGTTTTGCTGAGGTATATACGGTATTGTCAACTGCCTTTGTATACCGCATTCAGTTAAAATATCAGTAAACTGTTATTTACATACTCCGTGCCATTATCGCTGCATAAAGCCTTTATTTTCTTGCTGTTTGGCATTCTGCAAAGCTTTTAAATGCTTTCATTTATAGACAAATATCATCCGCGTGTAATCGTCAATGAATGTCACAAAATAACGATTGCCACCGATTGATTTGATATTCATTGGTCCACATACATCTGTGTGCACTAATTCAAGCACATCTTCTGTACTTCGATTCATTTTTTGATTAAACGGCAAAGCACTCAATTTGGACTGGTTACAAGTATCACAATTCATCTGCACTTGCATATTCTCAACATTCATACAATGCACTAGCTGTTTATCGTTCAGCTGTTTTAAATCTTTAAAATTAAGGTGTCCAAATCTATTATGCCATTGCATTGCGGGCGAATTTGTGCTCATTGAATCTACTGAGCTGCTTTGTGAGCTTTTGAGTAAACACATACAGATTATTTTCTTCGTTTGCTTTTAACAACACTTCGCCTTTATTATTTTTAATAATCGACACTTTGCCTTTAAATGATGTGGAGTTTTCAAATTTGGATGCTGCGCTTACTGAGAAAAATTCATATGGAGTTCGGGCACATGCAAAACATTTATTAAATTTATTATGCAGTGTTCTCCTTTTATTTTGACGTTTCCAATCCCCTTTGCAGCAACATACTTATTTGCAGCTAGCATTATCGGCGTTTCTTTTTCAGCGTAGTTTGTAAACATGTTGCGATCGCAACACATATGAGATGTTGCGCCGCTGTCTACGCACCATACGCTCTTTTTCTGCTCTCCAGCAAAACAGTGCATTAAACTGCTTGCTTGTTCGCTGCTCATTCTCTTTCTATCGTACCTCTTTTCGTTCTTCTTCTTTGATTTGCATTCGCTTGCTCGGTGCCCAAATTTGTCGCAGTTGAAACACTTTCCGTTAAACTGTTTATTCCGTTCTTTCGAATTGTTTTGTGCGTGGGTATACACAGCTGTGCCTTCTTCTATTAATTTGATTTTTACAGCATCAAATTTTGGCCACTCATCGCGCGTAACTATAAATACTATGAAGCTTTCCCACGTATCTGGTAAACTGCTCAGTAGCATAATTACCTTCAACTCGTCGTTTAGAGTTATATCTAGCTCTGCCAATTTATTAATTATTTCAACAAATGAATTGATATAAGTGACGATGTCATCTTCCTGCTGCATGCTTAATCGAATCAGCTTCTGATATGCTTGCACCTTTTGAATAGGTCCAACTGGCATGTGCAACTCTTTGAGTTTTCTCCAGATTTCTTCGGCTGTTGTGCACCTTTTAATATGCATCAACTGAGATGGCTTTACGTTTAGAGTTATATATGCTCTTGCCTTCTTATCATCCTTGTACCATTTCGCGGCTGCTGCATCATCTTGACCCTCATATTTTCCACAAACAACTTCCCATAGGTCGGCCATTTCCAATACACTTTCCATGGCCATATGCCACACGCCGTAATTATTTTCATCAAGCTTTTCGATTTGGTACGACATGTTCATTTTGCTTGCAATTTCGCGTTAATTCGCGCACGATATTAACTATTGATCACTAAGCAAAAATAAAAACGACTCTTTGCTCTTAGACACTTTTATATATTAAACCGAATAGCGATTACTCTGGGCCCATAACCAATGTTGGAAATATTTGGCTTAATGTTTGCTTTGCAATGCCAGCGAGAGTAAAAAAAAGAGTAAAATATAAACAGAATAATGTTAATTACATTCTTCGTATGGTGTTGCCAGATTACATGTATGCTTATGTTAATGCTAATTTCAATTACATTTTCAACACTTGTTCTTAAGCTACATATAATCTTTTCCTTTTTTTTTTTTTAGTTAATAAATCTTTTGCTAGGATAAACCAAGTAAGTTAACGAAATAGTTATGCTTAGACTTATGTAAACATTTGGTAAGAATATCAGCTACATTACAGTTTGAATTCACATATGTAAGCTCTATCTCATTAAATTGTAATTTTTCACGAACAAAGTGGTACTTAATATCTATGTGCTTTGTCCGTTTGTGATGCACTGGATTCTGTGCAATGTGTTGCGAGCTGATATTGTCACCATGGATCTTCATTGGCTTCTCATCTGTTGACCAGCCAATCTCATTTAAAAATCTTCGCAAATAGACTGCTTCCTTTGCAGCCAACGGTAACGCAATATACTCCGCTTCTGTGCTGCTTAAAGCAACGACACTCGTGCTTTGCTGAAGTCCAAGAAAATACACTGCCAGCGAGGAAGAACGCGTAGCCACTATATGAGCGTCTGTCTCGTCTGTCATTTGCCCAATCTGCATCGGCGTATCCAGTTGCTGATTGATCACATTTGCTGTATGTGATAGCAAAATCCATCGTACCTGCCAGGTAGCTGAGAATATGTTTTTCTGCAGCTTCATGTTCTGCATGCGGATCGTTATTCCTCTGAGATAGTCTGCATACTGCGTGCAAAATATCGGGCCGGCTCAGCACTGCTAAATACATAAGGGAGCCAATTAGTGACTGATATTGGGTTTTATTTACCTTTTTGCAGTCGTCTTCGCTACATTCAACTTGAAAACCAGAATCAAGTGGTGTATGGACATGCCTGCATTTGCTCATGCCGTATGTTTCCAGCAATCTTCTAATGTGTGATTTCTGGCATAGCGAAATTGAACCTAGTTCACCGTCCCTCTCAATTTCCATGCCTTGGAAATAGCTTATGGGGCCTCCATCATGCATCTTGAACTTCGATGCAAGCTTCTTCTTAATCATTGCTATGTCTTTTTTGTTTGAACACGCGATGATTAAGTCGTCGACGTAGACGGCAATATAGCTGAATGCTTCTTCTTCGACTTTGGTGTACAAACAGACCTCGTTTTTGCATTTGCTGAACCCAATGGAATGCAAGACCTCATCAAGTGTTATATTCCAAGCACGCCCTGATTGCTTAAGTCCGTAAAGCGCTTTGTTCAGTTTTAGAACTGCTTTAGGTTGACTGTTGTAACATTTTCGATTGATTTTTTGTCAAACTCACCCTCTATGAATTTAACGTCACGCCTTTCGATAACACTCCGCTTCTCTGGATCGTACAGACTTTATGCCTTTGCGGTGTGAGAGTATCCAACAAAAATGTACTCCTTTCCTTTTGCCTGGAATTTGCTTGTCTTAGCCTTGTCCAGAGCACACACGCGAGATCCAAACACTCGCAAATGCTTCACAGAAGGCTTCCGATCTCTCCACATTTCGAATGGTGTGTTATAAATGGAAAGACTGTCTTTATTGATTGAGCTCTGGACAGCGAATGCTCTCCGTATTTTATTCAAATAAAGCCTTAGCCTAAAGTACATAAAGTTTATATAAAGAATTCTGTCGCTTATAGCAGCGGCAGAATGGGAGTATATAGTATGCTGTATGTGTATGTATATATGTTTGTATGCATATGCAGAAGGCATATACATTTAGCGTTTAAGCTGCGGCGTGGACAAGAGCGTAACAATGCTAACGTTGCAGATCCCACGCTGCAGGCCAGTCTGTACATAAGTGACCGATCATATTACGGCTCTTATGTATAGCTGTTATAATATAAGTAAAGCAACAAAGTGTTGCTATGTTGTGAGCGTGATACTCTTACTTATATTTTGGGCATATGTCAACTTCATATATTGTATACACTACAATACTGTGAGCATATGCTTATATGACATACAGCATACTACACCTCCCTTTTTATACCCTGAACCCATTGAAAATGGGAAATCAGGGTATAATGGTTTTGTTGAAAGTATGTAACAGGGAGAAGGAGGCGTGGCAGACCCCACAAAGTATATATATTCTTGATCAGGGCGACAAACTGAATCGATTTATCCATGTCCGTCTGTCCGTCTGTCCGCATGTATGAACGCGTCGATTTCTGAAGATATAGAAGCTAGAGACTTCAACTTTTTTTAAAATGCTCGTATATAGCACGCGGAAATCGAGTTTATCACTAATAATCGATAACTCATCCCGTTGTTTTTTTATCGATCAAAAACCTTATCGAAAACCAGTTATAAAATTATATCTCCTACGACTGCACGTGATAGAATTTCGATTTTTGTTATAATTCACCCCCCACCCCTATATCCACCCCCTTACCCTCATCTCTGTAAAAGGCGTATTTCAAATACTAGAGACAAATATACGCATAGTAATGATAAAACCACATTCTGAAAGTTTCATGAAGAACGTACGTCCACAAAAAAAGTTATTGAACAATTAAGTTCCCATAGTAAGCCCACACTGCAGCCGATGTCTGTTAATGCGACTCGACTAGAGCTTTCTTACTTGTTTTTATACCCTGAACCCATTGAAAATGGGAAATCAGGGTATAATGGTTTTGTTAAAAGTATGTAACAGGGAGAAGGAGGCGTGGCAGACCCCACAAAGTATATATATTCTTGATCAGGGCGACGAGAGAAGTTGATTTAGCCCTGTCCGTCTGTCTGTCCGTCCGTCCGTCCGTCCGTCCGTATGTATGAACGCGTCGATTTCCGAAGATATACAAGCTAGAGACTTGAACTTTTTTTTAAAATGACCGTATATACAGCGCGCATATCGAGTTTATCACTAAAAATCGATAACTCATCCCGTTATTATTTTATCGATCAAAAACCTTATCGAAATGCAGTTATAAAATTATATTTCCTACATCTTTAGAGCTAGAGTATCCAAATTTTAAATGTAGATTGATATGTACGTTATAGAATTTCGATTTTTGTTCAATTTCACCCCCCACCCTTATATCCACCCCCTCACCCATAAGTTTGTAAAAGGCGTATTTCAAATACTAGAGACTTGAGCTTTGGCCATTATACGCATAGTAATGATAAAACCACAATCTGAAAGTTTCATGGAGAACGTACGTCCAGAAAAAAAGTTATTAAACAATTAAGTTCCCATAGTAAGCCCACACTGCAGCCCATGCGTGCGCGCCTATGGGTGTCTATGTATGTGTGTTTGCGTGTGTATGTGTGTGTTTGTGTAAGCAGAAAGACGCTAAAAATGATTGAAATGGCTGTTGCTTGAAGGGTTCAGGGGATCTCGTAGTCGAGCACTCTCGACTAGAGTTTTCTTACTTGTTTTTTAATGTTTTCATAAACATTTTGTCTTTTTTTTTTTAATTTTCGTATTTTATACGCTAGTATATATATATATAGTGTTTAATTTTGATCAAATTTTTAATTTTTTTTTTTTTGGTTTTTTATTATACCAATATATAGGTTAAAACAATCAAACAACCAAAAATTTGGTTGGAATTTTTATGAAAAATTAAGAAAAACATTGATTTTTAGATCTTTTTTAGTCTATCTCTATAAACTTTCTGCGTTCTATTCTTACTATTTGTGTTTTTTATAACTATATTATTATTATTTTCTATACTAGTGACCTCAAATGGTCCTATATAAGCAGGCTCTAGCTTATGGCCTGTTTCGTTTCTTAAATAGACCTGGTCTACTTTTAATTTAATGTCTAATAGTTTCTTATCATTTATGTTTTTTTGTTTTGTTTTATGTTTTTCTAAAAGTATTTGAGCTCTCTTATGCGCATATTCTAGTCTAAACTTAACTTCTCTGGCATAATCTTTTATATTGTATATTCGATTACGTCTAAGGTATTAAAGTGTATTGGAAGGTTACTTTGCCTTCCAAACACAAGTTCATATGGACAATAATTATGAGTTACTGATGGTGTTGTGTTTATCTACTGATATATATATGAACGAATGTACTCATTGAATGTCCTATGACTTCTTTCAACGGTACCTAATGTCTGGTGGTAGTGTGCTGTAGACGATATACTGTCTATTTTTAAATATTTGCACAAGTCACTTATAATGGAATTTTTATATTCTGTACCCATGTCCGTAATGAACGTCTTCATTGGACCGTACTTCAGAATAAATGATTCGAATATGGCTTTTGCGACAGTTGCTGCACTTTTATTTTTTATCGGAATTGCTCCTAAATACTTTGTTAAGTCACATATTAAAGTAACAGCGTATTCATTTCCGTTTTCTGAGCGTGGTAGTGGACCAATCGTGTCTACTATCACTCTGTCGAAAACCTCTATTGGTGTCTCAGTTATTATCATGGGTGATCTGTTATGTTTCGTCGTTTTCGACGTCAGGCATTTTGGACATTTATTTATGTAGTCTTACATGTTTAGTCATGTTTTTCCAATAATATTGTCTCTTTAATTTCGGTAGCGTTTTAGTTATGCCTGTATGACCCCCTTGTATTGAATCATCATGTAATGTAGACAATATTGCTTCTTTTTCTTTTTTTATCATATATTGTGGTCGCCGGCTGGAGTAGCGCTACTCTTAAATTTTTTAATATTTTATTGCCCATAGTTTTAAAAGATTCTATTGAAATTGATTCAAAGATCCTTTCGCTCGGTGCCATTCTTAGTTTGCTGATTTTAGATACCCCGGCTTGTCGTTCAAGCCTTTGGAAAAACTGACCTAAGTCGAGGATTCCATTGGAGTATAAATTGCTAACTGGAATTCTTGCGATAACTTGTTTTCCATGTTTCAATAAACATGTAGAATTTGTTAATCGCAAGGTCACTACTTTGCGTACCTCGTCATTTGTAATGACTTCGTATACGTTGGGCTTAGAAGCTTGTTTTAGACTTTGCCTTGGCAACAGTCTTTCTTTATTTTATCTGCGCAGATATTGTTTTGTCTACTTTGTTGCCTGGTAGTGACTTTCAGGACTTTTCTGTTTATATCAATCAATTCGGATATTTTTATCCTAGATAATGCGTCCGCTACGAAATTATCTCTTCCTCTCAGATACTCTACTGTGTACTGTGTACTCTTCTAGCTCTAGCCGCATGCGTGTTAATTTTGAGCTTGGGTTTACCATAGAAAATAGATATGTTAAAGACCTGTGATCCGTTCTAACTGGGAAGTGTTTCCCATAAATTTATGGTCGAAAATGTGTAATTGCCCAATGTATTGCTGCTAGTTCTTGTTCTGTAGTACTCTTATTGCTTTCACCTTGAGTGAATGTTCTTGATGCATATGCAACTGGGAGCTGGTGTCCATTGTAGTTTTGAGTTAAAACTGCACCACATGCTTGTTTGCTTGCATCTGTGATTATGCAAAATTCTTTGCTAAAATCAGGGTACTGTAGTAGATTTGGTTGAACAAGTTTATTTTTATACCCTGAACCCATTGAAAATGGGAAATCAGGGTATAATGGTTTTGTTGAAATGTATGTAACAGGCAGAAGGAGGCGTGGCAGACCCCACAAAGTATATTTATTCTTGATCAGGGCGACGAGCTAAGTCGATTTGGCCCTGTCCGTCTGTCTGTCTGTCCTTATGTTTGAACGCGTCGATTTCAGAAGATATAGAAGCTAGAGACTTTAACTTTTTTTTAAATTGACCGTATATACAGCGCGCATATCGAGTTTATCACCGAAAATCGATAACTCGTCCCGTTATTTTTTTATCGATAAAAACCTTATCGAAAGACAGTTATAAAATTATATCTCATACATCTTTAGAGCTAGAGTATCCAAATTTTAAATTTAGATTGATATGTACGTTATAGAATTTCGATTTTTGTTCAATTTCACCCCCACCCCTATATCCACCCTCTTACCCATAAGTTTGTAAAAGGCGTATTTCAAATACTAGAGACTTGAGTTTCGGAACATACACGCATTTTAATGATAAAACCACTATCTAAAAGTTTCATGAAGAACGTACGTCCGGAAAAAAAGTTATTAAACAATTAAGTTCCCACACTGCAGCCCATGCGTGCTCTCCTATGTGTGTCTATGTATGTGTGTTTGCGTGTGTATGTGTGTTTGCTGTTGCTCGAAGGGTTCAGGGGATCTCGTAGTTGAGCAGTCTCGACTAGAGCTTTCTTACTTGTTTAGATATTGGAATGCTTTTTCACACTCCGTTGTCCATTCAAATGGGATATTCTTTTTACATAACCTTGTTATGTGCCGTGAATGTTCGGCGAAGTTTTGTATAAAACGTCTATAGTAATTGCAAAATGCAATGAATCTTCTAGCGCTGTCTGCGTCCGTAGGGACAAGATAATTATTAATGACATCAAATTTGCTGTCATCTGGTAAGATTTCTTTATCTGTGCATCTATGACCTAAGAATGTCACCTCGTGCATGAAAAATGAGCATTTTTCTGGATGTAGTTTCAGATTATGTTTTCTGCAAACATTGAAAACATCTGTTGTTCAGAACAACCAATGACGATTAAATCATCCATGTAAAGGAAAGCTTGTGTGGCCTCTAGACCTGAGAATGCTATTGTCATTATTCTCTGAAAAGAATTAGGCGCTATTTTTAGACCAAATGGTAATCGCGTAAAGCGATACGAACCATTGTTTGTCGAAAAGGACGTTATATCTCTTGAGTTTTCCTCAAGTTGATGGAAGCCTGACTTTAAATCGAGGCATGAAAAATATTTTGCTCGACCCAGTTGATCAAGAATATCGTCAATTCTGGGGAGTGGAAACCTATCGGACAACAATTTTTTATTTATTTGGCGATAGTCAATTACTAATCGCCATTTTTTCTTTTCAGAATTTGGAAGTGTTTTCTTGGGTACTAACAACAAAGGGCTATTATAGGGAGATACGGACGGTTCGACTAATTTGTCGTCAATTAGTTTTTGGACCTGTTTCTGAATTTCTTCTTTTTGGCTATGAGGATTTCTATAATTTTTTACATAAACATGTTCATCGTCTTTAAGTCTCAATTTTTGTTTATAAAAGTTATTTATTGTGATTGTTCGGTTTCAAGTCCGAAAACATCACTGTATTAGGTGCATATTTTCTCAAGTTTTTCTTTAAATAAGGGTGGAAAATTCTTCTTTAATTTGTTAAGTACGGACTCTGTTCTATTATTGTTGGAATTTTGAACTACATTGTAGTTCGAAAGTGATTCAAATTTCAGTTTACCTATGCTTACTATTTGATATGTTCTTGTTGTATTTAAGATTCGGACAAACGCATTCTGGGCTGTTGTAATTGTATTTGCAACATAGACACCCGGTTTAATTTCCTGATTTGGAATTAAAATATTTTCTTCGGATGAAGATAATTCTATTTTGCGTAGCACCTGGGATCTGGCTGGTAGAAGGGTTGATTTAGTACCAGAATTAAATGTTATTGGAACATAAATGGGATACGTTAGGTTTTGTGGTCTAATTATAAACCAATCCTCTGTGCTATTATAATCTAATTTGCAATTAAATCTTTTAATGAAGTCTAGTCCTATTATTCCATCGCATGGTATTGCAAAGTTTGAACGAAGTATGTAATTTGTATGGAATAATAAATTTGCCTGTTTGTAGTTCAATCGAGGCTAGTCCCTTGGAATTTATTATTCCCTCTTCTATGCCTCGAATGTCTATGATTTTATTGGTTTGGATGTCATGAAAAACATCCGAATTTTCTTTAACAATTGAGATATCTGCACCTGTGTCAATTAAAAATTTTATTTTTTTATTTGTTGCAACATTCTTAAATGACACGAAGTTATTGAGACTTAAATTGACGGTAAAAATGTTTTTAGTTAATTTTGAGTATCTGGAGGCGTTTGGGAGTTTCCCGACGCTTCATTGACAATTCTTACGTTATTGTTGTGGCCTCTTGTCGAGTTGCCACGGCCTCTTGAATTGCCTCTATATCGGCTCTGTCCTCTACTGTATGTGTTGTTAGGTTGGTAGCCATTATTGTGGTTATTACCTCGACTGTGGTAATTCCCACGGTTACCCCTATTGTTTTGTCTATGGTAATACAGGACAGCATTTGACTGCCCTGTTGCTTCAGTACAACTGTTGACGAATTTGCATACGGCTTCGTTCATGTTATTAAACGTTCCAGCCTGCATGATGAGTTTTACCTTATCTATAGTGCAGTTTTGGGTCATGGCTTTTACAGCTAGGGTCGTACTATATCTGTTTGCCAGTTCATATGTTAAGCCATCGCTTATATACGCACCTTCAAGAGCCTTTGCCAAAGTTGCCACCTCTTGAGTGTACTGATTGGCTGTCTTGCTCCTTTGCTGCAGGTTAAGGATTTTTGCAGATATTACCTCTACAGATTCTCCTTTAACTGACTCTGATAAGCTAGCAATAATGGCGGGAATTGTCTGCTCATTACTTATCAAGTTACGTGCGTGACCCTTTAGCTTTGTCTTTATTAGGTTTATGGCAACTGCTTCGTGGCTGCCCTTTAGGGAATCTATAAGTTCCAAAGCATCCACGAAACTACGTAGATTTTCAGCTTTTCCATCGAACTCTGGCATGAGCGATGAAGCTAACTTTAAGAAATCTACGACTGTTTGGGCCATTGTGTCTTGTGATATTTTTATATCAATTTCAGACACATGGAAAGTAGCGGTACGAATATATCTATTTTGTGCCTTTCCGAGATGTATAGAAGGTTTTCCCTCAGCCTATTAAGTACATCATTTACTTGAGTGTGGTGCAGTTGCGTAAGTCTTGGTATGTTATCACAAACTATCTGACGAACGGTGTTGTAGATTTCAACCAAATTTTGCACATGTTTTATTTTTGTTTGAATTGTTATCGAGGCGCTCTTATTGAGGCACTTAAACGATTTGTCAAACTCTACACGTTGTTGTTTGATGTTGGTCACAATTTCTGACCATTCCATCAATTATAGTTCGTTTTTTTTTTTGTTTATGACTGCATCTTATCGATGCAATCGTACTAGTAGTATCGTAGCCGAACCAAGTATTGGGTGTTCCTCAACTATGGTTTTAACCATTACATAAGGTAAGTGCTTTGCCTTTTTATACCCTGAACCCATTGAAAATGGGAAATCAGGGTATAATGGTTTTGTTAAAAGTATGTAACAGGGAGAAGGAGGCGTGGCATACCCCACAAAGTATATATATTCTTGATCAGGGCGACGAACTGAGTCGATTTAGCCCTGTCCGTCTGTCTGTCCGTCCGTCCGTCCGTCCGTCCGTATGTATGAACGCGTCGATTTCAGAAGATATAAGAGCTAGAGACTTGAACGTTTTTTTTAAATGACCGTATATACGGCGCGGATATCGAGTTTATCACCAAAAATCGATAACTCGTCCCGTTGTTTTTTTATCGATAAAAAACCTTATCGTAAGACAGTTATAAAATTATATCTCCTACATCTTTTGAGCTAGAGTCTTCAAATTTAAAATGTAGATTGATATGTACGTTATAGAATTTCGATTTTTGTTATATTTCACCCCCCACCCCTATATCCACCCCCTTACCCTCATCTCTGTAAAAGGCGTATTTCAAATACTAGAGACTTGAGCTTTGGCAAATATACGCATAGTAATGATAAAACCACATTCTGAAAGTTTCATGAAGAACGTACGTCCACAAAAAAAGTTATTGAACAATTAAGTTCCCATAGTAAGCTCACACTGCAGCCCATGCCTGTTAATGCGTGCGTGCCTATGGGTGTCTATGTATATGTTTGCGTGTGTGTGTGTGTTTGTTTAAGCTGAATGACACTAAAAATTATTGAAATGGCTGTTGCTCGAAGGGTTCAGGGTATCTCGTAGTCGAGCAGTCTCGACTAGAGCTTTCTTACTTGTTTTAGTGTACGCTTGTACAAAAGATACGCTTTCATTAACAGATTTAAAGCCGTTAAGACCACCAACAGGGCTAGTAGCAGTGTATGCGTTTCTAGATGTGGTGTGGTATCCATGACTTCTACAACATTGACCACATTTGCTGTATTATCAGCAGCCTTTTGAGGTTTTGCCTCCCATTTTGATCTTTTGAAGTAAATTTTCTATTTTGTTTATTATGTTTTTTTTTATACCCTGAACCCATTGAAAATGGGAAATCAGGGTATAATGGTTTTGTTAAAAGTATGTAACAGGGAGAAGGAGGCGTGGCAGACCCCACAAAGTATATATATTCTTGATCAGGGCGACGAGAGAAGTTGATTTAGCCCTGTCCGTCTGTCTGTCCGTCCGTCCGTCCGTATGTATGAACGCGTCGATTTCCGAAGATATACGAGCTAGAGACTTGAACTTTTTTTTTAAAATGACCGTATATACAGCGCGCATATCGAGTTTATCACTAAAAATCGATAACTCATCCCGTTATTATTTTATCGATCAAAAACCTTATCGAAATGCAGTTATAAAATTATATCTCCTACATCTTTAGAGCTAGAGTATCCAAATTTTAAATGTAGATTGATATGTACGTTATAGAATTTCGATTTTTGTTCAATTTCACCCCCCACCCTTATATCCACCCCCTCACCCATAAGTTTGTAAAAGGCGTATTTCAAATACTAGAGACTTGAGCTTTGGCCATTATACGCATAGTAATGATAAAACCACAATCTGAAAGTTTCATGGAGAACGTACGTCCAGAAAAAAAGTTATTAAACAATTAAGTTCCCATAGTAAGCCCACACTGCAGCCCATGCGTGCGCGCCTATGGGTGTCTATGTATGTGTGTTTGCGTGTGTATGTGTGTGTTTTGTGTAAGCAGAAAGACGCTAAAAATGATTGAAATGGCTGTTGCTTGAAGGGTTCAGGGGATCTCGTAGTCGAGCACTGTCGACTAGAGTTTTCTTACTTGTTTTTTATTTAAAAGGTTTTCTTTTTTTTTTTTTATTCTTATATTCTAATCATTTAATTTTATAAGTATATTATGAAATAAATTTATATTCAAATTTTTCTTAAATCAAACAAAAAAAATTTGTGTGTCATTTACGCACCTCTGTGCATGAATAGACGCAATAAGGACTAAAAAGAGGGCCCTCGCAGTCTGCTGGGCACCTCTTTTTTAGTACGGGCAATTGTTTCTTTGGTTGTGGGTCGACAACCTCTACTCTATCTGCCAGTTTTTCAATATTTTTACTACCGCTAATCTTATCTGAACTGGCAGATTTGTTTTGTTTAATTTTTTTCTCTTCGGAGTCGAGAAATTCGATCTCCGCCTGTAATTTTACTGATGTATCCCAACTTAGTTGTTGGGGTCCATACAGTAGCCTATGCAGTTCGGCCTTAAGTTTTTTTATCCTATGTAAGACTCCACTGCGCCTAGTTTTTCTTTTCATTTTTCATATTATTTAAAAATATATAATTCATCTTATATATATATATATATATATATATATATATATATATATATATATATATATATATATATATATATATATATATATATATATATATATATATATAAAAGTGTATATTGCTTTTTCCTAATCGACCATCGCAGTGGTCTTCCTGGCTAATATTTGCATGGCTTTACGGGCCATGCGCTATACCGAGCAACGCAATCGTCGCTCAGTAGTACAATATTACAATTTATAATTAAAATTAAATTTTATATTATAATCTATATTATTATAGCCTATAACGTTGCGCGCTCTAAGTAGCGCTGTCGGTCCCTGAAGATCCGTTGGCCTAGCTTGACGCGCTAGGCGGAGCCGGTGCTGGTCCTTGCACAGGCTAATGGTATCCCGTATGTGTTGTGTCCAGATTAAGTTGTGTACTCTTTGTAGCACTGTCGGTCTTTGAAGATCCGTTGGCCTAGCTTGACGCGCTAGGCGGAGCCGGTGCTGGTCGTCGCACAGGCTGATGGTACACAGCATGTGTACTCACAAGTCGCCGCTATTTTCATTTAGTTGTGGCTGCTGGTTCTGATCTGGTTGTTGTTGTTGTTTTTGCTGTTCATTTAGTTGTTGTGGCTGCTGGTTCTGATCTGTTTGTTGTTGTTGTTGTTTTTGCTGTTCAGCTCTTTGTATTCACAGAGCTGAGTCTTTAGTTTTACACATGTAGAAATGCTGCGGCTCATTGTTGTTTTTCGTACGTTTAGTACATACGAATATTGTTGTTGTTGCTGCTGTTGTTATCACAACGGGCATCGATGATAGCTGCTCACGACCCTCCTTGATCAGATCGGTTATGCTTTTGCCCTTCAGAGTTGAGAATTTTCTTTAGATCAGCATTGGCTGGGCCATCTTGTCCACCGAGAACAGCCAATAGGTATGCAGCCACGTAACACTTATTTAAGTATTTTTAGTTCTTAACACAAAATTTGAATTGCACGAGAGTTACACTTGTCACGGTCGCAATGTAAACATATTTGAAATTAAAAGATTTGAACTGTTTAGTTTGAGTTCTGGGCAGCGAATGCTCTCCGTATTTTATTCAAATAAAGCCTTAGCTAAAGTACATAAAGTTTACATAAAGAATTCTGTCGCTTATAGCAGCGGCAGAATGGGAGTATATAGCATGCTGTATGTGTGTGTATATATGTTTGTTGCATATGCAGAAAGCATATACATTTAGCGTTTAAGCTGCGGTGTGGACAAGGGCCTAACAATGCTTACGTTGCAGATCCCACGCTGCAGGCTGGTCTGTACATAAGTGACCGATCGTATTACGGCACTTTGTATAGCTGTTATAATATAAATAAAGCAACAAAGTGTTGCTATGTTGGGAGCATATGTCGGGTATATGTCGACTTCATATATTGTATACACTCTGTAAGCATATGCTTATATGGCATACAACATACTGCACTTCCCCTTTTTAAAAAAATAACGTAATATAATGTAGTTATTTAAAATATAAATTATTATTATTTTTTTGTTTATATATAATTATACATTATGTTGTATTCTTAAGACAAAATATTTTAGGTGTTTACATATATGTGAAAAATTTTTTTATTTTTTTTTTTAATTTTTATTTTTTATAAGGGTTTTTTTTTTTGTTTTTTTATAATATATATTAGTAAAAATGAATTTTTTTGTTTTTTTTTTATTATTGTAATTTTGGTATTTTATACGTTAGTATTTCTATATATATATATATATATATATATTGTAAAGTAGTAAATCTATAGCTGGGATAGACTCAGTCTAGCCAGGGTGTACTCACAAGAAAATTTATTTGAATATGTGTGAGACACCAGGGGGGGGATGGTTAAACGTTATAATAGTCGATGGGGGAAAAGAAGGGGGGAAATTATAACGGGATCGCCACTCACGTGCACCTTTTACTTTTTTACCGAATCTCTCACTCGTCGTCAGCTTGCCGTCGCTGGAGCCTTTGCCAATCCCACGTCTTCAAGTCAGCCGTTTCCCTTAGTAAATTTCTTCCCTTCGTTCTGTCGCCAAGCTTCTCTTTTATTTTTCAAATCACTTATCTTAGCCGTACTTAACAATTTCACTCTTATACTTAACTTTAACTTTCTGACTGCCCGCTTCGGCTGCTCGATCACGACTCCCGTTCTTTTTCGCTCGCCCAAAGCGCTCGGCGTCGGCGACGCAACTCTCCGCTTACAACTCTCCACGCAGGGTTGCGCCATCGATCGTCGATAAATCGTCAGCGCTTTGGGCGGCATTTTCAAATGTAAATTCAAACGCAAACTAATCCTACTTGATCTACTCATTTAACTACTAATTCTGAATTTTACCAACTACAAATTTAAACGTAACTAACACTACTTAATTTACTAACTTAACTTTTAATCATTAAATCTAAATTGTTAAGGAACAACTACAAATTTAAACGTAAATAACACTACTAACTTAACTTCTAATTACTAACTCTAAATCCTAACAAATACAAAATAAACGTAAATAATACTCTAAATCCTAACAAATACAAAATAAACGTAAATAATACTGCTTACATACATGTACATACATAGAAAGCTCACGCATATAAATATCGCAATTTGATTCTACAAATGCGGATTGCCACGTCCCTAGTGGCCGTAGATGCCTAATTTTTGGCCAGTGAGCTTACGGTAACGTACATGCCAAATTTGAATGCTTACGCTCCAAAAATGTGAAAATTACAGGGTATTTTTCGATATGCCACGCCCCCAAAGAGGCGTAACAATTATTTTTATGACATCGATAAAGGATGTTACCAGTAACTCAACTATCCAAATTTGAAGCTTCTAGCTCTTAAACTGTAAGATATATAAGCTTTTGCGGTTTGCCATGCCCCCTTTGGGCGGACATATATCCACCATAGCTCGTTGGACTTTGGATGTCACCCCGAGTATATATACCAAATTTCAGATCTCTAGCATCAATAGTGCCTAAAATATAGCAAAATTTGAAAAATCACTATATCAGTATTTCAGCTTTCTAGCTCTTCAACTAACATGGTTTCTGGTATATCGGAAAATGCATTTTCCGATTTGCCACGCCCCTAGTGGGTGGATCGGGAAAATTTTAACACTTTATAAATCGGAGTTATACACGAGTATGTGTTCCAAATTTCAAGTCTCTACCTTCAATAGCGGCGAAATGAACTGCGTTCATACGGACAGACGGACGGACGGACGGATTCACTTCGAGAATGAGTATAAAAATTCACTTCGTGAATGAGTATAATAAGTAGGAATATAGATATAATTTAAAAAATGAAAAATAAATGGATGAAATAAAAACAAACAGGTTATTTTTCGTATTTATATTTCTTTATACTATATTTTTGTTTTGATATGGAATATATATTTGCATGTATGTATGTACATATGTATATATTGCACGTATGTATAACAAATGGGATATGTACATACATATGTTAATGCAACGTGTATGCGATTGCAGTGGAATAGCAATTAAATTTGCAGTATCGTATTACAAGTGCGGACGTGAGTTTACTACAAAACATAAAGGATATTGTGTATTATATTTTAGTAAAACGTAAAATAGTTGCCCGTGCAAGGAAAGTAATTGAACAGCTTATTAAGTGTCTAAATATGTAAGGATATATATATAGTGACATAATCATACTGATTACGTCTACAATATTCAGAAGCTGTATGGTCGCGTCATTAAGCTGATTCGTCTTTGCAAGGCGCGCAGCGAGTTTCGTTGACCGAGGTCTACTATTCGGATGACTTGCGTCGCACACTTATTCTTTCGTGCTTACCATCGAGCCACGCTCGGCGACTGCGACACGGCGCTGTTGCCCCGCTAAGCGACAGTATGTAAGCGACCAATCACAAGACAATTATAAGTTGATGCAACATTGTTAATGTGTTGGAATTGTGTGGTGAAATGCCCAACACTGAATACTCATACACTCACAAGACAATTAGAAGTTGATGCAACATTGTTAATGTGTTGGAATTGTGTGGTGAAATGCCCAACACTGAATACTCATACACTCACACAGCCTCACACAGTGCATAAATACGTATCAATAGACACACAATAGTCAGTCTTAAGTTGATATTCAATAAAGCAAGTTGTCATAATCCAACCTTGACTTCGTCTTTTAAATCATATTAGCGTTGCTGTTAGTATATGTCGCAGCATTTATTCGACTCGTAACAGTTTTATCTTAGTGGCGCAGCCGGTAGGATAGTAATAAATTGTGGATCCTGATGCAATAACTAAGTTATTAATTCTTGTGTCCCGTTTACTGCTATCCGCTAAACAACAAACGCGAAGGCAACCCACGCGATGGTCAATATCGCGTCAAGTTTTAAAATAAAACCTCGACAGTGACGTGTATACCGAAATTCGCATATTGCCAAAGCCGCGGATTGTGCAAAAAACTTGAAAATAATTCAAGAAGACGCTATAGAATTCGAAGAGAATATAATTCAGTGCATACAAACCCCAACATACGTACTAGAAATTAGTGAATATAATAAAAACTAACATTAAATAAAAAGAAAATTATCAATACACATACTTAAGTTAGTTTACTAATCATAATAATAAAATTAAATAAATAAACAAAATGGAAGGCGACGCAACAACACCCCTTTCTGATACCAACATGACCCAAGTGATTAATCAACTTAAAAATGTTGAAAAGTTCACCGGAAATAAAAACGCTTTATACACGTTCATCAACCGGATCGATTATATACTGGCCCTGTACACCACCAACGATGCGAGGCAGAGATCAATACTCTTTGGACTTGTTGAAAGCTGCATCAGCAGTGAAGTCATGTTATCTCTTGGCATGACCAACCTAACTACATGGACGGATCTCCGAAAACAGCTAATCCTAAACTTCAAGACGCAGACCAAGACCCATATTCTACTGGAGGAATTCAGGAACACTCCGTTCAAAGGCAACGTACGAGCTTTTCTGGAAGAAGCAGAACACCGTAGGCAGACATTGATGAGTAAACTAGAATTAGAAAATAATCAAGATGAAAAAATACTATATAATCGATTAATTAAAACAAGTATTGACGACCTAATTCACAAACTTCCTACCAATATTTGTATTCGAATCATAAATTGCGAAATTCCAGATTTAAGATCACTAATTAACATATTACAAGAAAGAAATCTTTTTGATGAACCCTGTCAAAATTTAAATCAAAACAAAGTAAAGCAAGATAAAAATTTTAAGCCAACTTACCCAAATCCAAATATTCAAAAGTTTCCCACATTTCTTCAACCAAACCATCCTTATGTCCCATATCAACCTTATTTTCAACAACCATATCTTCCACCTAATCATTATTCACCTCGACCGATGCAACCAACGCCTAACCCAGTTAGACCATTTAACCCTACACTTCGACCAATTTTCAGACAAAACCAATTTGACAATAATCGTTTTGGACAACATACACAAACAACTCCACAACAAACGTAGCCAACCAACCAACAAAGCGTGTTAGACAAGCAGAAAGTGGACAAAGTAAAATGAGTATAGATGAAGAAACTAGAAATCAAGAAGAGATAAATTATCACGACTATATGCAGAAAGAATATTATAATCAATTAGCTTCTTATTCCCAATACTATCCTCAATATTACCAAGAACAAAGTTATCCACAAACCTCAGACTATACATACACACAACCAGCCACAACCGAACAGGAAACAGAACAAGCAAATGAAATAGAAATCGAGAAAGCCGAAAATTTTCAGCTGCCAGCCTCGGAAACCAACAATACATAATTATCACCTATAAAGAAAAAAATATAAAATGTTTAATAGATACAGGATCTACTGTTAATATGATGACATACAATGTTTTTAATTTACCAATTCACGATACCGATTGTCTTATGCAAACCAGCAATGGACCTTTGACTATCACAAAAAAGGTGAATGTTCTTTCAAACAACTTGTTCAAAAGTAATAATGAATTTCTTTTACATCAATTTTCACCAGATTACGATCTACTAATTGGTAGAAAACTGCTTTCAGACGCACAAGCCGTTATAGATTATAAATCCCAAACTGTTAAATTATACAATAAAAAGTATAAATTAATCAATGATATTCCGATCACAAACCAAAATCATTTCGTAGCTCAACCAATTCTTGAAACTTATCAACACCTCAACAACCCAATCAGAGATAATTCTAAAAATCAAGAATCTATCAACTCAAGTCCTTACTAGACCATTTAAATGAAGAAGAAAAATTTAATTTAATAAGTTTATTGAAACAATATCAACACATTCAGTTCAAAGAAGGCGATCAACTTAGTTTCAGTAATCAAGAAAAACATGTTATTAACAGCGTATTCATTTCCGTTTTCTGAGCGTGGTAGTGGACCAATCGTGTCTACTATCACTCTGTCGAAAGCCTCTATTGGTGTCTTGGTTATAATCATGGGTGATCTATTGTGTTTCGTCGTTTTCGACGTCAGGCATTTTGGACATTTATTTATGTACTCTTTTACATGTTTAGTCATGTTTTTCCAATAATATTGTCTCTTTAATTTCGGTAGCGTTTTCGTTATGCCTGTATGACCCCCTTGTATTGCATTATCATGTTGTAACGAACCTTCGGTTTATCCCGAGTCTAAGCTGGGCTAGTTTCAGCTGACTGTGGATTCGTTGCCAACAAATTTATTTGTTGAAGCCCCTGCGATAATTAATTAGTCTTTGTGATTTTAGGTTTTATAGCGTAATGGTATATTTTCTTAAATAAATAATGAAATCTACACGTCACTTATGTAAATGTAGTTGCTCGCTGGTTCGCTTAGCGACGCACACCTACTGAGCGCTTGTTCAACGCACTCCGGCTGGGAGAGTGTTGTGCTAAACACGCTAGCTCACCGTGAGGATTTGAGAAACGCCAGGATCTGGATCCGTAAACTCTGGCGGTTCGCCAGCTATGCAGATCTCTCCTACTATCTCGCTCACTCACAGCACAACACTAGCTTCGTTCACTCACAAGCACTTCTCTACGCACGGCTACGCGAACTCACCCAGGTGTGCAAGCCTCGCTTACGTTGCCGATATGCACCGATGTCCTGATCGGCGCCTACTGATGATCTGCAAGGATTCCCACTGGATGTCCTTGCTGTTCCCACGATGTCCTTGCTGTTCCCACGATGTCCTTGTTGTTCCCACAATGTCCTGGGAGTCCTGATTGCCACTCGCGTTGACTTGATTTCGACACTTTCTTCACTTTCACTTTGTATAATTCCGACGGCAACACTCTCTCGTATCGTTTTTCGACAGCCTCGTATGGAGCCGCTGGTGGCCTTTTATACCCCAGCCACATATTCTACTATCCTCGGCTCAAACGGCACCTCGGCTAACGGTCCCCGATGATCGTCGTGCGTGCGACGCGAACCCATTGCTGAATCTGTAGGAGCGAAAGAGACCGCCTCTAAAAGGACTTTGACCCCCCTTTCCAGTGCGAGGGTCGCTCCTACAGTATTCGCGTCGCTGTGTGGAGCAACATGTATATGCACGTATATGCATATAAACGCACAACAAATACATACGTTTATATACATTAATACGTGCATACCCATATTGCTCCTCACACTCCCCTCTTCCTTCGGGAAAACACGAGATCATCGTATTTGAACTTGGCGCCCGCCTCCGCTGCGCTGCTCCGTTTTGCGTCGCTCCATCCCTCGATGCTCCATTTTGCGCTGATCGCTGCTGTTAACGCTCTGTTAATGTTAACAGCTGTATTTTTCCCTTACCGCTGGCAATGCTGCACTCTGCCGGTAAGTGAATGGGGCTAATATTTTTATAAGTCTCTACAAAACTTTAATAAAAATATTGTTTTCCAGGTTGGGCATCTTTTCCTCCATGCCCCTTGACCTGATGGCCTGCCGCTGCCAATGCCCACGCCGGGCGCTGCTGCAAAACTCGCCTGTCGGTTTTGCAGCCCCCAGTGGCATTGTCGCACATGCGCACGGCAATGGCCATTTCGCCCATTTGGCGTATGCTGTCCCTCGCCGCTGGAGACGTCTCTCTGCTGATCCCTGTTGCTTCTTGGGCCCTTGGGGATGCTCCGGTGGGGCATCGCAGTCAATACATGCACTGCTGCTATGAGATCGGGCCACAGACGTCGTTCGCAAATGGACACCGGTGTCAGATCTTTGGTGTCGGTGCGCTTGTTGGCCACTCCTCTTTCGCGCACAGCTCCAGCGGAGTCGCTGGCCAGTGCGCGAGGATTCGGTTGCCAAGCTTTACCGACACCTGGCGATCCATGGCCGGTGGAGCCATTCGCGTGGCAGGCGTCTGAAGTCACACTCTCACAGCAAGCAGCCACACCTCCGACTGCATGCCCGCGTGCAATATGGGCCGCCGCTGCCTCCGCCCACGCCGGACGCTCCTGCACAACTCACCTGTTGGTTCTGCAGTCTCCGGTGGCTTTGGCACTCGTGCGGCGGCCATTTGCCTCACCATATCCCTCGTCGACCTCTCTGCTGCTGTCGAAGGCTCGTCGCTGATCTCCGTTTGCGGCTGGAACTCTTGGCGGTTGCATTCAAATTCTGGATTGTTGTTGGGAGCTGGTCACATCGATGTCGTTCGCAACTGCCACCGGTGCCGAACTTTGACGCCGACTGGCATTTTGCGGCACACTCCTCATTCGCGCACAGCTCACAGCAAAATCGCTGGCCAGTGTGCGAGGATTCGGCCAACAAAACGCGTCTACGCCTCAGCACGGCAACCGGAAAGACAGTCGCGTGGCAGGCAGCGATGGTGAACCAAAGCTCCCAACGGGCAACCCAAAATTGTAAAATATGTGCTTTATATATATGTATATATCTCTTTTTTTTTTTATTCTGAAATATTTTACAATTATCTTTCAGACATATCTGAAGACCCGGCATCCGATGCGTGTCCGCCGCACCCTATGCTTCGTCCCCCTTACCCAGACGATGCGGGCGGTGCGCCCGCTGCCTTGGGCCTCCATCCGGGCGGCGTGTTCTTTTATCTCCGATGGCCACTCCTCACGCCGCAGCTCCACCCACTGTGCTGCTCCCGCGTCGGGCCAAGATGCCTGCCGCTGTAGTGTAGGCCTCTTGGGTGGTGGCGGCGCTGGCTCCGACACCTGGCGTTGTAACGCTGGCCGGGCGGGCAGTCGGATTGGTCGCCACTCCTCGTCGGCGTCCATCGCTGTCTCCGGTGGCGTGGGTGGCGGCGCGGTCGCCTGTTGCGGCGTCGTCTGTGGTGGCGTCTCCTGTAGTATGGGCGGCGGCGGTGTCGCCTGTTGCGGCGTCGCCTGTAGTGGCGTCTCTGGAGGCGACATCTCCTCTAGTATGAACCCCGCGGGCTTCGTGGGGAGGGGCTCGCTCCAAGTTATAACAAACTCGGCGCGATGCTCCAAGCGACCCCTTACCACCTTTCCGCCGCTGCGCGGGCGGCAGCATAACGGATCCTTGGATTGCCCCACTCTAGCCTGCCCGATCTTATGGCTGAATTCCAGGCAGTACGGTATCGCCCTGATACCGTTTTTCATGCTTTCACATGCACACCCAACACACTCAGCACACACAGCATACATAACACACACAGCCCTTCGGTGGCCGAACATTCTGCTGCAGCATTCAGCTGTGATACATTGTTGTTGGCCGTTTTATGTATCTAACTTTTAGTGGTGGTTGTTTTACATGTCGCCGTGTGTTTTGTTGTTGGCTGTTTTGCATGTCGCTGTGTGTTTTGTTGTTGGCTGTCTTATATATCGCACACACAGCATCTTCGTGCGTTAGCGATCGCTAAGCAGCCGACGAAGGCCTTTGCCCTCGCCTATGCATGTATGTGTGTGTGCAGAAACTTTTGCCTGGAACGTAAGCGGTTTTGTTTTTGTTTTTCCGCTTTTCGTTTTCGTGCAAAAAAAACCTGATAGTACATAATCTCGGCTGCGCGCATTGTTGTTGCGCATATACCGTGTATGGGCCTGCGTGCATGCACTGCTTTGTTGTTGTATCTATGCATTGTGCATTGCGCATGCACCGACAGCTAAGTTTTTCGGTGCAGTACTGTACACTGCTTGCTGTCGTGCGCGCGCAGTTCAAACAAATTGTTGTTGCACACCCATATACCGTAATTTTCCCGGTGGCAACTGTTGTTTTCCCATCACAAATGCATTTCGCAGCCGAAATTATGCACTTTTGAGCAAAAATTTTGTCGTCTTATTTCTTTTCTTCGTCTTTTTTTTTTGTAAGAAGCAATACACTTCGCTGTGTATTCACTCCCCTTTTTTTTTTTTTTGGAAAAAAAAAAGAAAAAAACTCTATTGCTCACCCGTGTCTCCTCTCCACGGCTTGAGATCCGCCACATGCGCCGTCCTGGTCCGCTTTTCTGCCTCCGACCTTATCCGGCAGATGACTGGAGACACAAAACTGGCCACTATATATGGGCCTCCATAGCGTGGCGCCAGTTTTGCTGCGAATCCGTCTGCGGCATTAGACAAGTGGCGTTCCTTTGCCCACACCTTGTCACCTACGGCCGGCTTCCACTGCCGCCTCCGTAGATTGTAATGCCGCGCCTGATCCTGTCCCGCTCTCTCCAGGTTCCGACGCACGATCTCAAACACTTCGCGCATCTTGCTGGCCCTCTCGACTGGGCTCTGTGCCTCCTGGCCTGTGCCGATTGTTTGCGCGTCGAACAGTGATTTGGGCAGCCTTGGCTCTCGCCCTTGTGTGATGAAGGCGGCCGAATACCCTGTGGATGCTGACACGCTGCTGTTGACCGCCAATGTCAACTCCGGCAATGCGTCGTCCCAGCATCTCTGGTCATCTCCAGCGAACTGCGCAATCATCGTCTTCACAGTTCTATTTGCCCTCTCAGTGGGATTCTCTTGAGGCGTGTATGGCGCTGTCAACTGGTGACGCACTCCAAGCTCCTCCAGAAACGCCTTGAATGCCCGACTGGTGAATTGGGTGCCATTGTCAGTAATGAGCACCTTCGGCGTGCCAAACCGCGCCAAGATCCGCTCTCGAAATGCCTTCTGGAGAGCTGTGCTATTCGCACTCCGCAGCGGCACCATCTCCGTCCATTTCGAGAAGCGGTCTATGAAAACCAAAAGCATAGTGTTACCATGCTTTGATCTCGGCAGTGGGCCAACAAAATCGGCACAAACTGTTGCCCATGGCTCCTCGGGCACCTGTGTCAGCATTTGCCCAGCAGCTTGCAGCTGACTGGGCTTATATCGCTGACACACTTCGCAGCGCTGTACGTATTTTCTCACATCCCGGTACATACCTGGCCAGTAATACCGCGCTGCCACCCGAGCGATAGTTTTTCGGCTCCCAAGGTGGCCAGCGGTGGCTGCGTCGTGATTCTCCTCCAACACTTGTGTGCGCTGGTCCGCCGGCACGCACAACTTCCATGCAGCCACATCCTCGTGGCCGGCTTGATGGGGGATGTGCCGATATAAGTTTCCAGACTCTTCCATATAGTCTGGAAACTTATGTGGCGCCTTCTTTATATCCTTTCGAAGCTTGGTGAGCTAGCGACATCCTGTCCCAGCTGGCGTCTCCTTGCTCTTGACCAGACGGCACGCCTCCTCTCCCAGAGGCTGCCGTGAGAGCGCATCTGCTACCACATTCTGCTTACCTTTCCTGTAGCGAATCTCGAAGTCGTACTGCTGCAGCTCCAGTGCCCATCTGGCAATCCTCCCCGTTGGGCTCTCAATTGAGTTGAGCCACTTCAGAGCCATATGGTCAGTGACCACTACAAATTTGTAGCCTTCTAGGTATGGCCTGAGCTTTCGTATGTTTCAGTGTCCGGCTGGCATACGAAATGACGCGCTATTCGTCCTCCGAGGTCTGCGTCAGGATTGCCCCAAGCCCATAATTGCTTGCGTCCGTTTGCAAGCAAAACGGCTTCGAGAAATCTGGGCACGCCAGCACCGGTGACTCCGTCAGTTTGGCCTTCACTGTCTCGAACGCTCTCTGCCGCTCCTCAGTCCACTCCCACTTCGTGCCCTTTTTGAGCAGTGCATTTAGCGGATGCACTGTGGCTGCAAAATCTGGCACAAAGCGGCGGTACCATGAAGCCACGCCCACATATTGGCGTAACTCTTTTACATTTGTGGGCGGCTTCAGCTCGGCGATAGCGGCCACCTTCTCTGGATCCGTGCAAATGCCATCCTCCGTGACTTTGTGACCCAGATACTTTAGCTCTTTCTTGAAGAAATCGCACTTGTCGATGTTGATCCTCAAGTTGGCTGCCCGCAGTCGCCGGAACACCTCTCGTAGGTTGTTCATGTGCTCCTGTCGCGTCCGGCCGATGACGATGATGTCGTCCAGGTAGGCAAAGGCATGGGGCATCATTTCTGGGCCGATCACTTGGTCCAGAGCTCGCTGAAACGTTGCCGGTGCAGAATGGAGTCCAAACGGCATCACTTTCCACTGATAGAGCCCCTTTCCTGGCACCGTGAATGCTGTCAGTGGTCTGCTGGCCTTCTCCATCGGTATCTGCCAATACCCATCCTTCAAATCCAGGCTGCTGATGTAGCGCGCCTCTCGCAGCTGGTCCAGAATGTGATGCACACGCGGCAAAGGGTATGCATCTTTGATGGAGCTGCTGTTTAGCTGTCGAAAATCCACACATAGCCGCCACTTCCCATTCTTCTTACGAACCATGACAATCGGCGCGCTATGTGGGCTCTTCGAGGGCTCGATGCAGCCTTTGGCCAGCAGCTCATCCACCTGCAAGTTGATCTCCGCCTGCATTTTTGGATTTTTGGGGAAGTAGCGCTGTTTTATGGGCCTGTTATCCTGCATCCTGATCCGGTGCTCCGTGATCCTGGTGGTGCCCTTCACATGCTGGAACTTCTCCAGCTCATGCCTCAGGAAAGCATCCACCTCTGGGTCATTGTGCATAGGCGTTGGCTGCTCCATGTTCGCCTCCATCGGCGTCGCTGGGTTCGCCTCCACGCTGGCCACAACCACGGATAGCTTCTCCTCCGGCTGTCCGCTCGACTGTGGGATTCTTGGCTCGACCTTCAATGTCAAGCCACCGCACTCCAGTGTGGTGCCCATGCTGGCCAAGAAATCCCAGCCCAGCACTAGATCTTCGATCACTCCTGGCAGAATCAGCAACGGAATCTGTATTTGCTGATTCCCCAGGCTGATCGTCGCCTCCAGTTGCGAGTCCACCTGACTGCAACTGCCGTCCGCTAAGCGTATGCGCCGCCGTGTAGCACGCACCACGCCCACTCCTCTGAGCTCGTCAGCAAGCTTTTCGCTGATAAAGCTGCTTGTGGCTCCCGTGTCGATCGTAGCTCTTTGTTGAGTGGCTCCAATGGCCACGATCGCCGACATCTGGTTGCCTTCATCCTGGAGACGGCCCACTAGCGCCTGGGGGCTCCTGACTGCTGCTCCCGCTCGCCCCTGGATGGCGGGTGTCGCTGCTCGTTTCCCGACTGGCAGCAGCTAGCAACGTTCGCACTCCGATGCGCCCACACTGCCAGCAGAAGTCCAGCGCCTTGTTGCGGCACGCAAAAGCGCGGTGCCCCTCCTGACCACACAATCGGCATGCCCAGGCTGGATTTGAGATTTGTGTCCTTGCTCCGGTTGCGCCTGTCCTTGGCGCAGGAGAGGGCTTCACCTCCTCATCCATGCGACGACACACCACGTCGCCTCCAGCGTCGTCCATGGCCATCAACCGCGTCCGGCCAGGCCGTTGCTGTTGCCGCAATCTCTCGCGGTCCCTCTCCAGTTCCTCGAACTCATCTGCCAGGTGCATCAATTCCACTAGATTGTGGAATTGATACGGCCGGGCGTAGGCACGCAGATCCGGCAGACTGTTGTTGTAGATTAGCTTCATCTCGCGGCCTGCTCCATAGCGCAGAGGCCGCATGAGAGTCTGCATCTCCACCATGTAGACCTTGAAGCTCTCATCTACCATTTGCCTCCGGCGTTTGGCGTCATCCTCCAGCTTCTCCAGATATCCTCTGGGCAGGAAAAACTCCTGAAAGCTGCGCACGAATGTCGCCCACGCCGTCCAGTGCCGATTGTTGGCCACGTACCACTTCAAGGCCATGCCCTTCAGCAGCTCTGGCATCGCCCTCGGGATCATATCCAGATCCAGGCCATATGTGTCCGCCGACCACTCCACCTGCTCCAAGAACTCCAAAGGCTTCGTGGTACCATCAAAACGGAAGCTCCACTCCCGCACTTGTTTGGCCACCTTTGGATATTCCTGACGGTGCTGTCGTGACCTCGTGGCCTGATTTCTGGTTGCGGGGTGGATGTGGCTCTCATCTCACCTTGACGCGTATTTTGGAGTCGCGCCGCAGCGCTTGTGGAGGGCACACACAGCCGTGCCACATGTGCAAGCTCCGACTCCAGCTCATCGTCCCCGACGGCGGTCGTTGCCTCGTCTCTGAGCGAGGCACGGCGTCCATGCAGTCGCCCCAAATCGGCGATCCTCAGTGAGTAAGGAATGCTTCCTTCATTCCTCTCAACCCACTCGCCGAACTGTCTCCCATACGTCCAGTGTGCCTGACAAGCTCACTCCGAACTCGTCGCCGTAACGCACCTCATCCTTTTTAAGATTATACACCCACGCTCCACCATGTTCACAAAAACACTAATTAAACTCTTATCGCAGGGCCCCACGTTGGGTCAGTTTAACGAACCTTCGGTTTATCCCGAGTCTGCTGGGCTATTTCACTGACTGTGGTTCGTTGCCAACAAATTTATTGTTAAGCCCCTGCGATAATAATATCTTTGTGATTTTAGTTTTATAGCGTAATGGTATATTTTCTTAAATAAATATGAATCTACACGCACTTAGTAAATTATTTCTCGCTGGTTCGCTTACACGCACACCTACTGAGCCTTGTTCAACGCACTCCGGCTGGGAGAGTGTTGTGCTAAACACGCTAGCTCACCGTGAGGATTTGAGAAACGCCAGGATCTATCCGTAAACTTGGCGGTTCCCACTATGCAATCTCTCCTACTATCTCGCTCACTCACACACAACACTAGCTTCGTTCACTCACAGCACTTCTCTACGCACCTACGCGAACTCACCCAGGTGTGCAGCCTCGCTTACGTTGCCGTATGCACCGATGTCCTATCGGCGCCTACTCTGACTGCAAGATTCCCACTGGATGTCCTTGCTGTTCCCACGATGTCCTTCTGTTCCCACGATGTCCTTGTTGTTCCCACATGTCCTGGGAGTCCTATTGCCCTCGCGTTGACTTGATTTCGACACTTTCTTCACTTTCACTTTGTATACTTCCGACGGCAACACTCTCTCGTAGCGTTTTTCGACAGCCTCGTATGGAGCCGCTGGTGGCCTTTTATACCCCAGCCACAGGCCCTGCCTCGTGTGGTAACGGGGCCTGTTCGGCTCTGGAGCGGGGCCTTTCTGCCGTTATTGTCCATAAAAACGGTAAAGTGGCGTGATTTTGGGTGACGCCACTTTCCCGCCAAATCCGTGGCGCCTCCCATTGGCCGAAGTACCGTTGGCGCCCTACGAGTGAAAGTGTCCACTACTATCACTCGGCCCAAACGGCACCTCGGCTAACGGTCCCCATATCGTCGTGCGTGCGACGCGAACCCATTGCTGAATCTGTAGGAGCGAAAGAGACCGCCTCTAAAAGGACTTTGACCCCCCTTTCCAGTGCGAGGGTCGCTCCTACAGTATTCGCGTCGCTGTGTGGACACATGTATATGCACGTATATGCATATAAACGCAAGCAATAAACGTAATACATACAGTGCATACCCATATTCTCCTCACATAGTAACAAATTCTTTTTTCTCTTATTTAATTTGTCACCGCTGGGTGCGCTACTCTTAAGTTCTTTAAATTTTATCCCATATTTTAAAAGATTCTATTGAAATTAATTCAAAGATCTTTTCGCTCGGTGCCATTCTTAGTTCGATTTTAAACCCCGGCTTGTCGTTCAAGCCTTTGGAAAAACTGACCTAAGTCAGGATTCCATTGGAGTATAAATCGCTAACTGGAATTCTTCTAATTTTATTTTATTTTTTCGATAACTCACCGAATCGTTTTTATCGAGAATAATCGATAAATTGCTATTGTTTTTCCGCCTTATTTGAACACTATTAGGCCTAGAGACTTCAGATTTACTAGTATATACATTTTATGGATACACACATTTTGTAATTTACAGATTTTGGATACCACGCCCCCTTCGCCCCAAATTCGTAAAAAAACGATATCAAGTACTAGACTTGTGCTTTGGAATGTACACACATTTAACATTATATTACGTTCAAAAAGTTTCATTAAGATTGTACGTCTACAAAAGAAATTATTCAAGAAATAAATTCTCATAATATTGCCCATACCGCAGCGCAGCCCAAGCGTAGTCGCTGCTTACTGCGCAGTTAGCAGAGCACGGGCCTATCGTGCGGGTGGGTGCATGTGATGTGTGTGTGCTTAGAAGAACTTCAGAATGATGACCACAAGAGGGTTCAGGGTATCTCCTAGTCGAGCAGTCTCGACTAGAGTCTTCTTACTTGTTTTGAGCTTGGGTTTACCATAGAAAATAGAATGTTAAAGGCCTGTATCCGTTCTAACTGTGAAGTGTTTCCCATAAATAATGGTCGAAAATGGTGAATGTTCTTGATGCATATGCAACTGGGAGCTGGTGTCCATTATAGTTTTGAGTTAAAACTGCACCACATCTTGTTTGCTTGCATCTGGAACTGGTGAATGAATAAGACGTCAAATTGTTGTCATCTGGTAGATTCCTTTATCTGTGATCTATACCTAAGACACCTCTTGAGTGTATGATGGCTGTCTTCTCCTTTGCTGCAGGTAAGGATTTTTGCAAATACCTCTACAGATTCTCCTTTAACTGACTTTGATAAGCTAGCAAAATGGCGGTAATTGTCTGCTCGTTACTTATCAAATTACGTGCGTGACCCTTCGGTTTTGTCTTTATAAGGTTTATGGCAACTACTTCGTGGCTACCCTTTAGGGAATCTATAAGTTCCAAAGCATCCACAAAACTACGTAGATTTTCAGCTGTTAATGCCAGATCCCATTAACAGGATTGCTCCTCCCCCACAGAGCCCGATTGCTGTTAATAGCATAACCGCTTGCTCTCAGTACTTGGCCTTCCGCCAAGTACTCCTTTATTATTCTATTACTCCTATCATACTGTGAATGTACGACATCGCCATTTTGCGCGACCCTTATTGAAAGTTAAATAAAGTAATTTTAAAACAACCCACCACGTGTCCTTATCTACGACTCCACACTACAACATTTGGTCCTTCGACCGGTTTCATCCAACATATTCACCAGCGATTCTTGGGAGTATTCAATAAGTAATTACTTGCTTTTCGTCTCACTGCAACTTGCATAATCAGTTTACATTGTTGTGCAAGTTGCATCCCACTAATATATATATCCTTATATATTAACAAGAATCTGAATATATATATCCTTATATACTCAGGTTCATAATCATACATACATACATATATGTATTATCACTAACCTTCAAGTCCGTTCATATTCAATATTCCGAATCTTTCCGTTTTGCTAAATACATCAATTTTTATATTTGCATTTTTATTATTATACGTGTGTGTGTGCTAATTTTGTCTCCGCTTTGCTCTGCCATCCATATGTAAAACAAGTAAGAAAGCTCTAGTCGAGACTGCTCGGGGATCTCCCCTGAACCCTTCAAGCAACAGCCATTTCAATCATTTTTAGCGTCTCTCTGCTTACACAAACACACATATACACACGCAAACACACAACATAGACACCCATAGCGCGCACGCATGGGCTGCAGTGTGGGCTTACTATGGGAACTTAATTGTTTAATAACTTTTTTTCTGGACGTACGTTCTCCATGAAACTTTCAATTGTGGTTTTATCATTACTATGCGTATAATTGCCCAAGCTCAAGTCTCTAGTATTTGAAATACAAACTTATGGGTAAGGGGGTGGATATAAGGGTGGGGGGTGAAATTGAACAAAAATCGAAATTCCATAACGTACATATCAATCTACATTTAAAATTTGGATACTCTAGCTCTAAAGATGTAGGAGATATAATTTTATAACTGCATTTCGATAAGGTTTTTGATCGATAAAAAAATAATGGGACGAGTTATCATTTTTGATGATAAACTCGATATGCGCGCTGTATATACGGTCATTTTAAAAAAAAGTTCAAGTCTCTAGCTCTTATATCTTCTGAAATCGACGCGTTCATACATACGGACGGACGGACGGACGGACGGACAGACGGACGGACGGACAGACAGACGGACAGGGCTAAATCGACTCATTCGTCGCCCTGATCAAGAATATATATACTTTATGGGGTCTGCCACGCCTCTTTCTCCCTGTTACATACTTTTAACAAAACCATTATACCCTGATTTCCCATTTTCAATGGGTTCAGGGTATAAAAAGGAGTAAACATATGTACATACATATATCCATATGAATGTACCAACAGAGCAGCAACACAATTAACACAATTAATTAACTTATTAACAAAACACATCTATATTCATAACACGTGCAAAATAATAATAAATATTATTATGCAAACGCTAGTGATCGTATTTAGAGAAAAAAAATCTTCATATAAATATCGATAGCAACATTCATCGCCAGCCACCACAACTCCGTGGCGATATTTATATTTCTTTAGAGATCACAGCGCGCAACTATCGTATTGATAGCGATAGCTCAAATAATATATAAAACCAAAAAAAAATATTAAATTAAAACATAGCGGAGGAATAATTAATTAGATAGTAAATACAGATAAAATCGTTCATGTTAATAATTTTAATTTTTTAATATTCTGATACATATATATTTTTTATTTTTTTTAAATTTTTTTTTACTATTTTTTTTTTTTATATTCTTCGAGTTGCATTTTTTTTTTGTTTCTTTGAGGATTTAGTTAATATTCTTCCCGTTTGTTTTTTGTTATTTTTTCTCCTTTTTTTGTGTTTTTATTTATTATTTTTCCCAAATAAAACGTTTTTTTTGGGTCTGATAAATTTCGATTAGCTGATAAAACTCAACAAAAAAGCTAATAAACTTAATTTATTCTAATTAAGTAACTCGAGCTTAATTTATTCTAATTAGCTCAAGCAAATTATTCTTTTTGCTTATTTTCGATTTCAAATCAAGCTTAATCCAACTTAATTTATCCTAATTAAGTTGATTCTCCTTTTCTTCAAACTTAATTTATTCTAATTAAGTAACTCGAGCTTAATATATTCTAATTAGCTCAAGCAAATTATTCTTTTTGCTTATTTTCGGTTTCAAATCAAGCTACATCCAACTTAATTTATCCTAATTAAGTTGATTCTCTTTTTTCTTCGAACTTAATTCATTCTAATTAAGTAACTCGAGCTTAATTCATTCCAATTAATTCAACCAACTTGAATTATTCTGAATTGCTTACAGTTTCTTTGAATCGACTGGTGTACAGGCCAGTTCCGCTGATATCATTATACTTTTCATCCTCGTTCGCTCGGAAACTTCTCTCTAGTAGGGAGTTCTGTCAACCAATCCTCCGCACTTCCATGTCCGATCGTTCAAGCCGAGCGCAGTTGAGTGTACCTGCTTCCCGTCTGATCAAGCGCAGTGCTTCCGCATCTCCCATTCCGTCCGGGAAACCACAGACCACCAGCACTTTCAAGCGCAGTCCGGTCGTTACACGGTCCAGTCCGAAACCCGCCGTATCAGTCAATATGTCTCTGTCCGACTTCATCGCGGCTGCGGATAGGCTCATCAAATTCGAAACCCGCATCGACGGTCCTGGAGATTCCAACGCCACTCAGGCGGCTCAGCTCCGGGCCTTCGAAATCCGCCGAGATCGTGTCAAGGCATTATGGGATGATGCTGAGCAGCAGTACAAGGTCTGTGCCAGAGCGTTGAGCCAAGGGGCGAGCAGTGGCATTATGGGATGATGCTGAGCAGCAGTACAAGGTCTGTGCCAGAGCGTTGAGCCAAGGGGCGAGCAGTGGCGAAGTTGAAGCCATGGAGGCTAAATTCGATAACTGTTATACTGTGTATGAGCGGTGTACGACCCATCTGGGTGTACAGATCGATGCACTTTCCGCATCAAGTACACAGCCCGCTCCTATGTCCGCTCCTTTCGTCTCGTCTGGAGGCTGTCGTCTTCCACCCGTTGATACGAAAGTGTTCCATGGCGACTACTTGCGTTGGCCAACATTCCGTGACCTCTTCACTGCAATTTACATTCAGAATCCACGCCTAACTCCGGTGGAAAAGTTATTCCACCTCAATTCAAAGACAGCAGGTGATGCAAATGCCTTAGTCGCCGAGTGCCCGCTCACGAACGACGGCTTTGCATCAGCTTGGGACGCCTTGTGTGACCGGTACGAGAACAAGCGACTGTTAGTGAACAGTCAGCTCAAGATTCTTCTCAATCTCCCCAAAGTCACCAAGGAATCAGGCGCGGCTCTCAGAAAATTGCATGGCACCATTCATCGGTGTGTCACTCATCGAGCAAGCCCAAATCTCTACGGAGAACTGGGATTGTATCCTTGTGTTCTTGTGCACTTCCAAATTGCCCGAACACACTCGATCTCTCTGGGAACATTCCTTAACACAAAAATCAGACATCCCAGCATGGAAAGACGTAAGTCTCTTCATTAGCGAGCATGCTCGCGCGAGTTATGTATGTATTTATGTAATCGATATAAGCATAATTTTAAGCGATTTGTCATCACTAACAGAAAAAGTCCATAACTAAATGTTGCATGTTTGTGATGATGAAATGTCTAGCAACATTGTGAAATTAAAATTATGAAGAAAATAGCTATGCTACTAAGCTGGCGCCAGAAATATCTAGCAACATTGTGAAATAAAAACAAAAGAAACATGCTATGTCGCTCGAATAGGCTAGCAGCATTTGAATAGAGTCAGTTCTAATCTGAGACTTAACGAAAGAAGTTGAACCATGTTATTTTAATTTCAAAAAAATAAAGAACTCAAAACAAAATTGGCGCAGCCGGTAGGATCCTTTTTTAAAAAAGGATTCTGTGATAAATACGAACTAAAAATAAGTCGACAATTTTTTAAATCGATCATTATAAAATAAAAGTCAAACTAAAAATAAGTTGACAATTTTTATAAATCGAAAAAAAAAAAAAAAAAAAAAAAAGAAGTACATCTCAACGCTGGCAACCAGAAAAGAAAAGAGAGCAGCATATTACGACAAAAGCAGGATGGCACAAGCTAACCCACAAATGCCAGCGCAGCAATTATATGAGCAGTTGATCAACAAGGAGCAGCAACTAGAGGAGCTACATCAAGCTTACGTCACGCTTCAAGGAAACATCAATGCGGCTCAGAAGGAACGATTGTTTCAAAACATCAATTATTTGGCAACGTTCACGGGAACAGGTGATATATCAATTAACTCGTTCTTCAGCAGCGTGGAGTACCTTCTCCAAGGAGTGGAGGACTCTGGACTAAGACGAGAGGCCACTAGGACAATCTTCAACAAGACAATCCAAGGACAGGCGAAGGATGTAGTTATCAATATACCGGAACCAGACAACTGGCAGCTAATCAAGTCAACGCTAAAGCTGAGGTATCGACCGGACACGGAACCCCATCAAATTTACCGTAAAATTTATGAGTTAAAAGTAGACACAGTAAGCGAACTTGCAGCAGAACTACAAAATATTAAGTATAAAACTGACGAATTAAGAGTTTACCATCAAAACGATAATTTTATAGATTTAAGTAACGTAGAAAGTTTACTAGTAAATGCAGCTAAAGAAATGACTCAAGGCACTTTACTTGATAAAATATACGAAGAACGAAATTTAAATGATATTCTAAAAATAATGATGTTACGTAGATACGAAAATAGTTGTATTAGATTTCAATATAAGAAAAGTAAACCCAATAGGTATAACGCTGAGGCTGAGTCTAGCAAGAAAAATAATAATTACAAAAACGAAAATACCCAACAACCAAATTATAACAAAAAGCAACAATATTATCAACAAAATTATAACAATAACAAGCAATCTTATTATCAACCACAAAGTGGTCAAAACAATAACCAAAACAATCAGCAACAATTTTACAGATACAACTCAGGTCAGTACAGACAAGATTATACTTCTCTCCCTCCCTCTCCTCTCTTCCTCCTCTCCTCCTCCCCCCTCTCTCCTCCCCTCTCCCCCTCCCTCCTCCTCCCTCCTCTTCCCCCTCTCCCTTTCTTCTTCTTCTTCCCTTCTTCCTTCCCTCCTCTCCCTCCTTCTCCCCCCTCTTTCCTCCTCTCCCTCTTTCTCCCTTTCCCCCCCCCCTCTCTTCCTTCCTCTCCTCCCTTCCCTCTCTCTCCCTCCCCCTCCTCCTCCCTCCTCCTCCCCTCTTTCCCTCTTCCTCCCCACCACCTCGCTAACGTCCCCATATCGTCGTGCTCCGCGCCCTTCTAATCTTCAAACCGCCTAAAGACTTTGACCCCCCTTCCTCTCGCTCCTCTATCCGTCCTGTTCAACATTATATGCACTATACATATAAACCACCAAATACATCTATAACATACTACTCATACCCATATGCTCCTCACCTCCCCTCTTCCTTCGAAAACACACCATCGTTTTGAACTTGCGCCCGCCTCCCTGCGCTGCTCCGTTTTGCGTCGCTCCATCCCTTATCTCCATTTTGCGCTGATCGCTGCTGTAACATCTTAATTAACCTTATTTCCCTTACCGCTGGCAATCTGCACTCTGCCGGTAATAATGGCAAATATTTTTATATCTCGATAAAACTTTAATAAAAATATTGTTTTCTTCATCTTTTCTCTATGCCCCTTGACCTATGGCCTGTCGCTGCCAATGCCCACGCCGGGCGCTGCTGCAAGACTCGCCTGTCGGTATTGCCCCCCGTGGCATTGGTGCACGTCCGCGGCAATGCCATTTCGCCCATTTGGCGCATTTGTCCCTCGCCGCTGAACGCCTCTCTTTGATCACTGTTCTCTTGGGCCCTTGGATGCTCCGGTGGGCATCGCAGTCGATACATGCACTGCTGCTATGAATCGGGCCACAGACGTCGTTCGCAAATGGACACCGGGGTCAGATCTTTGGTGTCGGTGCGCTTGTTGGCCACTCCTCTTTCGCGCACAGCTCCAGCGGAGTCGCTGGCCAGTGCGCGAGGATTCGGTTGCCAAGCTTTACCGACACCTGGCGATCCATGGCCGGTGGAGCCATTCGCGTGGCAGGCGTCTGTAGTCACACTCTCATAGCAAACAGCCACACCTCCGACTGCATGCCCGCGTGCAATATGGGCCGCCGCTGCCTCCGCCCACGCCGGACGCTCCTGCACAACTCACCTTTTGGTTCTGCAGTCTCCGGTGGCTTTGGCACTCGTGCGGCGGCCACCTGCCTCACCATATCCCTCGTCGTTCTCTCCGCTGCCGACGAAGGCGTTCCCTCATGGTTGCTGCAGTGTCTCCGTTGCTGCTGGGACTTCGTTGCGGCACTGCAGACAAACTCTTGGGTTGCTGTTGGGAGTTGGCCACATCGATGTCGTTCGCAACGGTCAATGGTGCCGAACTTAGACGCCGGCTGGCATTTTGCGGCTCACTCCTCATTCGCGCACAGCTCCAGCGAAGCCGCTGGCCAGTGCGCAGGATCGGCCAGCAAATGCGCCGACGCCCCACATGGACAACCGATTGGACTCGTCGCGTGGCAGGCATCAATAGTGAACCGATCTCCCACCGGGCAACCCAAACTTATGGCTGCATGCCGCCCGTCTCCACTCGAACACTTTGTGACATGTGGACGGCGCACTCGAGCGCCGTCGGTCCACTCTGGTATCTCATCCACAAGAGGCCCGGCCCAATGCCCACATGCCCCTTTTATAGCCTATGCTGCCGCGCCGCCCGAGGCGGCACATAACGGGCTCTATGTGTCCTCTGTCAGCCCACTCTAGCCTTCCCTGCCTTATGGCTGAATTCCAGGCTGCGGTATCGCCCTGATACCGTTTTCCCTACTCTCACACACCCACAGCCCTTCGGTGGCCGAACACTCTAATGTCCGCTCTTCAGTGATATTTGTTGTTGGCTGTTTTATGTATCTATTATATGGTGCCGCATGTTTTGTTGTTGGCTGTTTTGTATGTCGCTGTATGTATTGTTGTTGTCTGTTTTGCATATCGCGGTGTGTTTTGTTGTTGTCTGCATATACCGCACACCCAGCATCTTCGTGCGTTAGCGAACGCTAAGCAGCCGACGGAGGCCTTTGCCCTCGCCTATGCGTGTATGTGTCGTGCAGAAACTCTTGCCTGGAATGCGTGCGGTTTGTTGTTGTTTTTCCGCTTTCGCGTTCGTGCGATTAAACATGATAATACATAATCTCGGCTGCGCGCATTGTTGTTGCGTATGTACCGTATGTGGCCTGCGTGAATGCACTGCTTGTTGTTGTATCTATGCATTGTCATTGCGCATGCACCGACACTAGGTTTTTCGGTGCAGTACTGTACACTGCTTGCTGTCGTGCGCGCGCAGTTCAAACAAATTGTTGTTGTCATCCACATACCGTAATTTTCCCTGTGGCAACTGTTGTTTTCCCATCGCAGATGCATTTCGCAGCCGAAATTATGCACTTTTAGCAAAATTTTGTCGTCTTATTTTTCTTCTTCTTTTTTTTTTTGTAAGAACAATACACTTCGCTGTGTATTCACTCCCTTTTTTTTTGAAAAAAAAAAAACAAAACACTTTATGGCTCACCCGTGTCTCCTCTCCACGGCGAGATCCGCCACATGTGCCGTCCTGGTCCGCTTTTCTGCCGCCGACCTGATCCGGCAATGACTGAGACACAAAACTGGCCACTATATATGGCCTCCATATCGTGTGCCAGTTTTGCTGCAAATCCCTCTGCGGCATTAGACAAGTGGCGTTCCTTTGCCCACACCTTGTCGCCTACGGCCGGCTCCACTGACGCCTCCGTAGGTTGTAATGCCGCGCTTGATCCTGTCAGCTCTCTCCAGTTTCGGCGCACTTTCGTCACATCTGTCCATCTGCCTGCGGCTGACTGGTCTTGCATGCTACACACTCCACCTGCACGTACGCCCGCGCATCCCATACATACCGCCATAGTATCGTCGGCCACCCGACAATTTTTTTCCTCCCAAGTGCCACGGCGGCTCATCGTGCTCTCTTCCCACTTCTTGCGCCGCTCTGTTCCACACCTCCATGTGGCCACACTCTTGTGCCCTTGATCGCTGGCCGTATAATTCCAACTTTTCCTATAATCTCCACTTCTGTGTTTTTGCGCAGTTCTGGCGCAGCTGTGACCAACGACATCCTTCCCATTGGCGTCTCCTTACTACGACCAGCGGCTCACCTCTTTTCCCAGCTCCGTGAGAGCGCATCTTTACCACGTTCCGTCTGTCCTTCCTGCGTCGAAATATCGCTGCTTTTTGGTCTTGTTGGTGCCCTTCACTTCCTTATCCACATGAAGCGGTTCTCGACGATCCGAAGTCGCTTCCAATGGCGTCTTGGACCCGCTTCCATGCTACACAACCATGATAACTTCGTCTCCATTGGCGCTTCCAGCTCCTCGAACTCATCTGCCAGGTGCATCAATTCCACTAGATTGTGGAATTGATACGGCCGGCGTACCACGGAGATCGGGTAGCTTTGTTTAAATAGCTCATTTCGCGGTCTGCTCCATAGCGCAAGCCCATGAATCTCATCTCCACCATGTAGACTTTGAAGCACTCATCTACCATCTGCCTCCGGCGTTTGACATCATCCTCCAGCTTCTCCAGATATCCTCTTGGCAGGAAAAACTCCTGGAAGCTGCGCACGAATGTCGCCCACGCCGTCCAGTGCCGATTGTTGGCCACGTACCATTTCAAGGCCATGCCTTTCAGCAGCTCTGGCATCGCCCTTGGGATCATATCCAGATCCAGGCCATATGTGTCAGCCGACCACTCCACCTGCTCCAAGAACTCCAAAGGCTTTGTGGTACCATCAAAACGGAAGCTCCACTCCCTCACTTGTTTGGCCACCTTTGGGTATTCTTGAGCGGTGCTGTCGTGTCCTCGCGGCCTGATCTCTGGTTGCGGGGTAGATGTGCTCTCATCTCGCTTTGACGCGTGTTCTGGAGTCGTGCCGTAGCGCTCGTGAGGCACACACAGCCGCGCCACATGTGCAAGCTCCGACTCCAGCTCGTCGTCCGCGACGGCGGTCGTTGCCTCGTCTCTGAGCGAGGCACGGCGTCCATGCAGTCGCCCCAATTCGGCGATCCTCAGTGAGTAAGGAATGCTTCCTTCATTCCTCTCAACCCACTCGCCGAACTGTCTCCGCATGACGTCCAGTGTGCCTGACAAGCTCACTCCGAACTCGTCGCCGTAACGCAGCACTTCATCTTTTTTTAGATTATATACCCACGCTCGCACCATGTTCACAAATATCTACTAATTTAACTCTTATCGCAGGGCCCCACGTTGGGCGCCAGTTGTAACGAACCTTCGGTTTATCCCGAGTCTAAGCTGGGCTAGTTTCAGCTGACTGTGGATTCGTTGCCAACAAATTTATTTGTTGGAGCCCCTGCGATAATTAATTAGACTTTGTGATTTAGGTTTTGTAGCGTAATGGTATATTTTCTTAAATAAATATGAAATGTACACGTCACTTATGCAAATGTATGCTGGCTCGCTGGTTTGCTTAGCGACGCACACCTACTGAGCGCTTGTTCAACGCACTCCGGCTGGGAGAGTGTTGTGCTAAACACGCTAGTTGTCTGCAAGGATTTGAGAAAACGCCAGGATTCAGATCTGTAAACTCTGGCGGTTCGCACAGCTATGCAGATCCCTCCTACAATCTCGCTCACTCACAGCACAACACTAGCTTCGTTCACTCACAAGCACTTCTCTTACGCACGGCTACGCGAACTCACCCAGGTGTGCCGGCCTCGCTTACGTTGCTGATATGCACCGATGTCCTGATCGGCGCCGCTGATGATCTGCAAGGATTCCCACTGGATGTCCTTGTTGTTCCCACGATGTCCTTGCTGTTCCACGATGTCCTGGGAGTCCTGTTTGCCACTCGCGTTGACTTAATTTCGACACTTTCACTTTTGTAGCTTTCGACAGCAACACACTCTCGTATCGTGCTTCGACTTCTTTTCCGACTTCTATGATTTTTGACTCCCTGTATGGAGCCGCTGGTGGCCTTTTATACCCCACCACAGGCCCTGCTTCGTATGGTAACGGGGCCTGTTCGGCTCTGGAGCGGGACTTTTCTGCCGTTATTGACCCTGAAACGGTAAAGTGGCGTGATCTGGGTGACGCCATTTTCCCGCCAAATCACGTGGCAGCCTCCCATTGGCCGAAGTACCGTTGGCGCCCTACGAGTGAAAGTGTCCACTACTATCACTCGGCCCGAACGGCACCTCGGCTAACGGTCCCCGATGATCGTCGTGTGTGCGACGCGAACCCTTTGCTGAATATGTAGGAGCGAAAGAGACCGCCTTTAAAAGGACTTTGACCCCCTTTCCAGTGCGAGGGTCGCTCCTACAGTATTCGCGTCGCTGTGTGGAGCAACATGTATATGCACGTATATGCATATAAACGCACAGCAAATACATACGTTTATATACATTACTACGTGCATACCCATATTGCTCCTCACATACTCAACACAATTCAGGACAGAGTCACCCTAACCAAAACAATCAGCAAATAATTTCACAACAGTCAAAACAGTATAGGTCAAGGAATTCAGAACCCATGGAAATAGAAAACCTAGAAACCAAGCAAGATACAAACAGTTCCCAAGAAACAAAAAATTACTACGACCAGGCAGAGGTTAATAATACAGTTTTTTTTATGAAGCAGCCTCGGAATGCCTACCATTATTAGAACTTAACATCGATAAACATAGATATATAGCATTAATAGATACAGGAGCAAGTTTAAGTCTAGTAAACAACCAAATTAATGGGCACACAAAGATTAAGCTGAATAAACCCATATCATATAGCACAATTAATAGTAAGGACATAATAGAGTATGAAATTCATACAACAGCACCTAGAGAATTCAATTTACCAAACAACGCTAGAGTCCGCTGGAAGTTAGCCCCACTAAAGGGAAGGAAGTATAACTTTATTATAGGTATAGACCTTCTACAATTTTTGAGTGCAGTTATTAACATTGAAAAAAACAGTTTAACATTAAATCACAAAGAAAACCGTATAATAAATAAGCCATATCAATATGAAGAAATCTGTGCATTAGAGAGTACTATAGATAAATATGATAGCTTGGCATTAGATCATTTAAATACACAAGAGGTAATTGAAGTTAAGAAAATTATAAAACGATATAGTAAACTTTTTTTTAAAGAAGGAGATAAACTAACTAGTACAACCGAAATAGAACATGAAATACGAACAACTACAGATGAACAACTTAATTCAAAGCTATATAGATACCCACCACAGCATGAGGAAGAAGTGAGAAAACAGATAAAAGAAATGGAAGAACAGGGAATTATTAGAAAAAGCAATTCAAGATATTCGAGCCCACTTTTAGTAATACCAAAAAAGTTAGACAATTCAAAACAACAAAAATTCCGTATTGTAATAGATTATAGAAAACTCAACGAAATAACCATCGACGATAAATTTCCTATTCCTAATATTAATTCAATTCTTGATAAACTCGGAAGAGCCCAGTACTTCACAACAATAGATCTAGCAAAAGGCTACCATCAAATTTTAGTAAAAGAGGAAGACAGAAAGAAAACTGCTTTTGTTACGCCGCATGGCTTATATGAATTTATTAGAATGCCATTTGGGTTGAAAAATGCCCCCGCCACTTTTCAAAGACTAATGAATGAAATCTTAAGAGACTTTATTAACAAAAAATGTGTCGTATATTTGGACGATATACTTATTTTTAGTACATCGTTGCAAGAGCATGTTCAAGCCATCAACGAAATATTTAAAGTATTAGAGGATAAGAATTTGAAGATTCAAATCGATAAATGTAACTTCATGAAGAAGGAGACCGAATTTTTAGGTCATATCTTAACCAAAGAAGGTATTAAACCAAATCCAAACAAAATAGCCATAATAGAAAAGTTACCTTTACCAAAAACAGAAAAGGAGATAAAAAGTTTTTTAGGCATAACAGGTTTCTACAGAAAATTTATTAAAGATTACGCAAAATTAGCACAACCCATAACAAAATATTTAAAGAAAAATAATAAAATAAATACAAAAGATCCAACTTTCATCGAAGCATTTGAAAAGTTAAAGCAACTTATTTGTTCACATCCTATATTAAGATTCCCTAACTTTGAAAAACCATTCACGCTTACAACTGACGCTTCAAATTATGCCATAGGATCGGTTCTTTCTCAAGAAGGGCATCCAATTTGTTTTGCGTCAAGAACGTTGAACAATCATGAGAAAAATTATTCAGCAACAGATAAAGAATTTTTAGCAATACTATGGAGTGTAAACTATTTTAGACCATATCTCTACGGAAGAAAATTCAAACTATTAACAGATCACCAAGCGATAAAATTCTTATATTCAAAACATAAAGGGAAAGATATTTCGCCAAGGCATCAAAGATGGTTGCTAAAACTAGGAGAATATCAGTTTGACATAGATTACTTAAGAGGAAGAGAAAACAGAGTAGCCGATTTCTTAAGCAGAATAAAAGGTAATGATTTTGACCCACAGCAAGATAACAATGACAATATATCAGACATAAACATAATAACAAATATTGAAGAAGATAACTATTCGATAGCAGCAACTATACATTCAGCAGAAGAAAATTTACAGGATCATTTTCTAATAAAGGAAGAAATAGTAAATAAATATAAAACACAAATAATAATAACAAATGGCAAAACAGAAGAGTGTAAAACGATTCATGGAAAAAGAATAATTTTCATAGCAAAACACGACTTCCCAACAATGGAAAAAATTTTTATAAAATACTTAAACAAAGGAAAGGTAGGTATATATTCAGATCTACCGGATCAAGAATATAATATAGTGCAAGAAAAATTAATTCAATTATACTCTAACAACAAACAAATTGAATTCACTAAATGTACACATAGAGCTCAAGATATAGAAACTGAAACGGAAGCTGTAAAACAAATATCTATTTACCATGTACAAGAGAGTATGCATTCAGGTATTCAAGAGACGTACAACAAAATAAAAAATAAAATATTTTACCCTAAGTTATTAGAACTAATACAGACAGTGATCAACCAATGCGACTTTTGCAAAGAAGTCAAATATGATAGAAACCCAGTTAGAAACAAATTTGTTAAAACAGAAACTCCATCGGATAAAAACCAAATAATACATATAGACACATACGTAATAAAAAACACATATTTTTTGACTATTATAGATAAATTTTCGAAATTTGCAGCCGTTTACCCACTAAACGATAGAAACCATATAACCATCGTAGAGCAGATTGAAAATCATTTTACAAAAATAGGCAAACCAAATAAGATTGTAGCTGACAATGAATTTAATTCAATAAGAATTAAAGAACTATTAAGCCGAGAAAATATTGAATTACATTTAACAAAACCAAACAGCCATACAGGCAATGCAGATGTAGAAAGACTGCATAACTCATTGGCAGAAAAGTTTAGGATAATACATAATACAGAAACAGAAAACATATCAGTAAAACAAATTATGCAAAGGGCAGTAAGAAATTATAACGACAGGTACCACTCTACTATTAAATGTACACCTTTTGAAGCGCAAAATAATAAAATAGATTTAAAAATCATTAAGAATAATATAGAAACCACTAAAATCAAGATGCTGGATAAGAACAACCGAAACAGAGAAAATTATGAAGAAGAAAGAGAAGAGGGGTTTATTAAAAATTATAAAGCAGTCAGACACAAAGAAGTACCAAAGTTTAAAAAAGCTAAACTTAAGAATATTAACCCAGCAAATATAAAACGTGTTTACAAATTTACAGAAGGCAAGAATGATAACAGAATTGAAGACTCATCAAATACTTAACCAAAACAAAATTCGCTCTTTCTGAAGCATAGCAGAGCAAATCAAATATATTAGCAAATGTTGATAATTTTATTTCTTTTAAATATTTGTTTCTGACAAACAGCAATCCTTATAAGTATTCAAAATGAAATCAAAAAAAATATTTTTTATATTTAACAAAAAAAAAAAAAAAAAAAACTATCATAATTAATCAAAGAATATAAACAAGTTACTACTCATTACTGAAAACAATAATTATAAGTAATACCTACCTTATATATTACCTTTAATAAGAAAATTAATAACAACACAGAATTCAGGAGAATTCTTATTTAAATGAGGGAGAAGTTATGTATGTATTTATGTAATCGATATAAGCATAATTTTAAGCGATTTGTCATCACTAACAGAAAAAGTCCATAACTAAATGTTGCATGTTTGTGATGATGAAATGTCTAGCAACATTGTGAAATTAAAATTATGAAGAAAATAGCTATGCTACTAAGCTGGCGCCAGAAATATCTAGCAACATTGTGAAATAAAAAAGAAACATGCTATGTCGCTCGAATAGGCTAGCAGCATTTGAATAGAGTCAGTTCTAATCTGAGACTGAACGAAAGAAGTTGAACCATGTTATTTTAATTTCAAAAAAATAAAGAACTCAAAACAAAATTCGCGCTTGTCGTCCCCAAACCCCCCCAACAAACAACCAACAATTCCACTAAAAAAAAAATATAAATAAAAAAAAAAAAAAAATAAAATTTTTTTTTTTTTTTTTTTTTTTCCCACCAACCACCCAACCACACCCAAAACAACCCCCCCAACAAAAAAAAAAAAAAAAAAAAAAAAAAAAAAAAAAAAAAAAAAAAATTATTTTTTTTTTTTTTTTTTTTTTTTTTTTTTTTTTTTTCTTTTTTTTCTTTTTTTTTTTTTCCCCCCCCCCCCCCCCCCCCCCCCCCCCCCCCCCCCCCCCCCTTTTTATCCCCCCCCCCAACCCACCCCCCCCCCCCCTCCCCCCCACCCCCCCCACCCACCCCCCCCCAAACAAAAACACACCCCCAAACCCCCCCTTGAACTATGGAAGGTGATAGGTCCCTCCCGAAAGTCCCAGGTGCAGATCCGAAATCCACGGTCAGCACCTCTCATAAAAAGGTCCATGCCTTCGAGTCACAAGTCCACTCCAAATCCAAAAAGTGCGATTTGTGCGCTAAAGAGAACCATCCGGCTCGTCTGTGTCCTCGCTTCATCCAAATGTCCTTGGCAGCGCGCGAGACATACATAAAGCGAAGGCAACTTTGCCTGAACTGCTTTGCTCAAGGCCACCAACTACGCGACTGCACTAGCATTCACAATTGCGCCAAGTGCAAGGGGAGGCACAATACACTGCTTCACCGTGAAGGCTCCACAGCATCCAGCTCCTCGTCCGGAGCCGCGGTGACTCCAGGTACGTCCGAAGTACGTCGTAACGTGCAGTCGTATTTCACGGCCGATACTCCAGGGGTCCTGCTTGGTACGGCCGTAATTGATGTGTGTCACTTGGGGGTCACATATCCAGCCAGGGCTCTAATCGATTCGGGGTCCGAGGCAACGTTCATTTCCGAACGATTATTCCGTCTGATGAAGCTACCATTCCGATCCGTGCAAACGCAGGTATCCGGTCTAGGCCACTCTGTGGCAGCAAAATCGACGAAGCTTTGTGATTTCCACATCGGCACTCCTCTGAGACCTCGACTTCGAATTGAGGCCTCAGCTTTAGTCATCCCACGGCTCTCCGGCAATCTGCCATCGTACCCCATTCCGCAGCATCTCTTAAACAATCTGCCCGACATCCCATTAGCTGATCCACTTTTCTTCAAGAGCGCTCAAATTGACGTTCTTTTAGGCGCGGATATCCTTCCGTCGATCGTTCAGGGGGGCTTCCGCCCTAACCTCTGCGGATCACTTATGGGCCAAGAGACAATCTTTGGCTGGATTCTTACGGGTCCAGTCACAAAGTGCCTCAAGAGTCGATTTCCGCTTTCACGACTAGAGTTACCGTCCTCCATGACGAAAAACTCGACCACCTCATCACCAAATTTTGGGAGGTGGAGAATCTCCCCAAGGTAGCCAGTGAGCCGGACTCTGCGTGTGAAGATAATTTTGTCCGAACCACACGGAGAGACAAGTCTGGCTCCTACGTCGTGACTCTTCCGTTCAAAAATCCGGATCACCCTGACTTAGGTCATTCGCGATCCATCGCTCTGGGGCAGTTTCTCAAAAATGAGAGCAGATTGTCCAAGAATCCGACACTCAAGGCCGAATACGAAGCTATCCTGCAAGAGTATCTCGACTTGGGTCATATGAGGCCAGTGTTTTCACATTGCAATCCTGCAATGAGCAACTTTTACCTGCCTCACCATGCCGTCTTTAAGCCCGACAGCACCACCACCAAAGTGAGGGTGGTGTTCAATGCATCGTGCCCATCTTCCAATGGGAAGAGCCTGAATGATATCCTTCATCCAGGCCCGGTCCTTCAGTCCGATCTCACGATACAAATCCTTCAATGGCGATACTATCGCTACGTGTTCAATGCTGACATCACGAAAATGTATCGCCAAATTCGTGTGGATTCAAAACACACCCCCTTCCAACGGATCCTTTTCCGTAAGCCAGACGGCAACATCGGAGACTTCGAACTAAGCACCGTCACCTTTGGAGTAAACTGTGCCCCTTTCCTGGCTTTGAGAGTTCTCAAACAGCTCGCAATTGACGTGAGATTCCGTTTACCTCTCGCCAGTAAGGTCATTTCCGAGTGCATGTACGTCGATGACGTACTTGCAGGAGCACACTCCAAAGAAAAGGTGATCGCAACTATCGCCGAACTCACAGAAGCTCTGCAGAGTGCGGGTTTTCCCTTAAGGAAGTGGACATCCAATTCCATGGACTGTTTGAAGGCTATCCCAAAGAGTCATCGGCTGTGCGAGGACTTCTTAGAGCTTGAAGATTCCAGCACAGCAAAGACCCTAGGCCTACGTTGGCAAGCGCAAGCCGATCTTTTTTTTTTTTGCCCCCTGATATTCCTCTCCAGGAGTCCTACACAAAAAGGTCGGTCCTTTCCCAGATCGCCAAGTTGTTCGACCCTGCAGGGTGGCTGGCACCCTTCGTCATCCGTGCAAAGATATTTATGCAAGCGCTCTGGCTACGCGGTTTAGATTGGGACCAACCTCTGCCTGCTGATCTCTTCACCCAATGGCAAGAGTTTATCCTCAACTCCTCCGGCCTTCGGGATATCCGTGTGCCTCGATGGCTACACTTCCAGCCTCAAGCTACCATCCAATTTCATGGGTTTTGTGACGCATCTGAGCGTGCTTACGGAGCGGCTGTCTATCTCCGTGTAGAACTTGGCAACCAGATCTTCGTTAATCTGCTCTCCGCCAAAACGAGAGTCGCTCCGATCAAATCCCTTTCCATACCCCGCTTGGAGCTTTGCGGTGCTGTCCTTCTGACCGACTTATGCTCAGTACTGCTGCCAGCATCCCCAGCATCCAGTTTTCAGTCTTTTTACTGGACCGATTCGACTATTGTCTTAGCCTGGCTAAACAAGCCTGCGCGCAACTGGACAACCTTCGTCGCAAATCGGATCAGTAAAATAACTGAGCTCACCAATCCTGGTGACTGGCATCATGTCCGCTCAGAACATAATCCTGCGGACCTAGCTAGCAGGGGAGCTCATCCACAGGAGCTTCTCTCAAATCCGCTGTGGTTCCATGGCCCAGACTGGTTTCGACTTTCCCAGTCTCACTGGCCACTCGTTCCCGCTCTTAGCTTGGAGACTGCTCTGGAGCAAAAATCAGCTAAAAGTCATGCTGCCACCTTGACTCCTCCAGCTGAATTCATAAGCAGGTTTTCAGAACTTCATCGAGCCCTCCGTGTCACCGCTTGGATGTTCCGTTTCATCAACCGGTGCAGGAGATCCGCTCCCCTTCCATCGCAAGAGCTTAGTGCTGATGAATTGCACTTTATTCAGTCCAGGTTCATCTCCTTGTGCCAAAAAAGAGTCTACTCAAAAGAGATCAGTTGCTTACGTGCACAGCAACAACTTCCGGCCTCAAGTCCACTCCGCAATCTTAATCCTTTCCTGGATAGTAAAGGTATCTTAAGAGCATGCGGACGCATAAGAACATCCGCATCCTTAAGCTATGACGAGCGCCACCCCATCATCCTTCCTTCCTCGTGCTCTTTGACAAAGCTGTTGGTCCGCTTCACCCATCGCATATCCTTGCATGGCGGGAACCAATTAATTGTGAGACTCATCCGTTCACAATTCTGGATCCCTGAGCTGAAGGTCCTCATCAAATCGGTGATAAACTCATGCAAGTCCTGCGTAGTTTATCGTAAGCGTCTCCTAACGCGAATGATGGGCGACCTGCCAGCTGATCGCACAACCTTCACCAGGCCCTTCACCGTCGTAGGCGCCGACTTTGCAGGCCCCTTCGATGTGAAGAATTACGCCGGACGTGCCTGCCTCATCACAAAGGGGTACGTCTGTGTGTTTGTGTGTTTTAGCACCAAGGCTATCCATCTCGAGGCCACGTCCGACTTAACCACCGAAAAATTCTTAGCGGCGTTCTCTCGCTTGGTGGCTCGGCGTGGATGTCCGCAGAAGATCTACTCCGACAACGGGAAAACGTTTGTCGGAGCCGCAAAGACTTTATCGCGAGACTTTGTGGAATCACTCCGATCCGAGGTGCTTGCAAAGCACTCTCTCCATAGCCTATCCTGGCATTTCAACCCACCGAGCGCACCACACATGTGCGGCTTGTGGGAATCAGGGGTGAAGAGCTTCAAGGCTCTATTCTACAGATCCACTGCCACGTCGAAATATACTTTCGAAGAGCTTTCGACCCTCCTGGCAAGAATAGAAGCCTGCCTCAACTCGAGACCGATAGCACCCATGTCCGAGGATTCCACCGATCTACAAGCCCTTACTCCCGGACACTTTCTAGTCGGTGGGCCTCTTATAACTATTACTGAGCCCAGAATTACGCAAGATGCGATGTCTATCCTGAATCGCTGGCAGCGACTTAAGGCTCTTCACCAACAATTCTATTTCCGTTGGAAAGAAGAGTATCTTAAGGAGCTGCATAAACGTAATAAGTGGCAATTCGCACAACGTGACTTGAAGGTCGGCGACATGGTCATCGTGAAAGATGACAATGTCGCCATCAACGAGTGGCGGCTCGGCCGTGTCCAACTCACGCACCCAGGAGATGATGGGAAGGTCCGAGTGACGGACGTTCTCATTTCCCGGGGCATCGTCCGTAGACTCGTCCATAAGTTGGTTATCCTACCAACGGACGATAACACTCATGTGATGTCCAACTAACCCTGTATGTGCATCCAATACCATCTTACCACCCGGCACATATCTCCTTTCCAGCTATGCCATCAGCTGTTCGATCCATGGAGACACCTGGCATCAACTCCTTCCGGTGCCGCGTGTGTAGAGGGGTCCACGCTCTGCGGAAGTGCAGGCGTTTCCTGGGCCTTACGGCTGAAAAACGTCTTCGCGCCGTACTCATCAACAAGTACTGCGCGAATTGTCTGGCGCACCAGCACTCCGGGCAATCCTGCCGAAGCAAAGCCAAATGCAAGACGTGCGGCCAGAGCCATCACACGCTGCTGCATCTGCCTGGAGCTCGCCGCCGACAGCGACGTCGTCCCGCTGCAGCCCCTATCAGCGGGCCCACCTCCTCCGCCTTTGCCGGGACACCTGCACCCCAAAAAGGATCCCGCAAAGGACGACGCCACCAGGCAGCATCCAGGGCCACGAGGGAAGTCACGCCGCCGGCAATTGTCATCGTGCAAACAGACCAGAAGGATTTCGATGTGAGGGCGCTGATCGATCCGTGTAGCCCTACTACTCGGATCCATGCTTCATTGGCAAGGGCCATGGGTCTTTCCGCCACTAGCGTGGGTCCGGGAGAGGTTTGCACGGCGACCATTTGTTCAAAAACATCCGATTTTCACATTGACGCTAACCTGCAATTAGACCCGCAGCTCAATTGCCGGACGCCAATCCGGCCGATCGAGCACGCAGCCAAACCGGCTGGGATTACGCTCGCCGACGGCAATTGGGCTCGACCCAGTACGGTCTGTTGTGCTGGGGGCTGACGTGTATCCTCACGTCATCCTTCCAGGAATCGTCCCCAGCACTGACGGTCGTCCCATGGCCCAGAACACCGTCTTCGGGTAGGTCCTTTCAGGTTCCTACCAATAATCTGAACCAATATATATTGCAAGCCTTGCAAGGGGGGAGTATGTTAATGCCAGATCCCATTAACAGGATTGCTCCTCCCCCACAGAGCCCGATTATGTTATTAACAGCTTGCTGTTAATAGCATAACCGCTTGCTCTCAGTACTTGGCCTTCCGCCAAGTACTCCTTTATTATTCTACTACTCCTATCATACTGTGAATGTACGACATCGCCATTTTGCGCGACCCTTATTGAAAGTTAAATAAAGTAATTTTAAAACAACCCACCACGTGTCCTTATCTGACGACTCCACACTACAACATCAGCTTTTCCATCGAACTCTGGCATGAGCGATGAAGCTAACTTTAAGAAATCTACGACAGTTTGGGCCATTGTGTCTTGTGATATTTTTATATCAATTTCAGACACATGGAAAGTAGCGGGCGTATTAAGAATATTCAGTACGAATATATCTATTTTGTGCCTTCCCGAGATGTATAGAAGGTTTTCCCTCAGCCTATTAAGTACATCATTTACTTGAGTGTGGTGCAGTTGCGTAAGTCTTGGTATGTTATCACAAACTATCTGACGAATGTTGTTGAATGCTTACGCTCCAAAAATGTGAAAATTGCAGGGTATTTTTTGATATGCCACGCCCCCAAAGAGGCGTAACTATTATTTTTGAAACATCAATAGAGGATGTTACCAGTAACTAAACTATCCAAATTCGCAGCATCTAGCTCTTAAACTGTAGGAGATATAAGCTTATGCGGTTTACCATGCCCCTTCGGGCGGACATATATCCACCATAGCTCGTTGGACTTGGGATGTCACCCCGCGTTTATATACCAAATTTCAGGTCTCTAGCATCAATATTGCCAAAAATATAGCAAAATTTGAAAAATCACTATATCTTCAGTCATTATAGAATCATAACTCATTATAGAATCATAGCTCACGTGCAAGATTTCAAGTTTCTAGCTTTATGACTTCCGGAGATACCGTTTTATCCGATTTGCCACGCCCCCAATGGGCGTAGATATATCCGCCATAGCTTGATGAACTTGGATGGTGGACGCGGACCTACATACCTAATTTCAGCTTTCTAGCTTTTCAACTAATATGGTTTCTGGTATATCGGAAAATTCATTTTCTTTACTTACACTTTATAAATCGAAGTTATACACGAGTATGTGTTCCAAATTTCAAGACTCTATCTTCAATAACGGCGAAATGAACTGCGTTCATACGGATAGACGGACAGACGGACGGACGGACAGACGGACGGACAGCAAGACGGACATTGCACAAAACCAATATACTAATTCACTTCGTGAATGAGTATAAAAAATATAAAGGAAGCTAAAATAACAAAAATTTGCAATTTACAAAAAAGAGTTCCGCGGGATTTGAACTCGCACCCAAGCCAAATAGCATGTTTGTCAAAATAACTAAAACGAATTAAACCGGCGCCTCTGCCGACAGCGCTACCGCCTGCTTTCAACAACAGTAAATGAAACGAAATGACATTCTTGTTATGAAAAGCCAGAGTAGGGGTTGAAAACTTCAAGAACAATGCAAAAACAAAAACAAATCAATCGCATTTGAGATTCTTAGAACACGCTAGAGTACACATCTATGTGTACATACATACACACATAAACACATAAAAGTGAGCGCGTGGATAAGAAGGCTGTAATGCTTGATGCTATGCGCGCAGACTTATGTGTATCTGTATGTATATGTATATGTATATACATTATTTACAAACACATATGCGTATATGTTATGAGGGCTATTTAAGAAGAAACAAATTTAAACTTATAAAATTGTTCGATTAAGAAAAAGAAAAGTATTAAGTGCCCTGTATTCAAGCTCGCACCTTCCCAATAAAATATCTTTTTTATAATAAAAACAAAATATGTATGAATAATAAAAACAAAACATTAAAGGGGGTTTTGAACCTCCGCTACTCTAACATAACTTGCGTCGCCTTTAGCACCCACGCTATTGCTGACACCGAGCCATTCCCGGGTACGGGGTACCAAAGGCGAGGCAACCCGAGGATGGGTCGGGAGTACTACAGGTCTCGTGAGGAGCGACTCCCACCCAAATTCAAACACACGATCCATCGATCCTCAATCAACATCGCCGAGAGGCACGATGGGTGCGTCATGTTAATGAAGGTGGAGTTCACCACCATCTACGTGCAGATACCCCAGTCTCGAGGGGTGCAGCCATACGTGGAGGAGCAACAAACCCTCCCGACGCCGCCAGCGATACCAGGGCCGGAGGAATCTGCCGCCCCCCAGAGCGAAGACGACCCGGAGACCGCGGCGTGGGACGAAGGGCGACGACCCCCATCATTGTGGACGCGGCGAGGCGAGAAAGAGATGGCGCGAGCCGCACCCCTCGAGCCGGAGACCAGCTCCGAAAGCGGATCGAGCCCGTCGCAACTTCGGGAAGCGTGACCATCGCTCTACAAAGTAAGGGGGGGTGTTTAAGCGGCTCGATGAGCCACCTCACATAAGTCGCTTTTAAATGCCCGCGCAAATCGCAGCGATCGGCAATGCAACCATGGCTTCGACTTTCGCGGCGGAAGTTCAAAGGGCCCGAAGCTGTGGTGAGTTGCATTGCCGACGCCGAAGCGGAGCGCGCGGCCGAGGTGTGGAGGCGGCTTAAGAGCGATAGAGAAATTAATTAGTGAGCGACAGCGTAACAGAAGGATAGTGGGTGAGCGTGAATAATAGTTAGTAGCAAGCTTAAGAAATTAATATAGTTGTGAAAATAAAGAGATTGCGCAAAAGGGAATTCATGTGTGTTTTTATTTTCCAATCGGCAATTAATAACTAACTAACAGTGGATCCCCATTCACAGTTATTGATTATTCTATGGATATGGGTATTAAGGTTAGGGTGGTATATTTCGAGTTTAAGCTTCTGATAAGTGGCAACTATCCCGCAATGGCCACTCTCGTTTTTGTGAAATAAGGCTATTTGGGTGCCTAACGAACCTAGTGCACTTTACAAATTTTATTTTTGAGTTGGAAGTGTATTCTTTCGCTATTATTTTTATACTCATTCACGAAGTGAATTAGTATATTGGTTTTGTGCAATGTCCGTCTTGCTGTCCGTCCGTCCGTCCGTCTGTCCGTATGAACGCAGTTCATTTCGCCGCTATTGAAGCTAGAGACTTGAAAGTTGGAACACATACTCCGATTTATAAAGTGTTAAAATTTTCCCGATCCGCCCACTAGGGGCGTGGCAAATCGGAAAATGCATTTTCCGATATACCAAAAACCATGTTAGTTGAAGAGCTAGAAAGCTGAAATTTGGTATGTAGGTCCGCGTTGACCGCCCAAGTCTATCAAGCTATGGCGGATATACCTACGCCCATTGGGGGCGTGGCAAATCCGATAAAACTGTATCTCCGGAAGTCATAAAGCTAGAAAGTTGACATTTTGCACGTGAGCTAATGTTATGATTCTATAATGACTGATGAAAAAATTTGTATGTTTACGCCCACTAGGGGCGTGGCAAATCGGACCTGAAGATATAGTGATTTTTCAAATTTTGCTAATTTTAGGCACTATTGATGCTAGAGACCTGAAATTTAGTATATATACGCGGGGTGACAACCCAAGTCCAACGAGCTATGATGGATATATGTCCGCCGAAAGGAGGCGTGGCAAACCGCAAAAGCTTATATCTCCTACAGTTTAAGAGCTAGATGCTTCAAATTTTGATAGTTTAGTTACTGGTAACATCCTCTATCGATGTTTCAAAAATAATAGTTACGCCTCTTTGGGGGCATGGCATATCAAAAAATACACTGTAATTGTATAAGCATTCAAATTTGACATGTACGTTACCGTTAGCTCGTTCTAAGAACAGGCCAAAAAACAAAACAAATCAGTCGCATTTGAGATTCTTAGAACACACTAGAGTACGCATTTATGTGTACATACACACACACATACATACATAAAAGTGAGCGCGTGTATAAGAAGGCTGGAATGCTTGATGCTATGCGTGCAGACTTATGTGTATCTGTATGTATATATGTATATACATTATATACATACATATATGCGTATATGCTATGAGGGTTTTTTTTTTTACAATTTTTATTAGGAAGCGCCAGAGCATCTTTTACTTTATTATCTCCCTTAAATCAGGTTATATATCACAGGTTTAAAGTTAAACATAAATTGTTAAGTAAGTTAATTTCTAGTGGTGATAAGATTTACGAAATGAAGTCTTTTTAAACGGCTGATGGGTCTTGAGTTAGGCAGCTTTCTTGCCAGCCGGTTGAAATGAGGGCTATTTAAGAAGAAACAAATTTAAACTTATAAAATTGTTCGATTAAGAAAATGAAAAGTATTAAGTGCCCTTTATTAAAGCTCGCACCTTCCCAATAAAATATCTATTTTATAATAAAAACAAGTAAGAAAGCTCTAGTCGAGACTGCTCGACTACGAGATACCCTGAACCCTCCGAGCAACAGCCATTTCAATCATTTTTAGTGTCTTTCAGCTTATACAAACACACACACACACACGCAAACACATACATAGACACCCAAAACGCAAGTTGGGTTGGTCACAGATTTCAGGTTTTGGCTTCGTTTTTGGTTTGATATTTTTTTAATGGTTTGGCCACAGATTTTTGTTGATGGCTTAGTTTTATGGTTTAGTATTTTTCGTTTAATATTCTATGTTTGGTTAAACGATTCCTTATTGTGCAACTTTGTTAACGTTGTTGTTTGTTTTTTGTTTGTTTCAATAAGCACAATGGTTTTGTTCTTTTGTCAAACTTTGTAATGCACTTTTTGATTGAGTTCCAGAAACCTTTTGTTTCTGTTGGGTTTAATTTTTTTTAACACTTTTTAGTTCACGTTTAAAATTTTGGCGGCGTACGATTACATTAAAAGGTTTTTATATTCTTTCAATGTGTTTTCTTATTTAACGTATGCCCCACGTTGGGCGCCAATTAATCTTCTTGCCTTTGCAAGTTGATAAAAAAATATATTTTATAATTAGTGAACTTAGTGTTCTTTTATTAAACTCCAAAATCGAACTGATTACAAGATATGATCTTATGCTGCAAGTCAGCTAATGTTTATGCGAAAGCTTCCCTCATTAAAGCTCAAAGCTCAAAAGCTCCCAAGATTGGCTTACGTGATTTTATATCGGGATTGTGAAATTAAGATTTGTTTACATTAAAGCTGGGTTGCTGGCTCTATGGGCGCAGGGAAATCTTATGTTTATATTGAGGCTAAAACTGCTTACTCTGTGGGAATAGTGCAAGAAGCTTTTATGTCTGGGCTGAGTGGCGTGATACTATAGAGGGAATTATGTTATTTGAAAGTTGTTTACATTTGTCATAAGATTTGCCTGAGTTGCGTGGTGATAACTTGCATACTCGTGTATACCATAGGCAGTACAAGTTTATCTTATTTTTTCGATAACTCATCCGATATCGTTTTTATCGAGAATAATCGATAAATTGCTATTGTTTTTCCGCCTTATTTGAACACTATTAGGCCTAGAGACTTCAGATTTACTATGTATATACATTTGATGGATACACACATTTTGTAATTTACAGATTTTGGATATCACGCCCCCTTCGCCCCAAATTCGTAAAAAACGTATATCAAGTACTAGAGACTTGTGCTTTGGAATGTACACACATTTATACATTATGATTACGTTCAAAAAGTTTCATTAAGATTGTACGTCTACAAAAGAAATTATTCAACAAATAAATTCTCATAATATTGCCCATACCGCAGCGCAGCCCAAGCGCAGTCGCTGCTTACTGCGCAGTTAGCAGAGCACGGGCCTATGCGTGCGGGTGGGTGCATGTGTATGTGTGTGCGCTTAGAAGAACTTCAGAATGATTGGACCATCAGCATGGAGGGTTCAGGGTATCTCCTAGTAGAGCATTCTCGACTAGAGTCTTCTTACTTGTTTTGAGCTTGGGTTTACCATAGAAAATAGATATGTTAAAGGCCTGTGATCCGTTCTAACTGTGAAGTGTTTCCCATAAATATATGGTCGAATATATGGTGAATGTTCTTGATGCATATGCAACTGGGAGCTGGTGTCCATTATAGTTTTGAGTTAAAACTGCACCACATGCTTGTTTGCTTGCATCTGTGATTATGCAAAATTCTGCGTTAAAATCAGGGTACTGTAGTAGATTTGGTTGAACAAGTTTATTTTTCAGATATTGGAATGCTTTTTCACACTCCGTTGTCCATTCAAATGGGATATTCTTTTTACATAATCTTGTTATGTGCCATGAATGTTCGGCGAAGTTTTGTATAAAACGTCTATAATAATTGCAAAATGCAATGAATCTTCTAGCGCTATCTGCGTCCGTAGGGACAGGATAATTATTAATGACGTCAAATTCGTTGTCATCTGGTAAGATTCCTTTATCTGTGCATCTATGACCTAAGACACCTCTTGAGTGTACTGATTGGCTGTCTTGCTCCTTTGCTGCAGGTTAAGGATTTTTGCAGATATTACCTCTACAGATTCTCCTTTAACTGATTTTGATAAGCTAGCAATAATGGCGGGAATTGTCTGCTCGTTACTTATCAAATTACGTGCGTGACCCTTCGGTTTTGTCTTTATTAGGTTTATGGCAACTACTTCGTGGCTACCCTTTAGGGAATCTATAAGTTCCAAAGCATCCACAAAACTACGTAGATTTTCAGCTTTTCCATCGAACTCTGGCATGAGCGATGAAGCTAACTTTAAGAAATCTACGACAGGGCCATTGTGTCTTGTGATATTTTTATATCAATTTCAGACACATGGAAAGTAGCGGGCGTATTAAGAATATTCAGTACGAATATATCTATTTTGTGCCTTCCCGAGATGTATAGAAGGTTTTCCCTCAGCCTAGTAAGTACATCATTTACTTGAGTGTGGTGCAGTTGCGTAAGTCTTGGTATGTTATCACAAACTATCTGACGAATGTTGTTGTAGATTTCAACCAAATTTTGCACGGCAATAGCTATCGATGATTTTTATACTCATTCACGAAGTGAATTAGTATATTGGTTTTGTGCAATGTCCGTCTTGCTGTCCGTCCGTCTGTCCGTCTGTGCGTCCGTCCGTCTGTCCGTATGAACGCAGTTCATTTCGCCGCTATTGAAGCTAGAGACTTGAAATTTGGAACACATACTCGTGTATAACTCCGATTTATAAAGTGTTAAAATTTTCCCGATCCCCCCACTAGGGGCGTGGCAAATCGGAAAATGCATTTTCCGATATACCAGAAACCATGTTAGTTGACGTGCTAGAAGGAAATTTGGTATGTAGGTCCGCGCCGGCCATCCAAGTCCATCAAGCTATGGCGGATATATCTACGCCCATTGGGGGCGTGGCAAATCGGATAAAACTGTATGTCCGGAAGTCATAAAGCTAGAAAGTTGAAATCTTGCACGTGAGCTATGATTGTATAATGAGTTATGATTCTATAATGACTGATGAAAAAATTTTATGTTTACGCCCACTAAGGGCGTGGCAAATCGGACCTGAAGATATAGTGATTTTTCAAATTTTGCTATATTTTTGGCACTTTTGATGCTAGAGACCTGAAATTTGGTATATATACGCGGGGTGGCAACCCAAGTCCAACGAGCTATGATGGATATATGTCCGCCCGAAGGGGCATGGCAAACCGCAAAAGCTTATATCTCCCACAGTTAAGAGCTAGATGCTTCAAATTTGGATAGTTGAGTTACTGGTAACATCCTCTATCGATGTCCCAAAAAGAATAGTTACGCCTCTTTGGGGACCCTGTAATTTTCACATTTTTGGAGCGTAAGCGTTCAAATTTGGCATATACGTTACCGTTAGCTCACTGGCCAAAATTTATCATCTACGGCCACTAGGGGCGTGGCAATCCGCATTTGTAGTATCAAATTGCGATATTTATATGCGTATGCCTTCTTTGTATGTACATGTATATACAAATAGGCTTAATAGGCATTGATAACACGGAAGTAAACATTTTTATAAAATTAAACAAGTAAGAACGTTGCAGTCGGGCGATACCGATTGACGAATACTCACTCACAGCCCAAACGTTGATCCCATTATAATTAATTGGCTCACGCATTTAAATATCGCAATATGATACTACAAATGCGGATTGCCACGCCCCTAGTGGCCGTAGACGCCTCATTTTTGGCCCGTTCTTAGAACGAGCTAACGGTAACGTACATGCCAAATTTGAATGCTTACGCTCCAAAAATGTGAAAATTGCAGGGTATTTTTTGATATGCCACGCCCCCAAAGAGGCGTAACTATTATTTTTGAAACATCAATAGAGGATGTTACCAGTAACTAAACTATCCAAATTCGCAGCATCTAGCTCTTAAACTGTAGGAGATATAAGCTTTTGCGGTTTACCATGCCCCTTCGGGCGGACATATATCCACCATAGCTCGTTGGACTTGGGATGTCACCCCGCGTTTATATACCAAATTTCAGGTCTCTAGCATCAATATTGCCTAAAATATAGCAAAATTTGAAAAATCACTATATCTTCAGTTCCGATTTGCCACGCCCCTAGTGGACGTAAACATAAAATTTTTTCATTAGTCATTATAGAATCATTCCATTAGCTCACGTGCAAAATTTCAACTTTCTAGCTTTATGACTTCCGGAGATACCGTTTTATCCGATTTGCCACGCCCCCAATGGGCGTAGATATATCCGCCATAGCTTGATGGACTTGGATGGTGGACGCGGACCTACATACCTAATTTCAGCTTTCTAGCTTTTCAACTAATATGGTTTCTGGTATATCGGAAAATTCATTTTCTTTACTTACACTTTATAAATCGGAGTTATACACGAGTATGTGTTTCAAATTTCAAGACTCTAGCTTCAATAGCGGCGAAATGAACTGCGTTCATACGGATAGACGGACAGACGGACGGACAGCAAGACGGACATTGCACAAAACCAATATACTAATTCACTTCGTGAATGAGTATAAAAAATATAAAGGAAGCTAAAATAACAAAAATTTGCAATTTACAAAAAGAGTTTTCCGCGGGATTTGAACTCGCACCCAAGCCAAATAGCACGTTTGTCAAAATAACTAAAACGAATTAAGCCGGCGCCTCTGCCGACAGCGCTACCGCTTGCTTTCAAAAACAGTAAATAAAACGAAATGACATTCTTGTTATGAAAAGCCAGAGTAGCGGTTGAAAACTTTAAGAACAATGCAAAAACAAATCAGTCGCATTTGAGATTCTTAGAAAACACAAGAGTACGCAATATGTATGAAAAAAAAAAAAAACATAACATTGAAGGGGCTTTGAACATCCGCCTCTAACATAACTCGCACCCACGCTATTGCCTTGCTTGACTACATGGTAAAATACAATAACGTAATAACAGAGCGTCATCTGACAAAACTACAGTAACAGCTAGAAAATCCAGAAATCAATCGCCATTCTTATAATATGCAAAAAGGCGCGCTTTTGTCTGTACGCATAGAATAAACGATGAGTGTGTGCACATGTATTAGAAAATCGCGCTGATCTGCTGCTAGCTTGGAACCGGTATCCAAAATATAACTAATCAAAATTGTATAAAATTGATTTGAAGATCCTAGTTCTAAAGATGTACTAGATATAAACGGCAATAGCTATCGATGTTTTGTTTTAATTCTAATGGGATCAACGTTTGGGCTGTGAATGAGTATTCTGCAATCGGTATCGCCCGACTGCAACGTTCTTACTTGTTTTTATACCCTGAACCCATTGAAAATGGGAAATCAGGGTATAATGTTTTTGTTGAAATGTATGTAACAGGCAGAAGGAGGCGTGACAGACCCCATAAAGTATATATATTCTTGATCAGGGCGACGAACTGAGTCGATTTAGCCCTGTCCGTCTGTCTGTCCGTCTGTCCGTCTGTCCGTATGTTTGAACGCGTCGATTTCAGAAGATATAGAAGCTAGAGACTTCAACTTTTTTAAAATGCTCGTATATAGCACGCGGATATCGAGTTTATCACTAAAAATCGATAACTCATCCCATTATTTTTTTATCGATCAAAATGCAGTTGTAAAGTTTAGCAGTTCAGGGGATCTCGTAGTCGAGCACTCTCAACTAGAGTTTTCTTACTTGTTATACCCTGAACCCATTGAAAATGGGAAATCAGGGTATAATGGTTTTGTGAAATTGTATGTAACAGGCAGAAGGAATCATCGCAGACCCCATAAAGTATATATATTCTTGATCAGGGCGATGAGCTGAGTCGATATAGCCCTGTCCGTCTGTCCATCCGTCCGTCCGTCCGTCCGTCCGTATGAGCAAAAGGATCTCAGAAGTTATAAGAACTAGAGAGCTGAAATTTGGTATGCATACTCGTGTATACCATAGGCAGTACAAGTTTATCTTATTTTTCCGATAACTCATCCGATATCGTTTTTATCGAGAATAATCGATAAATTGAGTAAGTTTTTTCAGCCTAATTTGAACACTTTTAGACATAGAGACTTCAGATTTACTGTGTATATACATTTGATGGATACACACATTTTGTCATTTACAGATTTTGGATACCACGCCCCCTTTCTCCCCCAAATCGTAAAAAACGTATATCAAGTACTAGAGACTTGTGCTTTGGAATGTACACACATTTATACATTATGATTACGTTCAAAAAGTTTCATTATGATTGTACGTCTACAGAAGAAATTATTCAACAAATAAATTCTCATAATATTGCCCATACCGCAGCGCAGCCCAAGCGCAGTCGCTGCTTACTGCGCAGTTAGCAGAGTACGGGCCTATGCGTGCGGGTGGGTGCATGTGTATGTGTGTGTGCTTAGAAGAACTGCAGAATGATTGGACCATCAGCATGGAGGGTTCAGGGTATCTCCTAGTCGAGCAGTCTCGACTAGAGTCTTCTTACTTGTTTTATTTATAATTTTTATTTATCTATAATCTTTATTTATTTTATGTTATTTCATTTTCGATATCCACTGCATTCGACCCACTGTGCTTTCTCATACAACTATGTGCACTCTCATACGATTTTTTTTCATCTTGGTATCCACTGCACTCGAGTCACTGTGCGCTCAGATTTTATGGCCCTTGCGCCGTTAAGCCGCTCTCTGGCCGGGCGGATAACCTAACGCACACCACTCTGCGTAAATATATGTCCTGTTTTCTTCGTGCATATATATGGTGGGTATGTTTTAGTAATTGGGCCGGGAATAGGGGGAAAGGGAAAAATGATAATTAACCACCACTCACGTGTACCGTTTCACCACCGCTTAGCCTTGTGTCCTCCACTCGCTGACCTAAAGAGACACTTAACTCATTAACTCTCCCTACTCATTTTCTCCCAAAACGCTCGACGTCGGCTACGCAACTCTCCACTCAAGAACTCTCCACGCAGGGTTGCGCCGCCGATCGCCGATAGTTCGTCTGGGCTTGGTCGGCCTTTTCAAATCCAAATTCAAATTGACATCCTAGCTACAACTTATCGCTATCTTAATTTTAACTTATTGCTAATCTCGAATTCAAAACAATATTCCTTACACACTACCACTTATCACTATCTTAAATTTAACCTATTACTAATTTAAGAAATCAAAACAATATTCTCTATTCATTACAACTCATAACTATCTTAACTTTATCTTACTACTAATTTGAAGGCGGCGATCGGTCTTACAACTTGCCTAAGAAAAAGATAGTTTTACAGACCCCTTCTTTAAAGCAGTACAAGAATATAACGCCGCTTATCATTCTGTACTCCAGTGCAAATGGTCATCATCACCTTCAAGATGACCTAAATTCATTTCAACTTTGGTGTATGGCAAACCAGCTGGACTTAAATTGCTCAAAGTGTATGACAATGACCTTCAGTCGTACCGTTCCTCTAATTGTTGATTATAAAATTAGCAATATTTCCTTACGACGCATCTTTACAGTCAAAGATCTTGGTGTGTTCTTTGACTGTAAACTTAACTTTAATCTTTATATTTCTACCATCATTAATGAAGCCAAAAGTGTGCTTGGCTTTATTAAACGTTGGTCTAAGGAATTTAAAGATCCTTTTACAACCAAGCGCTTATTTACTTCGCTTATGCGTCCTATCTTAGAGTATTGCTCTGTTGTATGGTCTCCGCAGCATAAACTGTATCAGGGTCGTATCGAATCCAAAAACAGTTTCTTCTCTTTGCCTTAAGAGACCTTAGATGGGACAGCAATTTACGATTACCGTCTTGTCATAGTAGACTCCATCTTATTGATCTTCCATCGCTAACCAATCGCAGAACAATTTTAGGAATTGTTTTTCTGCATAAATTATGAGTGGTGATATTGATTCGTCCTCTTTGTTGGGTCGTTCAAATTTTTCGGTTCCATCCCGAGCAACTAGACACTATCGTCCGCTTCATTTACCTGTATGCACTAGGGATAATTCTTTGCACAGTGCGTTTCATGTTCTTTGTTTTAATTTTAATAAATATTATCACGTTTGTTCCTTAGAGCTCTCTCTTCCTAAAATAAAAAGTTTACTATTAGCTTATTTTAGGAAAATCACTCAGAATGCCAAAGCATAAGCACTGGTATACGTTTTTGCTGCCAATGTTGTGTTAGTGATTCCTCAATTCTATCTTATCCCTCTAAGACTACTTTCTAAAATAAAAGCAGAAATTAAGTCGAATAATTTTTTAAGCTCAAATATGAACTCAGAAAAAATGTAGAAGCTTTCGTTTACCTGGAAGGTGAGAAAATGTAAATAAGAGCCTCAAGGCACTCTGAATTAGTATATTGGTTTTGTGCAATGTCCGTCTTGCTGTCCATCCGTCCGTCTGTCCGTATGAACGCAGTTCATTTCGGCGCTATTGAAGCTAGAGACTGGAAATTTGAAACACATACTCGTGTATATCTCCGATTTATAAAAGTGTAAAAGTTTTCCCGATCCCCCCAATAGGGGCGATATACCAGAAATCAATGTAGTTGAAGAGCTAGAAATTTGGTAGTCCAAGTCCTGCGGAGTAATAATGTTATGTAAGGTGGCCTTTTTCGCCCACCTTACATGTTGAATTACAGTTGTTGAGTTTGTAGGAGATTTGTAGTAAGTAAGGTAACGAATGGAATTAAATTGAATTACAGGTGTTACGTTTATATTATATTCATAGTAAGTTTATATTATATTTATAGCGAGTAAGTCAATGAATTGGATTATAGTCGTTAAGTTTATATTATATATCCGTAGCAAGTAAGTTGATGAGTTGAATTGGATTGATTTTGTAGCCATTAAGTTTGTATTTTGAAGTTATTGCATATTTTGGTAGATAGTAAGTAGGCGAAATTCAAATTAGCGGGCGGGCACGCGATCAGCAATGCAACCGTGCGGCTCGAAAGCTCGCGGTGGTGGATTGCATTGCTGGTCGCGTGGTGAAATCTGCACAGCAGCAAGAAAGGCTTGAAAGCTGCGCACAGATTTCAGTGAGTATCGGACGCTCGTCGAGAGCAGACGCGCAGAGGAGCAGAAAAGAGACGGTATAGAGGTTATAAGGAACAGGTGTAATAAAGTAAGAATATGTTTGAAAAAATGTTGGCGTATCTATTTGTAGCTAGTCTATTAACTAATTTAGTAGCTTATTAACCACAACTGATTATAACAGTACTGTTAGTACCTGTTGGTAGTTAGAACGAGGGTACATCCCGTTCGCCAGAAGGTCAAAACTCTGGCATGCAAAAATCGCGTGGTCTTGAGTGAACGCCGGCGACAACGCTGGTGTTCCTCTATCCGCGATCTACCAATCGTAGTAGCCCCACTAATACCCCGCAATACGCCTTTGCAACCCCGACCCCAGCAATCTAGAGTGCGCTTGATCGCGCCACTCGATCACTGCAGCCATCCCACTTGCAAACGTGTGGGGGCGTGGTCGGCGAGTTCGGGCCGCGTGGCCATTTAACACGTAATAACTCCCCCACCCTCTCCTATTTCTCTAACTGCGTACAGTCCCGTACTAATTTACAAATGTCGTGTAAGTTGTGGCCCTGGGCAGACTGAGACTCTGACCCCGGCTGGAAAATAATGTAACCTTACAGTTAATTTTATTTATTTTATTTTAAGTAGCTCGATTATGCCTCGGTTTGGTAGCTGGACTATCTCCTCGTAGTTTCCGCATATTATGTGTGCAGACTTCTCTTTAAATACTTTGAAGAGCCATCGGTTTTTTCCATTGAGTTTCTTGACGAACGTGTCTCCCCCGTATTCCTTCATCTTGCACGGCTGCTTTGTGCTCGGTTTTATTGGAGATATTTCACAACTTTCGTCATCTGCATCTTCCCACGCCCAACTTCCTTCGCACAGGAATGTGATCTCGTCTTCATGCTGGCAATGACTTACTTCCATTTCAGTCATTGAGTGGTATGCGTTTATCTCAGTATTGAAGATAAGGAATTTAGTTTATATTGGTATATTTATATTGGTAGCCTTAGCATGTTGTCCTTAAATATTGCTTGCGCTTTCATTAGTTTGTATACTAACTGAAGCCTTTTCGGAGAATTTTCTGTTGGATCTTGTTGAGTTCAGCTAACATCTTATTTGGTTCGACTAGGGACGGGTGCACTTTTCCTTGGTTAATATCCGTCACCAGGGAAATTACTGCTGACTGGTTTCCTCAATCCAGCTTCTCACTTGGTTGATCAACATATAGAACTTTATGGACTCTTTGTAGACGAAAAAGTTATCCTTCATAGTACTTGCCATTTTATTTATCTCCATTGTAACCTTTTCGAAGTTTTTATTTACCTCCTCTGTAGTGGTTTGTACAAGGTTTGATATTGCATTTATGATGGATGTTTGGTTGCTGACATAATCACTTAGCCGCTTTTCGTTTTTGATTATTGTCTGCATGTTTTCTTCCAGTCTGTTTGCAGTGCCAATATCGAAAAACATTATGAACCGTTTTGATCTGTTGGCCGTTTGGGTGATAATTTTATTTTTTTCTCTAATGTTTTTAATTTTTGACAACATTGTGCTGCTTACTGTTGTGCAGTACTCGTTGAAATCGCCCAATTTTTCGCAAATAACGTTTGTTTTACTCATTACCTCATCGGCTTGTTTTAGCACTTCAAAATAGGCTTGCATGTCGTAGTAGAACAGCATCTGCCAGCTTGAAGAGACGACTTCCACTTTTCCAAGTTTATCCATTAGCATTGCCGTTTGTGGATCCATATCCTGAACTGTGAGTTTGGTGGTTATGTTGGTAGCAGGTATGATTGTAGTACTCGCTACCTGCAATACCATTAGCAGACTTAAAATTGTAACTTTTCCGGTAGGTAACCTTGCTGATCGTGTTTTTCTTCGATCTTTTGGGGAGTCGTCTTGCTTATCCTTATCATTAGTGGGCAATAAACAGATCTTGTTTACTGATCTTTTGACTTCCCCCATGTTTGTTTTTATTGTGACTACTCGGACTTTATCATCTTGTCCTTTAGTAGTTTCTGTAATTTTTCCCATGGGCCATATAGCGGGATGCGAGTTTTCTTGTTTTAATAGAACAAGTTGGCCTTTTGTGAGGTTTGTATTTGCTTGTCGCCATTTGGTTCGCTGTTGCAATGACGTCAAGTATTCCTCTTTCCATTTCCTCCAGAATTCTGCTCTGATTCGTTGCATGTGTCTCCATCTATCCAGAGATCCAATTTTACGATGCTCGTCATAGTGTTCTGGAGCTCCAATTAGTGGTCGTCCAACAATAAAATGACCGGGTGTCAATATGTCGTCTCCCTCTGTGTCATTATTTAAGGCAACCAGGGGTCGTGAGTTTAGTACTGCTTCAATTTGGCAAAGCAATGTCGAAAACTCCTCAAACGTGAAGCTGTTATCGCCGATGACTCGCTTAAGGTGGTGCTTTACTGATTTTATTCCGGCTTCCCATATTCCTCCCATGTGGGGGCTTGCCGGCGGGATGAAGTGCCACTTGATGCCTTCTCGTTCCAGCACAGGTGCGATACTGCTATTTCCTTTTATAGCAGCGACCAGATCCTTGTCCAATATTCTAGCGGCACCTACAAAATTAGTGCCGTTGTCCGAATAAAAGTTCTCGCTTTTGCCTCGTCTTGCAAAAAATCGGTGTAGAGCTTCTAAAAACTTATCTGATGATAAGTCACTGACAGCTTCCAGGTGTAGCGCCTTTGTGGCCATACATACAAATAGGCATATGTACCCTTTGTATGACTTTTGGGCTCTTCCTTTAGAGCATCTAATTTGGAAAGGTCCAGCGTAATCAATACCAGTGTTTTGGAACGGGTAATCGCCTGTTACTCGATATACTGGTAAGTTTCCCATTAACTGAGTGGTCATTTCCTGTTTGTACCTGATGCAGGTAACGCATTCGCGTAAGTATTTCTTAAGCGTGTTCCGTAAGCCAACAATCCAGAATTCTCTTTGAATAAGGTTTCTCATTAGCTTTTATAGCAGCGACCAGATCCTTCTCCAATATTCTAGCGGCACCTACAAAATTAGTGCCGTTGTCCGAATACAAGTTCTCGCTTTTGCCTCGTCTTGCAAAAAATCGGCGTAGAGCTTCTAAAAACTTATCTGATGATAAGTCACTGACAGCTTCCAGGTGTAGCGCCTTTGTGGCCATACATACAAATAGGCATATGTACCCTTTGTATGACTTTTGGCCTCTTCCTTTAGAGCATCTAATTTGGAAAGGTCCAGCGTAATCAATACCAGTGTTTTGGAACGGGTAATCGCCTGTTACTCGATACACTGGTAAGTTTCCCATTAACTGAGTGGTCATTTCCTGTTTGTACCTGATGCAGGTAACGCATTCGCGTAAGTATTTCTTAAGCGTGTTCCGTAAGCCAATAATCCAGAATTCTCTTTGAATAAGGTTTCTCATTAGCTTCAGTCCGCCATGTAGGGTTTCCTTATGTGCATTGTTTATGAGTAGCCAAGAAAGATGTGATTTTCCAACTACCATTGGGTGTTTGACATTATATGGCACCAACGCACTTTGGAGACGGCCCCCCACACGTAAGACTCCATTAGCATCCAGAAACGGATTGAGCGCTTGTAATTTACTCTTAGCCTCCAGAGGTTTTCCTGCTTTGAGTAAGTTTATTTCATATCCAAAATCAAGTTGTTGTTGCAATTTTACGACGAGTGTTCTGGCTTGCTTTAGTTCTTCGACAGTTAGGTGTGTCGGCTGATGCCTCGTTCCTCTTGTTTTAGCAATAAAGCGTAATATGTAGGCCATCACACTTGTTAACTTATTTATTGACGAGAACCTTGTTAATAGTGGACTCAGGTAGTTGTCTTTTGTTGTTATAGTTGCTACTATAACAGTTTCTGGTTCTTCAAATTGTGGCCACTGATGTGGATCTTTTGTCAACCACTCAGGCCCTTTTCACCATATGTCGCATGCTGCTGTGTTCCGGGGCGATTCCTCTTGAGGCAACATCTGCTGGGTTGTCTGCCGATTTCACGTATTTCCATTCGACGTGAGGCAGTTCCTTGTTTATTTGACGAATTTATCTTTGCTACGCTTGTTGTTTATCCAAGCTAGCCTAATTTGTGAATCACTCCATGCTATATTTTTGATATCATTTCCTACTATTGCTTGAATTTTTGCTAATAGTTTGCATAGTATATGAGCTGCACATAGCTCTAGTTTGGGAATTGTCTTCTTGTTTTTTATTGGGTTCACTTTGCTTTTCGCAGCTAGCAAAGTGATTTTGTCTCCGACCTTTGTATACACCACCGCTGCATATGCTTTTTCTGATGCGTCACAAAATCCATGTAGCTCCGTTGAATCTGTGCTCGATTTTCCAGACCAGCGTGGTATATTGATCCTGGCTAGCTCTGGCAATGTCCTTGCATATTCTTGCCAATAATTGACGAGACTTGGCTACAGTTGTTCGTCCCAAGTTAACGGTAGTTTCCACAGCTCTTGAATGAAGCATTTTCCTTGTAGCGTAACTGGTGTAAGCCATCCCATGATACTCAAGAGTGCTGTTTGAGTGTTGATGCAGTCCTCTATCGAGTCGCGACCAGTAATGAGGTCGTCCATGTAGAAATCTTCTTTTATTGTTCTCATTAGCTGATTGTTTCCTTGGCAGTGTTGGTTTGCCAATTCCTGAAGACAGTGTACAGCTAAGAATGGTGCGGCCGATGTCCCGTATGTCACTGTAGTTAACTTGTACTCCTTTATTGGCATTTTTGGGTCATCTCTCCAGAGGATGTACTGATATTCCTGATCAGCCTTAATCTGGCGGTACATTTTCTCGATGTTGGCTGTCATCGCATACTTCCATTGTCGCCATTTTATTAAAATATCGAAGATATCCTTTTGTATTTTGGGCCCGACTAGCATCACGTCATTTAGACTTAATCCAATAGAGGTTTTTGCTGAGGCGTCGAACAATACTCTTAACTTAGTAGTAAGGCTGTTTGGTCTGATTACAGCTTGATGTGGCATATAGTATTTGCCAAGCTTCAGGTATTGCTCCATGAAGTCCTTATATTCCGTGAATATTTGTGGATGCTTTTTAAATTTATATAGCCTGCTTGCGCGAGTTTCCTAACTCGCGGTCTTTTTTGAATGGTATGGATACCACTAGTCGGCCTTCTTCATCCCTTGTGGTTGTTTCCTGGAATCTTTTCTCGCAATCATTGTTTTCTTCCGAATCGCTTGAGTTACTTTCGAGCTCCCAGAAGCGTTCGAGGTCATCCAGGCATGTCGTTGTTGTTGCGCTGATCACCTTGTTATTTGATGGTCTAGCTATGTTGCCAGAAACAATCCATCCAACTTCAGTTTTCTGTCCCAGGGTTTCGTTGACTTTTTTAACGTTTCCCAACATTATTAAGGGAAGCAAATCAACACCGATGACAACATCGATTCTGCTGGGCTCGTTGAAGTGTGGGTCCGCTAGCTCGCAGCCCATCCAGTCTTTATTGACATCCATGTCAATTTTCTTGCTCGGTAGAGCTCTCTGAAGTTTTGGCATAACAAGTGCCTGCGTTGTAGTTACGAATTTGGTTGTCATTCTAGGCTTGATTGTCAAGCAAACGCTGTTTTTCAGAATTTCAGTATTTTGCGAAATTCCTTGTACTTCCACGTCCCTTTTGATTCGGCGCAGCTTTAGCTGTTGTGCGGCTTCTTCCGATATCAACGTTCTTTGAGAGCCTCCATCGATGAGGGCCCTTAGCTGCTCATATTTGCCGGATTTATTTTTAATCCGTATGAGCGCAGTTTCCAGCAACGTATCTTGTCCGTTGCTTTCTTTGAGACAATTGCTGCTGAATGTCTCGTTTTTATTCGCTACCTCGTGAAGCAAATTGTTGTGTGGTTTGGTGCAGTACTTGCATGCCAAATCCCTTTTGCAATCTATTATGCAATGAGCTCCTAGGCATTTAAAGCATAGAGCATTTTTAGTTACAAACTCCTTGCGTTTTTTAACTGGCTCTGCTTTAAATTTTGAGCATCTTGTAATATCGTGGCTATCCAGTTTGCAAAAACGGCATCTTTTGTAGCTCGTTTTCTTTGCTTCAGTAAGCGTCTGAACGGCCCTTTTTTGTACTGCGTCTATTAAATAATATAATTGATCAATAAACTCTAGTACATTCTTCAAGGATTGAATTTCTCTGGCCCTCTTTACATGTTGCTCGTAAAGTTGTAGGACTTCAGTCGAGAACCTTCTTAGCAAAATCTGAGCGATTAGTACATCAGCATCGTTACCAATTTGGGCTACTTCTATAACGATGTGAATATTCTCATTTGCTGTATCCAAGAATTTGCGGATCCTGCTTTCATCATTGTTTTCCAGCAGTTCCATGTCCGGTTAACGGCGTTTGCGAATATCTTGCGCTTATTTTCGTACCGCTTACATATAAGTTCCCACGCCGAATTGTAGCTAGCAGACGATCCACTTAACAAATGGCTCACTACCATTTGGGCTTCTCCTTTGAGGCATGATTTTAGGTAGTTCAGCTTCCTTGTGTCGCTGATATCTTTCCTTTTATGAATCATGTCGGAGAACATATCGAAGAACGTTGACCAATCTTTGGGGTTTCCATTAAATTGGGGAAGATCCGATTTCGGCAGCTCTGGAACGTCTTCTTTCATACTGTTAAAGGCACCTAACTTCCTGTTAAATTTCTTTGACAATGTATGGACTTTAAGCTCCAATGCGTCTATGCCGTTGATTTCATGGGGAGGTATATCATATTTTACCTCCAAATCGGTGAGCGTAGACTGGACTTTATTCCAGAGGAACTCTAGTGTTTCTTTGATTTCTAGAGTTTCCTCCTGGTTGCTGAGCTCTAGATTGGTATGCACCTCTTCAATGTGCCGCTTTAACACTAGAGCTCTTTTATCCACAAGTTCTACCATCACATCCGTTGCGCTCGCCTTCCTGGGTGAAAACATTGTTTCCTTTTGAGTTGAGTGCATTTGCCAATTCATGCTAGTGGATGGTCTATCGGCGTCGATATCGGGGTCGGTAGCTTCGACCTTCATCAGGTCCTTTTTGTAGATCCTGATTTTTTCCATCAATCCATCGTTTATATTCTGGGTAAAATACGGATGATTGCTTGGGATACCGAGTTTTATTAGCGTCGAGTGATTGGCAGTGAATTCTTCTGCCAACTTATCCACGACTGCCAACGCATCCTTATCAGCTATGGCCTTTAAAATGGTGTCATACAAGTTTGATTGCTTCTTTAGCACTTCAATGGCCTTGTCTGACAGCATCTTGTTGCGGTTGTTGTAGTTTTTGTATATTTGTTATTGATTTACTTTTTGGCTCAACCCGCTGGAGGTATTTTTGTTTTGATCGCCTTGTTGATCTTGCTGTGCCTCGACTCACAGCGTGGATTGGTAAGCCAAAGAAGAAATCACTTTTCTTATTTAACAAAATAATTTTACACTTTAATATACACTTTTTACAACTTTTGATATTTAGTAGTCTTGTGGTACGGTTTATAAGACTCCGCGTTGGCTTATTAGCTATCGCTGAGTTTGTAATGCTCAGCGCTCGTCTCTTAAGTATTCTAATCGCTAAGGGTCAGGGTCATATTTTATGCCTAACTTGACAGTTCACACTTGAAACATATGTTATTTATTTTATGCTAGCTGTCGAGTGCATCGCGCGTATGTTCCCCTACTTATCATATTTTTATGTTCATGCATGTTCATGAACAGACATCAAGACGGACATTGCACAAAACCAATATACTAATTCACTTCGTGAATGAGTATAAAAATGTTTAAATCATATTTTAGGCATTTCGGGAATATTAGTTAATATGTATAATTTAAAATATAGTTTTAATTTATAGTTTTTTTTTCCATTCTTTATTCAAATTTTTTTTTTTTTTCTTTGTTTTTCAACTTTTTCTACTGGTTTTTTTCCTTTATTTATTTTATTAGTTTTATTTCGTTATAGGTCTCGGGGCATGATAGGGAGGGGAAGGCAGTGGGGTTATTTAAGCACTCATAGTTTTCTTTTGTGTGTCCACCGCTGATAGGCCTTTCTTGGTGACTGCTGCTGCTGCTGTATGGAGGATACGACTTGTGTATTAGTTTAAGTGGTGAATTATCATGCTTTTAGTTATTTTTCTTTAATTCTTTAAATAATCTTTCCTTTTTTTTTTCTATATATATATAATTTTTCTATATATGTATAATTCTCTTATAAAAACGAGTATTTAATTAGGCACTAATCATCTGGTTTTTTTTTCCAGTGTACTTGCAGTGTTATGTATGCACGTTCACTTTTATCAAATTGTCTTTTTTCTTCACATACACATTTTTGAGCACACATGCATTTTGTAACGAACCTTCGGTTTATCCCGAGTCTAAGCTGGGCTAGTTTCAGCTGACTGTGGATTCGTTGCCAACAAATTTATTTGTTGAAGCCCCTGCGATAATTAATTAGTCTTTGTGATTTAGGTTTTATAGCGTAATGGTATATTTTCTTAAATAAATATGAAATGTACACGTCACTTATGTAAATATATGCTGGCTCGCTGGTTTGCTTAGCGACGCACACCGGCTGGGAGAGTGTTGTGCTAAACACGCTAGCTCACCGTAAGGATTTGAGAAACGCCAGGATCTGGATCTGTAAACACTAGCTTCGTTCACTCACAAGCACTTCTCTTACGCACGGCTACGCGAACTCACCCAGGTGTGCAAGCCTCGCTTACGTTGCTGATATGCACCGATGTCCTGATCGGCGCCGCTGATGATCTGCAAGGATTCCCACTGGATGTCCTTGTTGTTCCCACGATGTCCTTGCTGTTCTTGGAGTCCTGTTTGCCACTCGCGCTGACTTGATTTCGACACCTTCTTCACTTTATATAAATTTCGACAGCAGCACTCTCTCGTATCGTTTTTTCGACTTGACTTTTTTCTTCCCGTATCGAGTCGCTGGTGGCCTTTTATACCCCAGCCACAGGCCCTGCTTCGTGTGTTAACGGGGCCTGTTCGGCTCTGGAGCGGGGCCTTTCTGTCGTTATTGTCCATAAAAACGGTAAAGTGGCGTGATCTGGATGACGCCACTTTCCCGCCAAATCACGTGGCAGCCTCCCATTGGCCGAAGTACCGTTGGCGCCCTACGAGTGAAAGTGTCCACTACTATCACTCGGCCCGAACGGCACCTCGGCTAACGGTCGCCGATGATCGTCGTGTGTGCGACGCGAACCCTTTGCTGAATATGTAGGAGCGAAAGAGACCGCCTCTAACCGGACTTTGACCCCTTTTCCAGTGCGAGGGTCGCTCCTACACTATTCGCGTCGCTGTGTGGAGCAACATGTATATGCACGTATATGCATATAAACGCACAGCAAATACATACGTTTATATACATCAATACGTGCATACCTATATTGCTCCTTACACTCCCCTCTTCCTTCGGGAAAACACGAGACCATCGTGTTTGAACTTGGCGCCCGCCTCCGTTGCGCTGCTCCGTTTTGCGTCGCTCCATCCCTCGATGCTCCATTTTGCGCTGATCGCTGCTGTTAACGTTAACAGCTGTATTTTCCCCTTACCGCTGGCAATGCTGCACTCTGCCGGTAAGTGAATGGGGTTAATATTTTTATAAGTCTCGGCAAAACCTTAATAAAAATATTGTTTTCCAGGTTGGGCATCTTTCCTCCATGCCCCTTGACTTGATGGCCTGCCGCTGCCAATGCCCACGCCGGGCACTGCTGCAAAACTCGCCTTTCGGTTTTGCAGCCCCAAGTGGCATTGTCGCACATGCGCACGGCAATGGCCATTTCGCCCATTTGGAGATTGCTGGAGACGTCTCTCTGCTGATCCCTGTTGCTTCTTGAGCCCTTGGGGATGCTCCGGTGGGGCATCGCAGTCAATACATGCACTGCTGCTATGAGATCGGGCCACAGACGTCGTTCGCAAATGGACACCGGTGTCAGATCTTTGGTGTCGGTGCGCTTGTTGGCCACTCCTCTTTCACGCACAGCTCCAGCGGAGTCGCTGGCCAGTGCACGAGGATTCGGCTGCCAAGCTTTTCCGACACCTGAGAATCCATAGCCGGTGGAGCCATCCGCGTGGCAGGCGTCTGTAGCCACACTCTCACAGCAAACAGCCACCTATCCATGCCCGTGTGCAAGTTATCACCACGCAACTCAGGCAAATCTTATGACAAATGTAAACAACTTTCAAATAACATAATTCCCTCTATAGTATCACGCCACTCAGTCCAGACATAAAAGCTTCTTGCACTATTCCCACAGAGTAAGCAGTTTTTATAAACATAAGATTTCCCCCAGACATAAAAGCTTCTTGCACTATTCCCACAGAGTAAGCAGTTTTAGCCCAATATAAACATAAGATTTCCTTGCGTTGTTTCCATGAGCCCATAGAGCCGGCAACCCAGCTTTGATGTAAACAAATCTTAATTTCACAATTCCGATATAAAATCACGTAAGCCAATCTTGGGAGCTTTTGAGCTTTGAGCTTTAATGAGGGAAGCTTTAGCATAAACATTAGCTGACTTGCAGCATAAGATCATATCTTGTAATCAGTTCAATTTTGGAGTTTAATAAAAGAACACTAAGTTCACTAATTATAAAATTATTTTTTTTATCAACTTGCAAGGGCAAGAAGATTAATTGGCGCCCAACGTGGGGCATACGTTGAATAAGAAAACACATTGAAAGAATATAAAAACCTTTTAATGTAATCGTACGCCGCCGAAACTTTAAACGTGAACTAAAAAGTGTTAAAAAATTAAACCCAACAGAAACAAAAGGTTTCTGGAACTCAATCAAAAAGTGCATTAAAAAGTTTTGATAAAGGAACAAAAAATTGTGCTTATTAAAACAAAAAACAATAACGTTAAAAGTTAAAGAATCGTTAAATAAACAAGGTATAAAAATACCAAACGAGAAACTAAAAATAAAAATAAACAACAAAAATCTGTGGCCAAACCAAAAAATAAAAATAAACAACAAAAAACTGTGGCCAAACAACTAAAAAATATACAAACCAAAAAAACCGAAATCTGTGACCAAAAAGACGATTAAGAAGGAAGGAAGGAAGGAAGGAAGGCCTACCCAATTTGCGGAAACCCCCAGAAAGAAGCACTACTACGTGAGCGATCGTGAATTTTTTTTTTAAGAAATAGTTTTAAAAAAAATATTGTTTGTTTTAAAATTGTACTGAACCAACATTCATTTCAAATTGTACTAAACCTGGACGAGTTAATTGAAAATTTAGGAAAATTAAAAGTGACTACAGATAATTCAAAAATGGCTAACAATCTAACAGCAGATATTATAGCTCAACTGATAGCAACTCACACTAGAGCACTTCAAGATCAAATTACAGAATTAAAATCACAATTAACATTATCGTCTAATAACGAACAAGAATTTAGAGCAACAGTAATCAATGAAGCGATTCGATGCGATGAATCGTTTGATATAATTAAATCTTTACCTGAGTTCTCAGGAAGCCAGAACGCGTATGTAAGCTGGCGTGAAGCAGCTTGCGGTGCTATGCGAATGTATAAAGAAGGCAGTAGAAGATACGTAGGTGCTTTAACAATACTTAGAAACAAGGTGACTGGTAGGGCAAACGATGTCCTAACCAATCATGGAACCGTACTTAACTTTGAGGCGATACTTGCTAGATTAGATTTTGCATATAGTGACAAGCGTCCGATGCATATTTTGGAACAAGAATTAAGCGTATTACGACAGGGTAACTTATCAGTTCTTGACTATTACAATCTGGTCAACAAAAAATTAACTCAGATAATAAACAAAACTATCATGACATACGGCGATAAAGCCAATTTAATTAACGAATTAAATACTAAAAACAGGGATAACGCTTTGCGAGTTTTCATTACAGGCCTTAACGGCTCATTATCCAACATTTTGTTTTCTCTTAACCCAGAAAACCTTCCAAATGCTTTAGCAAAAGCTCAAGAACTAGAAGCGAATCATCAAAGAGCTAATTTCGCTTATAACCATTCCTTTAATTCGCAACAATCACATGCGAATAAAACTGAACAAACGAAACAAAACAAATCTGATCAACCTTATAAAAAATATGATAACCGTTTGCGATTCAATCAAAGCTCGCAAAATCAGAAACATCCAAACACTCAACCCCCTCAAGAACCGATGGATGTAGATAAATCCATTCAAATACAAAACCAGTCCTTTCAACAGAATCCAAATTTGGAGCAAGCCAATAAAAGAGGATTCTCTTCACAAACAATTCATCAACCGAAAAAGGTTATGCGCGTAAATAATATTCAGGAGGATCATTTTTTAGAGGAGCAAGGGGAGACCTCCCATTCATCTATAGAATAGATAAAAAAATAAACAAGCAATTAAAAGTACTAATAGATACAGGTGCTACATGTTGTTATATTAAAAAGGGAATATATGATAACCCAGAGGAGCTAGCTATTAAAAAAAGAGTAAAAACTGTAAACGGATACAGCATCATAACACACTTTCATAATATAAATATTTTCGGCAAACGTTATAGATTTTATGAAATCAGTAACCTAGAAGCTGATTTGTTAATCGGCTATAATCTATTAAAAGATATCAATGCAATAATTGACCTATCAAAAGGTTCCTTGCAGTATAATAATAAAACGGAAAAAATTAATTTAGTAAATTCAAATCTAGATAAGGAGCATTGCGCCACTCCTTATCTAAATTATGAAACTCTTAAATCAGATTCATTATTCAATGTATCTGACATAGAATCATCGTCATCAAGTGACTCTGATTGCCCCAAACTGAACTTCAAGAGAAATAAGCATAAAATGAAGAAAGCTAAAAAGAGCAGACAACAAAAATTGTCGGTATCCTCTACAAGCACTTCTATATGCAAAGTAAATCATTCCATTGATGAAATGGTTAACCTCGCAAATCTTGAAGAACAAATCATTCAGGAAATTAAAACCAAACACTCCCAAATACAAATATCTCTTCCTTTTAGAACAGATATAAGAGGTGAAATCAGAACGGTAACAGATACACCAATCTATAGTAAACAATACCCTTACCCGCATTCAGTTAATAACTTCGTTAATAAAGAGATTAATAGGATGCTAAATGATAATATAATAAGGCCAAGTAAAAGCCCTTATAACTCTCCAGTATGGGTTGTAGGAAAAAAGGGTTTTAATGAAGATGGCACACCAAAACACAGATTGGTTATCGACTATAAAAAACTGAATAGCAGTACAATCCCTGATAGATATCCGATGCCAGATCCTTCGGTAATACTATCTAATTTAGGTAAAGCAAAGTTCTTCTCAACTATTGATCTAGAGTCTGGTTTTCATCAGATCTTGATGAAAAACGCAGACATTGAAAAAACCGCCTTTTCCATTAATAATGGAAAATACGAATTTCTTCGCTTGCCATTTGGACTTGCGAACGCACCTAGCATTTTCCAAAGAGCTATGGACAATATTCTACGCGACAAAATTGGTAAAACTTGCCACATCTATATAGATGACATAATAGTCTTTTCAGAAAATATCGAACAACATTTCAACGACCTACGAGAAATCATTGAAATATTATTTAAAGCCAATATGAAAATATCTCTAGAAAAATCTAAATTCTTTAAAAAAGAAATCGAATTCTTAGGATATATGGTATCTCATAATACTATCACAACCGACCCCAAAAAGATAGAAACTATTTTGAAATATCCCCCTCCCAATAACTTGAGAGAATTACGAAGCTTTCTAGGTCTAACTAATTATTACAGAAAATTCGTACAAAACTACGCAAATATAGCTAAGCCACTGACAAAACTGCTACAAGGACATAATGGTATGATTTCAAAACACATGTCGAAAAAAACAAAAATATCTCTAAACGACGAAGCCCATTCATCATTCGAAACTTTAAAATCACATTTAGCTACAAAGGTTGAATTAACTCAACCAGACTATTCCAAAAAGTTCGTTCTTACTACAGACGCTTCCGACATCGCTATAGGCGCCGTCCTTTCACAAGAAAATAAACCAATAACATTCATTTCAAAAACTTTAAATAAAACAGAGAGAAATTATGCAACAAACGAAAGGGAATTATATGCCATTGTCTGGGCATTAAAAAATCTTCGTAATTACTTATATGGTATTACAAATCTAGAAATTCAAACAGACCATCAACCACTTTCTTTCGCGGTTTCTGCACGAAATCCTAATTCAAAAATGAAAAGATGGCACGCCTTCATTGAAGAATTTTCCCCCACCATTCTCTATAAACCTGGGTCAACCAATGTTGTTGCAGACGCATTATCCAGAGTAGTAATAAACCACATCTCCACTGAAAACAAACCCTCGTCCGACAATGAATCTTCATACGATATTGAAACTATACATTCAGCCGACAGCAGCCATGATTACATATTAGAAGAAACAAAAAAACCACTAAACCAATTTAAACAGCAACTACTCATTTCAAAAAATAATTTTACTATCCATGAAAAATGTAACCCATTCAATAAAACTAGACATATTATAGAATACGATACACTAGACAACCTAATCACAATACTTAAAGAATTTCTACAGCCAAATATAACTACAGGAATCCATTGCAGTCTTGAAGACCTATACGAAATTCAAAATACGCTAAAACCAAAATAAACTACCAGAAAAAGAACCCATCAATAAAACTAGACATAAAGAAACGAACACTAGACAACCTAATCACAATACTTAAAGAATTTCTACAGCCAAATATAACTACAGGAATCCATTGCAGTATTGAAGACCTATACGAAATTCAAAATACGCTAAAAATCACCTTTACAAATAAATTTTTATTTACCAGAAAATTCGTCGTAGATATCGAAAACAAAAACGACCAAGAAATCATTATAGAAGAAACACATGCTCGTGCTCATAGAGGTTTCGATGAAAATCTTAAACAAATTCTTAAACATTATTATTGGCCAACACTATACAAAACTCTCAAGCAATACATACGACATTGCGAAATCTGCAATAAAAATAAATACGATAGAAACCCAAAACAAATACTTATTTCCAAAGCACCAATCCCAAAAACAGAAGGTGAACAGTTACATATAGATATTTTTTATGCTCAAAAACTATCATTCATCACTTGTATAGATGCTTATTCCAAATTCCTAGTTATTAAAGAAATCAATAACAAGTCTGATATGGCTAACAAGGTATTAGAATTGATCCAAATCTTTCCATTTGCTAAATCAATAATGCTAGATAATGAACCTAGTTTTTCATCAGCACAATTCAAATCAACAATGTCCCGTTCAGGCATAACTATTTATTATGCAGACCCCAGACACAGCCTTAGTAACGGTCAAGTAGAAAGAGTTCATTCAACACTTATTGAAATTTCTCGATGCATCCAAGAAGAATTTAATATAATTAACCATTCTGAAGTCATATACCGCGCAGTTAAAGAATATAATAACACAATACAATCAACAACCCAACAAAAACCATGCGAAATTCTATTCAACAAAATAAATCATTCTGAATTGCCCGAAAAACTAGAATCAGCTCAATCCAAAATGCTAGAATACCATAACAAAAAAAGGATATCTAAAAATTATCAAGTAGGTGAAGTCATTTATGAAAAAAAACATGGCGAAAGAAATAAATTACAGCCGAAATATAAAAAACAAGTAGTCAAAGAAGATTTAGGAAATACAGTTAAAATAAATAATAGTAATACGTAGTCATAAAGATAATATAAAATCTTAATAAAACAATTTTTCTTTAAATTTTAGCATGACCATTTTATACGTACTAATTACTTTACTGCCCTTCTGCCGCCCCGATATCATAAACTACTCCAATGACGACTACGTTTTACTTGAGGACGGTGACAATTTTTTATTATACGAAACATTCGGAGAAGTCTTCCACGTTACTAATTTAATTTTTTTACTATTTGAAAAAGAGCTAATATTTTTTAGTAATAGAAGTAACTCTACTGACTGGGAAATAACTATGGAACTAAATTTAATTAAAACCCTTCTTTCTCAACTTACACCCCATAGAGTCTCTAAGCGAAGTATCAATGAATTAGGTACTATTTTTAAATGGATTACAGGAACACCAGACCATAATGACATGCTAACAATTCAAAATAAAATAAACGAACTCATTGAAAATAACAATATCCAAAATCAAATTAATTCTGTAATTTTTAAAGAAATTACTAAAATAACAGATCTTCTAGAAAATATTAAATTCAATCAAGAAATATTATTGAAAAAATATCGATTAAAACTACTATCACTTGACCTGCAAAATCTGCTCGACACTATTACATTTTCAAAAGCCAACATAATAAACCCAAAAATTTTAAATAAACAAGACATGACAAACATATTTAATCACGAAGTATTCAATATTACTCTTATTGACCTCCTAGACGTATCCTCTTTTTCAATTATCTCATACCAAGGTTTAATTATAGTTTTCATAAAATATCCAACTATAAACCATAATTGTAAGTTATACCATGCTAAAGCAATTTCCCAATCAGATGGAAAACTATTTATAGACGATAAGATCGCTAAATGTAAGAACACTTTTTATCTTATAAAAAACTTTAAAGCCGAAATTTATAATACCTTTGCTCAAATTGTCTACGAAAAGAACTGCTTTATCGATTTAGTTAATAAGCAATTCACAACCTGCACAAAAATATCAGAAAAAAATAAGCCAATAGAAGTAATTACAGATGGTGCAATTTTAATATCAGGAAAAAATTGCGTTAATAACACCTGGCTTACAGGCACTTATCTCATAACTTTCAAAACCATTGTAACCATAAACAATATTACTTACACAAACGAAAAAGAGAAACTGCTTAATTATGTAAAACATAACAAATTTACAAATTATTTAATTACTGAATATCAAACCTCTAATAACACCGAATTACGATTAGAAAATACTAATACTTTATCAAAAATTGTAATAGAATTAGAAAACAACCACACAAAAATAACATTCATTATATTTTTAATAATTTTTACATTCATTATGATAAAGCTTCTCAAATTTTGTTCAAGGAACAATTTCAACCCTATTAAATTTTTATTTTCAAACCCGTCAAATAATCAAAATATTCAAAATTCTGATATACTAAATGCCATAAATAATCAAATCGAATTTCTAATGAGAAATCGTTAAGAATCGAGGACGATCCTTCTTAAGAAAGGGGGGAGTTATCACCACGCAACTCAGGCAAATCTTATGACAAATGTAAACAACTTTCAAATAACATAATTCCCTCTATAGTATCACGCCACTCAGTCCAGACATAAAAGCTTCTTGCACTATTCCCACAGAGTAAGCAGTTTTTATAAACATAAGATTTCCCCCAGACATAAAAGCTTCTTGCACTATTCCCACAGAGTAAGCAGTTTTAGCCCAATATAAACATAAGATTTCCTTGCGTTGTTTCCATGAGCCCATAGAGCCGGCAACCCAGCTTTGATGTAAACAAATCTTAATTTCACAATTCCGATATAAAATCACGTAAGCCAATCTTGGGAGCTTTTGAGCTTTGAGCTTTAATGAGGGAAGCTTTAGCATAAACATTAGCTGACTTGCAGCATAAGATCATATCTTGTAATCAGTTCAATTTTGGAGTTTAATAAAAGAACACTAAGTTCACTAATTATAAAATTATTTTTTTTATCAACTTGCAAGGGCAAGAAGATTAATTTGCACGATGGGCCGCCGCTGCCTCCGCCCACGCCGGACGCTCCTGCACAACTCACCTGTTGGTTCTGCAGTCCCCGGTGGCTTTGGCACTCGTGCGGCGGCCATCTGCCTCACCATATCCCTCGTCGTTCTTTCCGCTGCCGACGAAAGCGTTCCCTCATGGTTGCTGCAGTGTCTCCGTTGCTGCTGGGACTCCGTTGCGGCACTGCAGACAAATTCTTGGGTTGCTGTTGGGAGTTGGCCACACGATGTCGTTCGCAACGGCCAACGGTGCCGAACTTAGACGCCGGCTGGCATTTTGCGGCTCACTCCTCATTCGCGCACAGCTCCAGCGAAGCCGCTGGCCAGTGCGCGAGGATCGGCCAGCAAATGCGCCGACGCCTCAGCATGGACAACCGATTGGACTCGTCGCGTGGCAGGCATCAATAGTGAACCGATCTCCCACCGGGCAACCCAAACTTATGGCTGCATGCCGCCCGTCTCCACTCGAACACTTTGTGACATGTGGACGGCGCACTCGAGCGCCGTCGGTCCACTCTGGTATCTCATCCACAAGAGGCCCGGCCCAATGCCCACATGCCCCTTTTATAGCCTATGCTGCCGCGCCGCCGCTGCGTAGGCGGCAGCATAACGGACTCTATGTGTCCTCTGTTCAGCCCACTCTAGCCTTCCCTGCCTTATGGCTGAATTCCAGGCAGGTTACGGTATCGCCCTGATACCGTTTTTCATGCTCGTTCGTGCTCTATACACAGCCCTGCAGTAGTCAACCCTCTATTTGCAAGCGCTGTCACTGCGTTGCATTGTTGTTGGCTGTTTTAGGTGTCGCTGTGTTTTGTTGTTGGCTGTTTTGACTGTCGCTCACACTGGCATCTTCGGGCGTTAGCGATCGCTAAGCAGCCGACGTAGGCCCTTGACCCATGCCTACGCTTGCTTGCTCTCGCTTCTCTGTGTGTGTGCGGCAATTCTTGCCTGGAACGTATGCGGTTTGTTGTTGGTTTTCCGCTTTCGTTAGAAAAATGCATAATTTCGGCTGCGCGCGTTGTTATTGCGCATGTACCGTATATGGGTGCTGCTTGCGTATGCACTGCTTGTTGTTGTTTTAGTGGATTGCGCATGCACTGGCAGCTAAGATTTAGGTGCAGTGCTGTACACTGCTTGCTGTCGTGCGCGCGCAGTTCAAACCAATTGTTGTTGTGCACCCATATACCGTAAATTTGCCGGTGGGAACTGTGATTTTCCAGTCACAGATGCGACTCGACGACGAAATTATGCATTTTTGAGCAAAATTTTGGTGTGTTTTCTTCTTCTTTTTTTTTTTCTTAAATTAGAAGTAATACACCGCTGTGTATTCACTCCCTTTTTTTTTCGGAAAAAAAAAAAAACGAAACAGCTCAGATCCGCCACATGCGCCGTCCTGGTCCGCTTCTCCGCCTCCGACCTGATCCGGCAGATGACTGGCGACACAAAGCTGGCCACCATATATGGGCCTCCATAGCGTGGTGCCAGTTTTGCTGCAAATCCCTCTGCGGCATTAGACAAGTGGCGTTCCTTTGCCCGCACCTTGTCGCCTACGGCCGGCTTCCACTGCCGCCTCCGTAGGTTGTAATGCCGCGCCTGATCCTGGTCAGCTCTCTCCAGGTTTCGGCGCACTTTCGTCAGCATCTGTCCATCTGCCTGCGGCTGACTGGTCTTGAAGTGCTGACACAGCTCGCAACGCTGCACGTACGCCCGCGCATCCCGATACATAACGGGCCAGTAGTATCGTGCGGCCACCCGATCAATTGTTTTTCGGCTCCCAAGGTGGCCAGCGGCGGCTGCATCGTGGCTCTCTTCCAGCACTTGCTTGCGCCACTCTGTTGGCACACACAGCTTCCATGTGGCCACACTCTTGTGGCCGGCTTGATGCTGGCTGTGCCGGTATAAGTTTCCAGACTTTTCGCTATAATCTGGCCACTTCTGTGGTGTTTTGCGCAGGTTCTGGCGCAGCTTGGTGAGCCAACGACATCCTGCCCAGTTGGCGTCTCCTTACTAGCGACCAGGCGGCTCACCTCTTTTCCCAGAGGCTGCCATGAGAGCGCATCTGCTACCGTCTGTCCGTCCTGCGTCGAAGATATCGCTGCTTTTTGGTCTTGTTGGTGCCCTTCACTTCCTTATCCACATGAAGCGGTTCTCGACGATCCGAAGTCGCCTCCAATGGCGTCTTGGCACCCGCTTCCATGCTGACAGCAACCATGGATAACTTCGTCTCCAGTTGGCGGCTTGGTTTGGGATTTCTTGGCCCAATTTTCAGCGCCAAGCCACCACATTCCAGTGTGGTGCCCATGCTGGCCAAGAAATCCCAGCCTAGCACCAGATCGTCGATCACTCCTGGCAGAATCAGCAACGGCATCTGTATTTGCTGATTCCCCAGGCTGATCGTCGTCTCCAGCTGCGAGTCCACCTGACTGCAACTGCCGTCAGCCAAGCGTATGCGCCGCCGTGTGGCACGCACCACGCCCACTCCTCCGAGCCTCTCAGCGAGCCTTTCACTGATGAAGCTGCTCGCGGCTCCCGTATCAATCGTTGCTTTCTGCCGTGAGGCTCCAATGGCCACGATCGCCGTCAACCGGCTGCCTTCGTCCTGAAGACTGCCCATTAATACCGGGTGGCTCCTGGCTGCTGCTCCCGCTCGCCCCTGGATAGCGGGTGCCGCTGCTCGTTTCCCGACTGGCAGCAGCTAGCAGTTCGCCAGCAGAAGTCCAGCGCCTTGTTACGGCACGCAAAAGCGCGATGCCCCTCCTGGGCGCACATCCGGCATGCCCAGGCTGGATTTGGGATGTGTGTCCTTGCTCCGGCTGCGCCTGTCCTCGGCGCAGGAGAGGGCTTCACCTCCTCATCCATGCGACGACACCCCACGTCGCCTCCAGCGTCGTCCATGGCCATCAACCGCGTCCGGCCAGGCCGTGGCTGTTGCCGCAATCTCTCGCGGTCCCTCTCCAGCTCCTCGAACTCATCTGCCAGGTGCATCAATTCCACTAGATTGTGGAATTGATACGGCCGGGCGTACGCACGGAGATCGGGCAAGCTGTTGTTGTAGATGAGCTTCATCTCGCGGTCTGCGACATAGCTCAGAGGCCGCATGAGAGTCTGCATCTCCACCATGTAGACCTTGAAGCTCTCATCTACCATTTGCCTCCGGCGTTTGGCGTCATCCTCCAGCTTCTCCAGATATCCTCTGGGCAGGAAAAACTCCTGAAAGCTGCGCACGAATGTCGCCCACGCCGTCCAGTGCCGATTGTTGGCCACGTACCACTTCAAGGCCATGCCCTTCAGCAGCTCTGGCATCGCCCTCGGGATCATATCCAGATCCAGGCCATATGTGTCCGCCGACCACTCCACCTGCTCCAAGAACTCCAAAGGCTTCGTGGTACCATCAAAACGGAAGCTCCACTCCCGCACTTGTTTGGCCACCTTTGGATATTCCTGAGCGGTGCTGTCGTGACCTCGTGGCCTGATTTCTGGTTGCGGGGTGGATGTGGCTCTCATCTCACCTTGACGCGTATTTTGGAGTCGCGCCGCAGCGCTTGTGGAGGGCACACACAGCCGTGCCACATGTGCAAGCTCCGACTCCAGCTCATCGTCCCCGACGGCGGTCGTTGCCTCGTCTCTGAGCGAGGCACGGCGTCCATGCAGTCGCCCCAATTCGGCGATCCTCAGTGAGTAAGGAATGCTTCCTTCATTCCTCTCAACCCACTCGCCGAACTGTCTCCGCATGACGTCCAGTGTGCCTGACAAGCTCACTCCGAACTCGTCGCCGTAACGCAGCACTTCATCCTTTTTAAGATTATACACCCACGCTCGCACCATGTTCACAAATATATACTAATTAAACTCTTATCGCAGGGCCCCACGTTGGGTGCCAGTTGTAACGAACCTTCGGTTTATCCCGAGTCTAAGCTGGGCTAGTTTCAGCTGACTGTGGATTCGTTGCCAACAAATTTATTTGTTGAAGCCCCTGCGATAATTAATTAGTCTTTGTGATTTTAGGTTTTATAGCGTAATGGTATATTTTCTTAAATAAATAATGAAATCTACACGTCACTTATGTAAATGTAGTTTCTCGCTGGTTCGCTTAGCGACGCACACATACTGAGCGCTTGTTCAACGCACTCCGGCTGGGAGAGTGTTGTGCTAAACACGCTAGCTCACCGTGAGGATTTGAGAAACGCCAGGATCTGGATCCGTAAACTCTGGCGGTTCGCCAGCTATGCAGATCTCTCCTACTATCTCGCTCACTCACAGCACAACACTAGCTTCGTTCACTCACAAGCACTTCTCTACGCACGGCTACGCGAACTCACCCAGGTGTGCAAGCCTCGCTTACGTTGCCGATATGCACCGATGTCCTGATCGGCGCCTACTGCTGATCTGCAAGGATTCCCACTGGATGTCCTTGCTGTTCCCACGATGTCCTTGCTGTTCCCACGATGTCCTTGTTGTTCCCACAATGTCCTGGGAGTCCTGATTGCCGCTCGCGTTGACTTGATTTCGACACTTTCTTCACTTTCACTTTGTATACTTCCGACGGCAACACTCTCTCGTAGCGTTTTTCGACAGCCTCGTATGGAGCCGCTGGTGGCCTTTTATACCCCAGCCACAGGCCCTGCCTCGTGTGGTAACGGGGCCTGTTCGGCTCTGGAGCGGGGCCTTTCTGCCGTTATTGTCCATAAAAACGGTAAAGTGGCGTGATTTTGGGTGACGCCACTTTCCCGCCAAATCCGTGGCAGCCTCCCATTGGCCGAAGTACCGTTGGCGCCCTACGAGTGAAAGTGTCCACTACTATCACTCGGCCCAAACGGCACCTCGGCTAACGGTCCCCGATGATCGTCGTGCGTGCGACGCGAACCCATTGCTGAATCTGTAGGAGCGAAAGAGACCGCCTCTAAAAGGACTTTGACCCCCCTTTCCAGTGCGAGGGTCGCTCCTACAGTATTCGCGTCGCTGTGTGGAGCAACATGTATATGCACGTATATGCATATAAACGCACAGCAAATACCTACGTTTATATACATTACTACGTGCATACCCATATTGCTCCTCACAATGTAATGTAGACAAAATTGCTTCTTTTTCTCTTTCATTGTATATTGTGGTCACCGGCTGGAGTAGCGCTACTCTTAAGTTCTTTAAATTTTATTGCCCATAGTTTTAAAAGATTCTATTGAAATTAATTCAAAGATCTTTTCGCTCGGTGCCATTCTTAGTTTGCTGATTTTAGATACCCCGGCTTGTCGTTCAAGCCTTTGGAAAAACTGACCTAAGTCGAGGATTCCATTGGAGTATAAATCGCTAACTGGAATTCTTGCTAATTTTATTTTATTTTTTCGATAACTCATCCGATATCGTTTTTATCGAGAATAATCGATAAATTGCTATTGTTTTTCCGCCTTATTTGAACACTATTAGGCCTAGAGACTTCAGATTTACTATGTATATACATTTTATGGATACACACATTTTGTAATTTACAGATTTTGGATACCACGCCCCCTTCGCCCCAAATTCGTAAAAAAACGTATATCAAGTACTAAAGACTTGTGCTTTGGAATGTACACACATTTATACATTATGATTACGTTCAAAAAGTTTCATTAAGATTGTACGTCTACAAAAGAAATTATTCAAGAAATAAATTCTCATAATATTGCCCATACCGCAGCGCAGCCCAAGCGTAGTCGCTGCTTACTGCGCAGTTAGCAGAGCACGGGCCTATGCGTGCGGGTGGGTGCATGTGTATGTGTGTGTGCTTAGAAGAACTTCAGAATGATTGGACCATCAGCATGGAGGGTTCAGGGTATCTCCTAGTCGAGCAGTCTCGACTAGAGTCTTCTTACTTGTTTTGAGCTTGGGTTTACCATAGAAAATAGATATGTTAAAGGCCTGTGATCCGTTCTAACTGTGAAGTGTTTCCCATAAATATATGGTCGAATATATGGTGAATGTTCTTGATGCATATGCAACTGGGAGCTGGTGTCCATTATAGTTTTGAGTTAAAACTGCACCACATGCTTGTTTGCTTGCATCTGGAACTGGTGAAATGAATTAATGACGTCAAATTTGTTGTCATCTGGTAAGATTCCTTTATCTGTGCATCTATGACCTAAGACACCTCTTGAGTGTACTGATTGGCTGTCTTGCTCCTTTGCTGCAGGTTAAGGATTTTTGCAGATATTACCTCTACAGATTCTCCTTTAACTGACTTTGATAAGCTAGCAATAATGGCGGTAATTGTCTGCTCGTTACTTATCAAATTACGTGCGTGACCCTTCGGTTTTGTCTTTATAAGGTTTATGGCAACTACTTCGTGGCTACCCTTTAGGGAATCTATAAGTTCCAAAGCATCCACAAAACTACGTAGATTTTCAGCTGTTAATGCCAGATCCCATTAACAGGATTGCTCCTCCCCCACAGAGCCCGATTGCTGTTAATAGCATAACCGCTTGCTCTCAGTACTTGGCCTTCCGCCAAGTACTCCTTTATTATTCTATTACTCCTATCATACTGTGAATGTACGACATCGCCATTTTGCGCGACCCTTATTGAAAGTTAAATAAAGTAATTTTAAAACAACCCACCACGTGTCCTTATCTGACGACTCCACACTACAACATTTGGTCCTTCGAGCCGGATTTCATCCAACATATTCACCAGCGATTCTTGGGAGTATTCAGATAAGTAATTACTTGCTTTTCGTCTCACTGCAACTTGCATAGATCAGTTGTACATTGTTGTGCAAGTTGCATCCCACTAATATATATATCCTTATATATTAGACAAGAATCTGAATATATATATCCTTATATACTCAGGTTCATCATCATACATACATACATATATGTATGTATGCACTAACCTTCAAGTCCGTTGCATATTCACATATTCCGAATCTTTCCGTTTTGCTAAATACATCACATTTTTATATTTGCATTTTTATTATTATACGTGTGTGTGTGCTAATTGTGTCTCCGCTTTGCTCTGCCATCCATATGTAAAAACAAGTAAGAAAGCTCTAGTCGAGACTGCTCGGGGATCTCCCCTGAACCCTTCAAGCAACAGCCATTTCAATCATTTTTAGCGTCTCTCTGCTTACACAAACACACATATACACACGCAAACACACATACATAGACACCCATAGGCGCGCACGCATGGGCTGCAGTGTGGGCTTACTATGGGAACTTAATTGTTTAATAACTTTTTTCTGGACGTACGTTCTCCATGAAACTTTCAGATTGTGGTTTTATCATTACTATGCGTATAATTGCCCAAGCTCAAGTCTCTAGTATTTGAAATACAAACTTATGGGTAAGGGGGTGGATATAAGGGTGGGGGGTGAAATTGAACAAAAATCGAAATTCCATAACGTACATATCAATCTACATTTAAAATTTGGATACTCTAGCTCTAAAGATGTAGGAGATATAATTTTATAACTGCATTTCGATAAGGTTTTTGATCGATAAAAAAATAATGGGACGAGTTATCGATTTTTGATGATAAACTCGATATGCGCGCTGTATATACGGTCATTTTAAAAAAAAGTTCAAGTCTCTAGCTCTTATATCTTCTGAAATCGACGCGTTCATACATACGGACGGACGGACGGACAGACGGACGGACGGACAGACAGACGGACAGGGCTAAATCGACTCAGTTCGTCGCCCTGATCAAGAATATATATACTTTATGGGGTCTGCGATGATTCCTTCTGCCTGTTACATACTTTTCACAAAACCATTATACCCTGATTTCCCATTTTCAATGGGTTCAGGGTATAAAAAGGGCCGTTCAGACGCTTACTGAAGCAAAGAAAACGAGCTACAAAAGATGCCGTTTTTGCAAACTGGATAGCCACGATATTACAAGATGCTCAAAATTTAAAGCAGAGCCAGTTAAAAAACGCAAGGAGTTTGTAACTAAAAATGCTCTATGCTTTAAATGCCTAGGAGCTCATTGCATAGATTGCAAAAGGGATTTGGCATGCAAGTATTGCACAAAACCACACAACAATTTGCTTCACGAGGTAGCGAATAAAAACGAGACATTCAGCAGCAATTGTCTCAAAGAAAGCAACGGACAAGATACGTTGCTGGAAACTGCGCTCATACGGATTAAAAATAAATCCGGCAAATATGAGCAGCTAAGGGCCCTCATCGATGGAGGCTCTCAAAGAACGTTGATATCGGAAGAAGCCGCACAACAGCTAAAGCTGCGCCGAATCAAAAGGGACGTGGAAGTACAAGGAATTTCGCAAAATACTGAAATTCTGAAAAACAGCGTTTGCTTGACAATCAAGCCTAGAATGACAAGCAAATTCGTAACTACAACGCAGGCACTTGTTATGCCAAAACTTCAGAGAGCTCTACCGAGCAAGAAAATTGACATGGATGTCAATAAAGACTGGATGGGCTGCGAGCTAGCGGACCCACACTTCAACGAGCCCAGCAGAATCGATGTTGTCATCGGTGTTGATTTGCTTCCCTTAATAATGTTGGGAAACGTTAAAAAAGTCAACGAAACCCTGGGACAGAAAACTGAAGTTGGATGGATTGTTTCTGGCAACATAGCTAGACCATCAAATAACAAGGTGATCAGCGCAACAACAACGACATGCCTGGATGACCTCGAACGCTTCTGGGAGCTCGAAAGTAACTCAAGCGATTCGGAAGAAAACAATGATTGCTAGAAAAGATTCCAGGAAACAACCACAAGGGATGAAGAAGGCCGACTAGTCGTATCCATACCATTCAAAAAAGACCGCGAGTTAGGAAACTCGCGCAAGCAGGCTATATAAATTTAAAAAGCATCCACAAATATTCACGGAATATAAGGACTTCATGGAGCAATACCTGAAGCTTGGCAAATACTATATGCCACATCAAGCTGTAATCAGACCAAACAGCCTTACTACTAAGTTAAGAGTATTGTTCGACGCCTCAGCAAAAACCTCTATTGGATTAAGTCTAAATGACGTGATGCTAGTCGGGCCCAAAATACAAAAGGATATCTTCGATATTTTAATAAAATGGCGACAATGGAAGTATGCGATGACAGCCAACATCGAGAAAATGTACCGCCAGATTAAGGCTGATCAGGAATATCAGTACATCCTCTGGAGAGATGACCCAAAAATGCCAATAAAGGAGTACAAGTTAACTACAGTGACATACGGGACATCGGCCGCACCATTCTTAGCTGTACACTGTCTTCAGGAATTGGCAAACCAACACTGCCAAGGAAACAATCAGCTAATGAGAACAATAAAAGAAGATTTCTACATGGACGACCTCATTACTGGTCGCGACTCGATAGAGGACTGCATCAACACTCAAACAGCACTCTTGAGTATCATGGGATGGCTTACACCAGTTACGCTACAAGGAAAATGCTTCATTCAAGAGCTGTGGAAACTACCGTTAACTTGGGACGAACAACTGTAGCCAAGTCTCGTCAATTATTGGCAAGAATATGCAAGGACATTGCCAGAGCTAGCCAGGATCAATATACCACGCTGGTCTGGAAAATCGAGCACAGATTCAACGGAGCTACATGGATTTTGTGACGCATCAGAAAAAGCATATGCAGCGGTGGTGTATACAAAGGTCGGAGACAAAATCACTTTGCTAGCTGCGAAAAGCAAAGTGAACCCAATAAAAAACAAGAAGACAATTCCCAAACTAGAGCTATGTGCAGCTCATATACTATGCAAACTATTAGCAAAAATTCAAGCAATAGTAGGAAATGATATCAAAAATATAGCATGGAGTGAGCCGAACAGGCCCCGTTAACACACGAAGCAGGGCCTGCGGCTGGGGTATAAAAGGCCACCAGCGACTCCATACGAAAGAGAAAAGTCAAGTCGAAAACGATACGAGAGAGTGTTGCCGTCGGAATTATACAAAGTGAAAGTGAAGAAAGTGTCGAAATCAAGTCAGCGCGAGTGACAAACAGGACTCCCAGGACATCGTGGGAACAGCAAGGACATCGTGGGAACAGCAAGGACATCCAGTGGGAATCCTTGCAGATCATCAGCGGCGCCGATCAGGACATCGGTGCATATCAGCAACGTAAGCGAGGCTTGCACACCTGGGTGAGTTCGCGTAGCCGTGCGTAAGAGAAGTGCTTGTGAGTGAACGAAGCTAGTGTTGTGCTGTGAGTGAGCGAGATAGTAGGAGAGATCTGCATAGCTGGCGAACCGCCAGAGTTTACAGATCCAGATCCTGGCGTTTCTCAAATCCTTACGGTGAGCTAGCGTGTTTAGCACAACACTCTCCCAGCCGGAGTGCGTTGAACAAGCGCTCAGTAGGTGTGCGTCGCTAAGCAAACCAGCGAGCAACTACATTTACATAAGTGACGTGTACATTTCATATTTATTTAAGAAAATATACCATTACGCTATAAAACCTAAACCACAAGACTAATTAATTATCGCAGGGGCTTCAACAAATAAATTTGTTGGCAACGAATCCACAGTCAGCTGAAACTAGCCCAGCTTAGACTCGGGATAAACCGAAGGTTCGTTACAACTGGCGCCCAACGTGGGGCCCTGCGATAAGAGTTTAATTAGTATATATTTGTGAACATGGTGCGAGCGTGGGTGTATAATCTTAAAAAGGATGAAGTGCTGCGTTACGGCGACGAGTTCGGAGTGAGCTTGTCAGGCACACTGGACGTCATGCGGAGACAGTTCGGCGAGTGGGTTGAGAGGAATGAAGGAAGCATTCCTTACTCACTGAGGATCGCCGAATTGGGGCGACTGCATGGACGCCGTGCCTCGCTCAGAGACGAAGCAACGACCGCCGTCGGGGACGATGAGCTGGAGTCGGAGCTTGCACATGTGGCACGGCTGTGTGTGCCCTCCACAAGCGCTGCGGCGCGACTCCAAAATACGCGTCAAGGTGAGATGAGAGCCACATCCACCCCGCAACCAGAAATCAGACCACGAGGACACGACAGCACCGCTCAGGAATATCCAAAGGTGGCCAAACAAGTGCGGGAGTGGAGCTTCCGTTTTGATGGTACCACGAAGCCTTTGGAGTTCTTGGAGCAGGTGGAGTGCTCGGCGGACACATATGGCCTGGATCTGGATATGATACCGAGGGCGATGCCAGAGCTGCTGAAGGGCATGGCCTTGAAGTGGTACGTGGCCAACAATCGGCACTGGACGGCGTGGGCGACATTCGTGCGCAGCTTTCAGGAGTTTTTCCTGCCCAGAGGATATCTGGAGAAGCTGGAGGATGACGCCAAACGCCGGAGGCAAATGGTAGATGAGAGCTTCAAGGTCTACATGGTGGAGATGCAGACTCTCATGCGGCCTCTGCGCTATGGAGCAGACCGCGAGATGAAGCTCATCTACAACAACAGCTTGCCCGATCTCCGTGCGTACGCCCGGCCGTATCAATTCCACAATCTAGTGGAATTGATGCACCTGGCAGATGAGTTCGAGGAGCTGGAGAGGGACCGCGAGAGATTGCGGCAACAGCCACGGCCTGGCCGGACGCGGTTGATGGCCATGGACGACGCTGGAGGCGACGTGGGGTGTCGTCGCATGGATGAGGAGGTGAAGCCCTCTCCTGCGCCGAGGACAGGCGCAGCCGGAGCAAGGACACACATCCCAAATCCAGCCTGGGCATGCCGGATGTGCGGCCAGGAGGGGCATCGCGCTTTTGCGTGCCGTAACAAGGCGCTGGACTTCTGCTGGCAGTGTGGGCGCATCGGAGTGCGAACTGCTAGCTGCTGCCAGTCGGGAAACGAGCAGCGGCACCCGCTATCCAGGGGCGAGCGGGAGCAGCAGCCAGGAGCCCCCCGGTATTAATGGGCAGTCTTCAGGACGAAGGCAGCCGGCTGACGGCGATCGTGGCCATTGGAGCCTCACGGCAGAAAGCCACGATTGATACGGGAGCCGCGAGCAGCTTCATCAGTGAAAGGCTCGCTGAGAGGCTCGGAGGAGTGGGCGTGGTGCGTGCCACACGGCGGCGCATACGCTTGGCGGACGGCAGTTGCAGTCAGGTGGACTCGCAGCTGGAGACGACGATCAGCCTGGGGAATCAGCAAATACAGATGCCGTTGCTGATTCTGCCAGGAGTGATCGACGATCTGGTGCTAGGCTGGGATTTCTTGGCCAGCATGGGCACCACACTGGAGTGTGGCGGCTTGGCGCTGAAAATTGGGCCAAGAAATCCCAAACCAAGCCGCCAACTGGAGACGAAGTTATCCATGGTTGCTGTCAGCATGGAAGCGGGTCCCAAGACGCCATTGGAGGCGACTTCGGATCGTCGAGAACCGCTTCATGTGGATAAGGAAGTGAAGGGCACCAACAAGACCAAAAAGCAGCGATATCTTCGACGCAGGAAGGACAGACGGAACGTGGTAGCAGATGCGCTCTCATGGCAGCCTCTGGGAAAAGAGGTGAGCCGCCCTGGTCGCTAGTAAGGAGACGCCAACTGGGACAGGATGTCGTTGGCTCACCAAGCTGCGCCAGAACCTGCGCAAAACACCACAGAAGTGGCCAGATTATAGCGAAAAGTCTGGAAACTTATACCGGCACAGTCAGCATCAAGCCGGCCACAAGAGTGTGGCCACATGGAAGCTGTGTGTGCCAACAGAGTGGCGCAAGCAAGTGCTGGAGAGAGCCACGATGCAGCCGCCGCTGGCCACCTTGGGAGCCGAAAAACAATTGCTTTGTGTCGCCAGTCATCTGCCGGATCAGGTCGGAGGCGGAGAAGCGGACCAGGACGGCGCATGTGGCGGATCTCAAGCCGTGGAGAGGAGACACGGGTGAGCAATAGAGCTGTTTCGTTTTTTTTTCCGAAAAAAAGGGAGTGAATACACAGCGGTGTATTACTTCTAATTTAAGAAAAAAAGAGAAGAAGAAAACACACAAAAATTTTGCTCAAAAATGCATAATTTCGTCGTCGAGTCGCATCTGTGTCTGGAAAATCACAGTTCCCACCGGCAAATTTACGGTATATGGGTGCACAACAACAATTGGTTTGAACTGCGCGCGCACGACAGCAAGCAGTGTACAGCACTGCACCTAAAACTTAGCTGCCAGTGCATGCGCAATCCACTAAAACAACAACAAGCAGTGCATACGCAAGCAGCACCCATATACGGTACATGCGCAATAACAACGCGCGCAGCCGAAATTATGCATTTTTCTAACGAAAGCGGAAAACCAACAACAAACCGCATACGTTCCAGGCAAGAATTGCCGCACACACACACACAGAGAAGCGAGAGCAAGCAAGCGTAGGCATGGGTCAAGGGCCTACGTCGGCTGCTTAGCGATCGCTAACGCCCGAAGATGCCAGTGTGAGCGACAGTCAAAACAGCCAACAACAAAACACACAGCGACACCTAAAACAGCCAACAACAATGCAACGCAGTGACAGCGCTTGCAAATAGAGGGTTGACTACTGCAGGGCTGTGTATAGAGCACGAACGAGCATGAAAAACGGTATCAGGGCGATACCGTAACCTGCCTGGAATTCAGCCATAAGGCAGGGAAGGCTAGAGTGGGCTGAACAGAGGACACATAGAGCCCGTTATGCTGCCGCCTACGCAGCGGCGGCGCGGCAGCATAGGCTATAAAAGGGGCATGTGGGCATTGGGCCGGGCCTCTTGTGGATGAGATACCAGAGTGGACCGACGGCGCTCGAGTGCGCCGTCCACATGTCACAAAGTGTTCGAGTGGAGACGGGCGGCATGCAGCCATAAGTTTGGGTTGCCCGGTGGGAGATCGGTTCACTATTGATGCCTGCCACGCGACGAGTCCAATCGGTTGTCCATGCTGGGGCGTCGGCGCATTTGCTGGCCGATCCTCGCGCACTGGCCAGCGGCTTCGCTGGAGCTGTGCGCGAATGAGGAGTGAGCCGCAAAATGCCAGCCGGCGTCTAAGTTCAGCACCATTGACCGTTGCGAACGACATCGATGTGGCCAACTCCCAACAGCAACCCAAGAATTTGTCTGCAGTGCCGCAACAGAGTTCCAGCCGCAAACGGAGATCAGCGACGAGCCTTCGCCAGCAGCAGAGAGGTCGACGAGGGATATGGTGAGGCAGGTGGCCGCCGCACGAGTGCCAAAGCCACCGGAGACTGCAGAACCAACAGGTGAGTTGTGCAGGAGCGTCCGGCGTGGGCGGAGGCAGCGGCGGCCCATATTGCACGCGGGCATGCAGTCGGAGATGTGGCTGTTTGCTGTGAGAGTGTGACTACAGACGCCTGCCACGCGAATGGCTCCACCGGCCATGGATCGCCAGGTGTCGGTAAAGCTTGGCAACCGAATCCTCGTGCACTGGCCAGCGACTCCGCTGGAGCTGTGCGCGAAAGAGGAGTGGCCAACAAGCGCACCGACACCAAAGATCTGACACCGGTGTCCATTTGCGAACGACGTCTGTGGCCCGATCTCATAGCAGCAGTGCATGTATTGACTGCGATGCCCCACCGGAGCATCCCCAAGGGCCCAAGAAGCAACAGGGATCAGCAGAGAGACGTCTCCAGCGGCGAGGGACAGCATACGCCAAATGGGCGAAATGGCCATTGCCGTGCGCATGTGCGACAATGCCACTGGGGGCTGCAAAACCGAAAGGCGAGTTTTGCAGCAGCGCCCGGCGTGGGCATTGGCAGCGGTAGGCCATCAGGTCAAGGGGCATGGAGGAAAAGATGCCCAACCTGGAAAACAATATTTTTATTAAAGTTTTGTCGAGACTTATAAAAATATTAGCCCCATTCACTTACCGGCAGAGTGCAGCATTGCCAGCGGTAAGGGAAAAATACAGCTGCTAACATTAACAGAGCGTTAACAGCTGCGATCAACGCAAAATGGAGCATCGAGGCATGGAGCGACGCAAAACGGAGCAGCGCAGCGGAGGCGGGCGCCAAATTCAAACACGATGGTCTCGTGTTTTCCCGAAGGAAGGGGGGAGTGTGAGGAGCAATATAGGTACGCACGTATTGATGTATATAAACGTATGTATTTGCTGTGCGTTTATATGCATATACGTGCATATACATGTTGCTCCACACAGCGACGCGAATAGTGTAGGAGCGACCCTCGCACTGGAAAAGGGGTCAAAGTCCGGTTAGAGGCGGTCTCTTTCGCTCCTACATATTCAGCAAAGGGTTCGCGTCGCACACACGACGATCATCGGCGACCGTTAGCCGAGGTGCCGTTCGGGCCGAGTGATAGTAGTGGACACTTTCACTCGTAGGGCGCCAACGGTACTTCGGCCAATGGGAGGCTGCCACGTGATTTGGCGGGAAAGTGGCGTCACCCAGATCACGCCACTTTACCGTTTTTATGGACAATAACGGCAGAAAGGCCCCGCTCCAGAGCCGAACAGGCCCCGTTACCACACGAAGCAGGGCCTGCGGCTGGGGTATAAAAGGCCACCAGCGACTCCATACGAAAGAGAAAAGTCAAGTCGAAAACGATACGAGAGAGTGTTGCCGTCGGAATTATACAAAGTGAAAGTGAAGAAAGTGTCGAAATCAAGTCAGCGCGAGTGACAAACAGGACTCCCAGGACATCGTGGGAACAGCAAGGACATCGTGGGAACAGCAAGGACATCCAGTGGGAATCCTTGCAGATCATCAGCAGGCGCCGATCAGGACATCGGTGCATATCAGCAACGTAAGCGAGGCCTGCACACCTGGGTGAGTTCGCGTAGCCGTGCGTAAGAGAAGTGCTTGTGAGTGAACGAAGCTAGTGTTGTGCTGTGAGTGAGCGAGATAGTAGGAGAGATCTGCATAGCTGGCGAACCGCCAGAGTTTACAGATCCAGATCCTGGCGTTTCTCAAATCCTTACGGTGAGCTAGCGTGTTTAGCACAACACTCTCCCAGCCGGAGTGCGTTGAACAAGCGCTCAGTAGGTGTGCGTCGCTAAGCAAACCAGCGAGCAACATACATTTACATAAGTGACGTGTACATTTCATATTTATTTAAGAAAATATACCATTACGCTATAAAACCTAAACCACAAGACTAATTAATTATCGCAGGGGCTTCAACAAATAAATTTGTTGGCAACGAATCCACAGTCAGCTGAAACTAGCCCAGCTTAGACTCGGGATAAACCGAAGGTTCGTTACAACTGGCGCCCAACGTGGGGCCCTGCGATAAGAGTTTAATTAGTATATATTTGTGAACATGGTGCGAGCGTGGGTGTATAATCTTAAAAAGGATGAAGTGCTGCGTTACGGCGACGAGTTCGGAGTGAGCTTGTCAGGCACACTGGACGTCATGCGGAGACAGTTCGGCGAGTGGGTTGAGAGGAATGAAGGAAGCATTCCTTACTCACTGAGGATCGCCGAATTGGGGCGACTGCATGGACGCCGTGCCTCGCTCAGAGACGAGGCAACGACCGCCGTCGGGGACGATGAGCTGGAGTCGGAGCTTGCACATGTGGCACGGCTGTGTGTGCCCTCCACAAGCGCTGCGGCGCGACTCCAAAATACGCGTCAAGGTGAGATGAGAGCCACATCCACCCCGCAACCAGAAATCAGGCCACAAGGACACGACAGCACCGCTCAGGAATATCCAAAGGTGGCCAAACAAGTGCGGGAGTGGAGCTTCCGTTTTGATGGTACCACGAAGCCTTTGGAGTTCTTGGAGCAGGTGGAGTGGTCGGCGGACACATATGGCCTGGATCTGGATATGATCCCGAGGGCGATGCCAGAGCTGCTGAAGGGCATGGCCTTGAAGTGGTACGTGGCCAACAATCGGCACTGGACGGCGTGGGCGACATTCGTGCGCAGCTTTCAGGAGTTTTTCCTGCCCAGAGGATATCTGGAGAAGCTGGAGGATGACGCCAAACGCCGGAGGCAAATGGTAGATGAGAGCTTCAAGGTCTACATGGTGGAGATGCAGACTCTCATGCGGCCTCTGCGCTATGGAGCAGACCGCGAGATGAAGCTCATCTACAACAACAGCTTGCCCGATCTCCGTGCGTACGCCCGGGCGTATCAATTCCACAATCTAGTGGAATTGATGCACCTGGCAGATGAGTTCGAGGAGCTGGAGAGGGACCGCGAGAGATTGCGGCAACAGCCACGGCCTGGCCGGACGCGGTTGATGGCCATGGACGACGCTGGAGGCGACGTGGGGTGTCGTCGCATGGATGAGGAGGTGAAGCCCTCTCCTGCGCCGAGGACAGGCGCAGCCGGAGCAAGGACACACATCCCAAATCCAGCCTGGGCATGCCGGATGTGCGGCCAGGAGGGGCATCGCGCTTTTGCGTGCCGTAACAAGGCGCTGGACTTCTGCTGGCAGTGTGGGCGCATCGGAGTGCGAACTGCTAGCTGCTGCCAGTCGGGAAACGAGCAGCGGCACCCGCTATCCAGGGGCGAGCGGGAGCAGCAGCCAGGAGCCCCCCGGTATTAATGGGCAGTCTTCAGGACGAAGGCAGCCGGCTGACGGCGATCGTGGCCATTGGAGCCTCACGGCAGAAAGCCACGATCGATACGGGAGCCGCGAGCAGCTTCATCAGTGAAAGGCTCGCTGAGAGGCTCGGAGGAGTGGGCGTGGTGCGTGCCACACGGCGGCGCATACGCTTGGCGGACGGCAGTTGCAGTCAGGTGGACTCGCAGCTGGAGACGACGATCAGCCTGGGGAATCAGCAAATACAGATGCCGTTGCTGATTCTGCCAGGAGTGATCGACGATCTGGTGCTAGGCTGGGATTTCTTGGCCAGCATGGGCACCACACTGGAGTGTGGCGGCTTGGCGCTGAAAATTGGGCCAAGAAATCCCAAACCAAGCCGCCAACTGGAGACGAAGTTATCCATGGTTGCTGTCAGCATGGAAGCGGGTCCCAAGACGCCATTGGAGGCGACTTCGGATCGTCGAGAACCGCTTCATGTGGATAAGGAAGTGAAGGGCACCAACAAGACCAAAAAGCAGCGATATCTTCGACGCAGGAAGGACAGACGGAACGTGGTAGCAGATGCGCTCTCATGGCAGCCTCTGGGAAAAGAGGTGAGCCGCCCTGGTCGCTAGTAAGGCAGACGCCAACTGGGACAGGATATCGTTGGCTCACCAAGCTGCGCCAGAACCTGCGCAAAACACCACAGAAGTGGCCAGATTATAGCGAAAAGTCTGGAAACTTATACCGGCACAGGCAGCATCAAGCCGGCCACAAGAGTGTGGCCACATGGAAGCTGTGTGTGCCAACAGAGTGGCGCAAGCAAGTGCTGGAAGAGAGCCACGATGCAGCCGCCGCTGGCCACCTTGGGAGCCGAAAAACAATTGCTTTGTGTCGCCAGTCATCTGCCGGATCAGGTCGGAGGCGGAGAAGCGGACCAGGACGGCGCATGTGGCGGATCTCAAGCCGTGGAGAGGAGACACGGGTGAGCAATAGAGCTGTTTCGTTTTTTTTTCCGAAAAAAAGGGAGTGAATACACAGCGGTGTATTACTTCTAATTTAAGAAAAAAAAGAAGAAGAAAACACAGCAAAAATTTTGCTCAAAAATGCATAATTTCGTCGTCGAGTCGCACCTGTGACTGGAAAATCACAGTTCCCACCGGCAAATTTACGGTATATGGGTGCACAACAACAATTGGTTTGAACTGCGCGCGCACGACAGCAAGCAGTGTACAGCACTGCACCTAAAACTTAGCTGCCAGTGCATGCGCAATCCACTAAAACAACAACAAGCAGTGCATACGCAAGCAGCACCCATATACGGTACATGCGCAATAACAACGCGCGCAGCCGAAATTATGCATTTTTCTAACGAAAGCGGAAAACCAACAACAAACCGCATACGTTCCAGGCAAGAATTGCCGCACACACACAGAGAGAAGCGAGAGCAAGCAAGCGTAGGCATGGGTCAAGGGCCTACGTCGGCTGCTTAGCGATCGCTAACGCCCGAAGATGCCAGTGTGAGCGACAGTCAAAACAGCCAACAACAAAACACACAGCGACACCTAAAACAGCCAACAACAATGCAACGCAGTGACAGCGCTTGCAAATAGAGGGTTGACTACTGCAGGGCTGTGTATAGAGCACGAACGAGCATGAAAAACGGTATCAGGGCGATACCGTAACCTGCCTGGAATTCAGCCATAAGGCAGGGAAGGCTAGAGTGGGCTGAACAGAGGACACATAGAGCCCGTTATGCTGCCGCCTACGCAGCGGCGGCGCGGCAGCATAGGCTATAAAAGGGGCATGTGGGCATTGGGCCGGGCCTCTTGTGGATGAGATACCAGAGTGGACCGACGGCGCTCGAGTGCGCCGTCCACATGTCACAAAGTGTTCGAGTGGAGACGGGCGGCATGCAGCCATAAGTTTGGGTTGCCCGGTGGGAGATCGGTTCACTATTGATGCCTGCCACGCGACGAGTCCAATCGGTTGTCCATGCTGGGGCGTCGGCGCATTTGCTGGCCGATCCTCGCGCACTGGCCAGCGGCTTCGCTGGAGCTGTGCGCGAATGAGGAGTGAGCCGCAAAATGCCAGCCGGCGTCTAAGTTCAGCACCATTGACCGTTGCGAACGACATCGATGTGGCCAACTCCCAACAGCAACCCAAGAATTTGTCTGCAGTGCCGCAACAGAGTTCCAGCCGCAAACGGAGATCAGCGACGAGCCTTCGCCAGCAGCAGAGAGGTCGACGAGGGATATGGTGAGGCAGGTGGCCGCCGCACGAGTGCCAAAGCCACCGGAGACTGCGAACCAAAGGTGAGTTGTGCAGGAGCGTCCGGCGTGGGCGGAGGCGCGGCGGCCCATATGCACGCGGGCAGCAGTCGGAGATGGGCTGTTTGCTGTGAGAGGGACTACAGAGGGACCGACGGCGCTCGAGGCGCCGCCACAGCACAAAGGACGAGGGAGACGGGGGAGCAGCCAAAGGGGGCCCGGGGGAGACGGTGATATGAGCGCCACGCGACGAGTCCAATCGGTTGTCAATGCTGGGGCGTCGGCGCATTTGCTGGCCGATCCTCGCGCACTGGCCAGCGGCTTCGCTGGAGCTGGCGCGAATGAGGAGTGAGCCGCAAAATGCCAGCCGGCGTCTAAGTTCAGCACCATTGACCGTTGCGAACGACATCGATGTGGCCAACTCCCAACAGCAACCCAAGAATTGTCTGCAGTGCCGCAACAGAGTCCAGCCGCAAACGGAGATCAGCGACGAGCCTTCGCCAGCAGCAGAGAGGTCGACGAGGGATATGGTGAGGCAGGTGGCCGCCGCACGAGTGCCAAAGCCACCGGAGACTGCAGAACCAACAGGTGAGTTGTGCAGGAGCGTCCGGCGTGGGCGGAGGCAGCGGCGGCCCATATTGCACGCGGGCATGCAGTCGGAGATGTGGCTGTTTGCTGTGAGAGTGTGACTACAGACGCCTGCCACGCGAATGGCTCCACCGGCCATGGATCGCCAGGTGTCGGTAAAGCTTGGCAACCGAATCCTCGTGCACTGGCCAGCGACTCCGCTGGAGCTGTGCGCGAAAGAGGAGTGGCCAACAAGCGCACCGACACCAAAGATCTGACACCGGTGTCCATTTGCGAACGACGTCTGTGGCCCGATCTCATAGCAGCAGTGCATGTATTGACTGCGATGCCCCACCGGAGCATCCCCAAGGGCCCAAGAAGCAACAGGGATCAGCAGAGAGACGTCTCCAGCGGCGAGGGACAGCATACGCCAAATGGGCGAAATGGCCATTGCCGTGCGCATGTGCGACAATGCCACTTGGGGCTGCAAAACCGAAAGGCGAGTTTTGCAGCAGCGCCCGGCGTGGGCATTGGCAGCGGTAGGCCATCAGGTCAAGGGCATGGAGGAAAAGATGCCCAGCCTGGAAAACAATATTTTTATTAAAGTTTTGTCGAGACTTATAAAAATATTAGCCCCATTCACTTACCGGCAGAGTGCAGCATTGCCAGCGGTAAGGGAAAAATACAGCTGCTAACATTAACAGAGCGTTAACAGCTGCGATCAACGCAAAATGGAGCATCGAGGCATGGAGCGACGCAAAACGGAGCAGCGCAGCGGAGGCGGGCGCCAAATTCAAACACGATGGTCTCGTGTTTTCCCGAAGGAAGAGGGGAGTGTGAGGAGCAATATAGGTACGCACGTATTGATGTATATAAACGTATGTATTTGCTGTGCGTTTATATGCATATACGTGCATATACATGTTGCTCCACACAGCGACGCGAATAGTGTAGGAGCGACCCTCGCACTGGAAAAGGGGTCAAAGTCCGGTTAGAGGCGGTCTCTTTCGCTCCTACATATTCAGCAAAGGGTTCGCGTCGCACACACGACGATCATCGGCGACCGTTAGCCGAGGTGCCGTTCGGGCCGAGTGATAGTAGTGGACACTTTCACTCGTAGGGCGCCAACGGTACTTCGGCCAATGGGAGGCTGCCACGTGATTTGGCGGGAAAGTGGCGTCACCCAGATCACGCCACTTTACCGTTTTTATGGACAATAACGGCAGAAAGGCCCCGCTCCAGAGCCGAACAGGCCCCGTTACCACACGAAGCAGGGCCTGCGGCTGGGGTATAAAAGGCCACCAGCGACTCCATACGAAAGAGAAAAGTCAAGTCGAAAACGATACGAGAGAGTGTTGCCGTCGGAATTATACAAAGTGAAAGTGAAGAAAGTTTCGAAATCAAGTCAGCGCGAGTGACAAACAGGACTCCCAGGACATCGTGGGAACAGCAAGGACATCGTGGGAACAGCAAGGACATCCAGTGGGAATCCTTGCAGATCATCAGCGGCGCCGATCAGGACATCGGTGCATATCAGCAACGTAAGCGAGGCTTGCACACCTGGGTGAGTTCGCGTAGCCGTGCGTAAGAGAAGTGCTTGTGAGTGAACGAAGCTAGTGTTGTGCTGTGAGTGAGCGAGATAGTAGGAGAGATCTGCATAGCTGGCGAACCGCCAGAGTTTACAGATCCAGATCCTGGCGTTTCTCAAATCCTTACGGTGAGCTAGCGTGTTTAGCACAACACTCTCCCAGCCGGAGTGCGTTGAACAAGCGCTCAGTAGGTGTGCGTCGCTAAGCAAACCAGCGAGCCAGCATATATTTACATAAGTGACGTGTACATTTCATATTTATTTAAGAAAATATACCATTACGCTATAAAACCTAAACCACAAGACTAATTAATTATCGCAGGGGCTTCAACAAATAAATTTGTTGGCAACGAATCCACAGTCAGCTGAAACTAGCCCAGCTTAGACTGGGGATAAACCGAAGGTTCGTTACAAGAGCTAGAGTATCCAAATTTTAAATGTAGATTGATATGTACGTTATAGAATTTCGTTTTTTGTTCAATTTTACCCCCCATAAGTTTGTGAAAGGCGTATTTCAAATACTAGAGACTTGAGCTTCGTTACATACACGCATAGTAATGATATAAATACAATCTGAAAGTTTCATGAAGAACGTACGTCCACAAAAAAAAAGTTATTAAATCATTGTTTTCTTCCGAATCGCTTGAGTTACTTTCGAGCTCCCAGAAGCGTTCGAGGTCATCCAGGCATATCGTTGTTGTTGCGCTGATCACCTTGTTATTTGATGGTCTAGCTATGTTGCCAGAAACAATCCATCCAAGTTCAGTTTTCTGTCCCAGGGTTTCGTTGACTTTTTTAACGTTTCCCAACATTATTAAGGGAAGCAAATCAACACCGATGACAACATCGATTCTGCTGGGCTCGTTGAAGTATGGGTCCGCTAGCTCGCAGCCCATCCAGTCTTTATTGACATCCATGTCAATTTTCTTGCTCGGTAGAGCTCTCTGAAGTTTTGGCATAACAAGTGCCTGCGTTGTAGTTACGAATTTGCTTGTCATTCTAGGCTTGATTGACAAGCAAACGCTGTTTTTCAGAATTTCAGTATTTTGCGAAATTCCTTGTACTTCCACGTCCCTTTTGATTCGGCGCAGCTTTAGCTGTTGTGCGGCTTCTTCCGATATCAACGTTCTTTGAGAGCCTCCATCGATGAGGGCCCTTAGCTGCTCATATTGCCGGATTTATTTTTAATCCGTATGAGCGCAGTTTCCAGCAACGTATCTTGTCCGTTGCTTTCTTTGAGACAATTGCTGCTGAATGTCTCGTTTTTATTCGCTACCTCGTGAAGCAAATTGTTGTGTGGTTTTGTGCAATACTTGCATGCCAAATCCCTTTTGCAATCTATTATGCAATGAGCTCCTAGGCATTTAAAGCATAGAGCATTTTTAGTTACAAACTCCTTGCGTTTTTTAACTGGCTCTGCTTTAAATTTTGAGCATCTTGTAATATCGTGGCTATCCAGTTTGCAAAAACGGCAGCTCGTTTTCTTTGCTTCAGTAAGCGTCTGAACGGCCCTTTTTATACCCTGAACCCATTGAAAATGGGAAATCAGGGTATAATGGTTTTGTTAAAAGTATGTAACAGGGAGAAGGAGGCGTGGCAGACCCCACAAAGTATATATATTCTTGATCAGGGCGACAAACTGAATCGATTTAGCCATGTCCGTATGTCCGTCTGTCCGTCTGTCCGTATGTATGAACGCGTCGATTTCTGAAGATATAGAAGCTAGAGACTTCAACTTTTTTTTAAAATGCTCGTATATAGCGCGCGCATATCGAGTTTATCACTAAAAATCGATTACTCATCCCGTTATTTTTTTATCGATCAAAAACCTTATCGAAAACCAGTTATAAAATTATATCTCCTACACCTTTAGAGCTAAAGTCTCCAAATTTTAAATGTAGACTCGACTGCACGTGATAGAATTTCGGTTTTTGTTATAATTCACCCCCCACCCCTATATCCACCCCCTTACCCTCATCTCTGTAAAAGGCGTATTTCAAATACTAGAGACTTGAGCTTTGGCAAATATACGCATAGTAATGATAAAACCACATTCTGAAAGTTTCATGAAGAACGTACGTCCAGAAAAAAAGTTATTGAACAATTAAGTTCCCATAGTAAGCCCACACTGCAGCCCATGCCTGTTAATGTCTATGTATGTGTTTGCGTGTATGTGTGTTTGTATAAGCTGAAAGACACTAAAAATGATTGAAATGGCTGTTGCTCGGAGGGTTCAGGGTATCTCGTAGTCGAGCAGTCTCGACTAGAGCTTTCTTACTTGTTTGTACTGCGTCTATTAAATAATATAATTGATCAATAAACTCTAGTACATTCTTCAAGGATTGAATTTCTCTGGCCCTCTTTACATGTTGCTCGTAAAGTTGTAGGACTTCAGTCGAGAACCTTCTTAGCAAAATCTGAGCGATTAGTACATCAGCATCGTTACCAATTTGGGCTACTTCTATAACGATGTGAATATTCTCATTTGCTGTATCCAAGAATTTGCGGATCCTGCTTTCATCATTGTTTTCCAGCAGTTTCATGTCCACTAGCTGGTTAACGGCGTTTGCGAATATCTTGCGCTTATTTTCGTACCGCTTACATATAAGTTCCCACGCCGAATTGTAGCTAGCAGACGATCCACTTAACAAATGGCTCACTACCATTTGGGCTTCTCCTTTGAGGCATGATTTTAGGTAGTTCAGCTTCCTTGTTTCGCTGATATCTTTCCTTTTATGAATCATGTCGGAGAACATATCGAAGAACGTTGACCAATCTTTGGGGTTTCCATTAAATTGGGGAAGATCCGATTTCGGCAGCTCTGGAACGTCTTCTTTCATACTGTTAAAGGCACCTAACTTCCTGTTAAGTTTCTTTGACAATGTATGGACTTTAAGCTCCAATGCGTCTATGCCGTCGATTTCATGGGGAGGTATATCATATTTTACCTCCAAATCGGTGAGCGTAGATTGGACTTTATTCCAGAGGAACTCTAGTGTTTCTTTGATTTCTAGAGTTTCCTCCTGGTTGCTGAGCTCTAGATTGGCATGCACCTCTTCAATGTGCCGCTTTAACACTAGAGCTCTTTTATCCACAAGTTCTACCATCACATCCGTTGCGCTCGCCTTCCTGGGTGAAAACATTGTTTCCTTTTGAGTTGAGTGCATTTGCCAATTCATGCTGGTGGATGGTCTATCGGCGTCGATATCGGGGTCGGTAGCTTCGACCTTCATCAGGTCCTTTTTGTAGATCCTGATTTTTTTCATCAATCCATCGTTTATATTCTGGGTAAAATACGGATGATTGCTTGGGATACCGAGTTTTATTAGCGTCGAGTGATTGGCAGTGAATTCTTCTGCCAACTTATTCACGACTGCCAACGCATCCTTATCAGCTATGGCCTTTAAAATGGTGTCATACAAGTTTGATTGCTTCTTTAGCACTTCAATGGCCTTGTCTGACAGCATCTTGTTGCGGTTGTTGTAGTTTTTGTATATTTGTTATTGATTTACTTTTTGGCTCAACCCGCTGGAGGTATTTTTGTTTTGATCGCCTTGTTGATCTTGCTGTGCCTCGACTCACAGCGTGGATTGGTAAGCCAAAGAAGAAATCACTTTTCTTATTTAAAAAAATAATTTTACACTTTAATATACACTTTTTACAACTTTTGATATTTAGTAGTCTTGTGGTACGGTTTATAATACTCCGCGTTGGCTTATTAGCTATCGCTGAGTTTGTAATGCTCAGCGCTCGTCTCTTAAGTATTCTAATCGCTAAGGGTCAGGGTCATATTTTATGCCTAACTTGACAGTTCACACTTATAAAAATGTTTAAATCATATTTTAGGCATTTCGGGAATATTAGTTAATATGTATAATTTAAAATATAGTTTTAATTTATAGTTTTTTTCCATTCTTTATTCAAATTTTTTTCTTTTTTTTTCAACCCTTTCTATTGTTTTTTTTTTCTTTATTTATTTTATTATTTTTATTTCGTTATAGGTCTCGGGGCATGATAGGGAGGGGAAGGCAGTGGGGTTATTTAAGCACTCATAGTTTTCTTTTGTGTGTCCACCGCTGATAGGCCTTTCTTAGTGACTGCTGCTGCTGCTGTATGGAGGAATTATCATGCTTTTAGTTATTTTTCTTTAATTCTTTAAATAATCTTTCCTTTTTTTTTCTATATATATATAATTTTTCTATATATGTATAATTGTCTTATAAAAACGAGTATTTAATTAGGCACTAATCATCTGGTTTTTTTTTCCAGTGTACTTGCAGTGTTATGTATGCACGTTCACTTTTATCAAATTGTCTTTTTTCTTCACATACACATTTTTCATGCAACTATATACATATATATATATATATATATATATATATATATATATATATATATATATATATATATATATATATATATATATATATATTTTTTTTTTTTTTTTTTTTTGTATACCCTGAACCCATTGAAAATGGGAAATCAGGGTATAATGGTTTTGTTAAAAGTATGTAACAGGGAGAAGGAGGCGTGGCAGACCCCACAAAGTATATATATTCTTGATCAGGGCGACGAACTGAGTCGATTTATCACCAAAAATCGATAACTCGTCCAGTTATTTTTTATCGATAAAAAACCTTATCGAAAGTTTATTATAAAAATATATCTCCTACATCTTTAGAGCTAGAGTATCCAAATTTTAAATGTAGATTGATATGTACGTTATAGAATTTCGATTTTTGTTCAATTTTACCCCCCATAAGTTTGTGAAAGGCGTATTTCAAATACTAGAGACTTGAGCTTCGTTACATACACGCATAGTAATGATATAAATACAATCTGAAAGTTTCATGAAGAACGTACGTCCACAAAAAAAAAGTTATTAAATCATTGTTTTCTTCCGAATCGCTTGAGTTACTTTCGAGCTCCCAGAAGCGTTCGAGGTCATCCAGGCATATCGTTGTTGTTGCGCTGATCACCTTGTTATTTGATGGTCTAGCTATGTTGCCAGAAACAATCCATCCAAGTTCAGTTTTCTGTCCCAGGGTTTCGTTGACTTTTTTAACGTTTCCCAACATTATTAAGGGAAGCAAATCAACACCGATGACAACATCGATTCTGCTGGGCTCGTTGAAGTATGGGTCCGCTAGCTCGCAGCCCATCCAGTCTTTATTGACATCCATGTCAATTTTCTTGCTCGGTAGAGCTCTCTGAAGTTTTGGCATAACAAGTGCCTGCGTTGTAGTTACGAATTTGCTTGTCATTCTAGGCTTGATTGTCAAGCAAACGCTGTTTTTCAGAATTTCAGTATTTTGCGAAATTCCTTGTACTTCCACGTCCCTTTTGATTCGGCGCAGCTTTAGCTGTTGTGCGGCTTCTTCCGATATCAACGTTCTTTGAGAGCCTCCATCGATGAGGGCCCTTAGCTGCTCATATTTGCCGGATTTATTTTTAATCCGTATGAGCGCAGTTTCCAGCAACGTATCTTGTCCGTTGCTTTCTTTGAGACAATTGCTGCTGAATGTCTCGTTTTTATTCGCTACCTCGTGAAGCAAATTGTTGTGTGGTTTTGTGCAATACTTGCATGCCAAATCCCTTTTGCAATCTATGCAATGAGCTCCTAGGCATTTAAAGCATAGAGCATTTTTAGTTACAAACTCCTTGCGTTTTTTAACTGGCTCTGCTTTAAATTTTGAGCATCTTGTAATATCGTGGCTATCCAGTTTGCAAAAACGGCATCTTTTGTAGCTCGTTTTCTTTGCTTCAGTAAGCGTCTGAACGGCCCTTTTTATACCCTGAACCCATTGAAAATGGGAAATCAGGGTATAATGGTTTTGTGAAAAGTATGTAACAGGCAGAAGGAATCATCGCAGACCCCATAAAGTATATATATTCTTGATCAGGACGATGAGCTGAGTCGATATAGCCCTGTCCGTCTGTCCGACCGTCCGTATGAGTGCGTCGATCTCAGAAGTTAAAGGAGCTAGAGAGCTGAAATTTTGTATGCATACTCGTGTATACCATACGCAGTACGAGTTTATCATATTTTTTCGATAACTCATTCGATATCTTTTTTATCGAGGATAATCGATAAATTTATATTGTTTTTTCAGCCTAATTTGAACACTAATAGACCTAGAGACTTCAGATTTACTGTGTATATACATTTTATGGGCACACACATTTTGTAATTTACAGATTTTGGATACCACGCCCCCTTCGCCACAAATTTGTAAAAAACGTATATCAAGTACTAGAGACTTGTGCTTTGGAATGTACACACATTTACACATAATGATTACGTTCTGAAAGTTTCATTAAGATTGTACGTCTACAAATGAAATTATTCAACAAATAAATTCTCATAATATTGCCCAAGCTGCAGTGCAGCCCAAGCGCAGTCGCTGCTCACCGCGCAGTTAGCAGAGCGCGTGCTTATGTACTTGCTGAGGTTAATATACAAAATTATTCGTATTTTGGGCAATAAAGCAAATAATTTGCGTCTTTAAGAAATGTCATTTAGGCAGATCTATGAAATTCCAACCAAGCCTTTTTTTATTTTATGACCTATACCATCTTTTCAAAAGGTCAGTAGGTAGCGAAAATATCTTTCCGCCCCTTTAGTTCCGTTTTTTAATACCCTTTACCCAATTATACTATTAATGACTGTTGCGTTTATGAATGAAGTAGGTACATACTTCGTATACTCATATTCGTTTACGACACTGGTTTGTAACGGCAGATACTTTTATGGCACTGTAATATAAGTTAATATGCGGTTTTTGTCAAACGGATGTTAGGGTTAGGTTTTTTGGGAAAAAAATTGTTGACCAACTAATGGTATTTCGCACCAGATTCATTCACTCCCCCGTTAGTAATAATTAAACTGTGAACAAGTGAACAACGCGAAAATTGTAGCCCGTAAAGAAAAGTGAATGTGATAGTTTTTCAGCTGTAAACATTGTGAAAAGTTCTTTTCGGATATAAATTAGTGCGTTGCGTCCGTTTACGTGTTTAACAATTACTACATTGTATGTAAGTCAACTTTTGAAAGAATATATAAACTAACTTTTATCATATTTTTGAAATAGTCTTTTTTAAGACTTTATAGTCTAATTATTAGCTTAAATATATTATTTAAAAGAATAGAAAACTAACAAATACTTAACTAACTTTTTGCATGTAACTCACATAGATTATTTACTTTTTTTGTTTTTCTTTTTTTTTTTTATTATTATTATTATTTTAAAAAATTTTTTAAATATAAATGAATATTTAAGGTATTAAGGTATTGTTTTTGATAGTCAATAATATTAAGAAAAATTTAAGAATTTATAGTAGTGTTAATATTTTATTAATAATATAATAATAATAAATGAATGAAATAATTAAACAAAAAGCAACAATATTTTATTACCTAGGGTTCAGGGTATTTTCTAGTCGAGCACTCTCGACTAGAGTTTTCTTACTTGTTTGTACTGCGTCTATTAAATAATATAATTGATCAATAAACTCTAGTACATTCTTCAAGGATTGAATTTCTCTGGCCCTCTTTACATGTTGCTCGTAAAGTTGTAGGACTTCAGTCGAGAACCTTCTTAGCAAAATCTGAGCGATTAGTACATCAGCATCGTTACCAATTTGGGCTACTTCTATAACGATGTGAATATTCTCATTTGCTGTATCCAAGAATTTGCGGATCCTGCTTTCATCATTGTTTTCCAGCAGTTCCATGTCCACTAGCTGGTTAACGGCGTTTGCGAATATCTTGCGCTTATTTTCGTACCGCTTACATATAAGTTCCCACGCCGAATTGTAGCTAGCAGACGATCCACTTAACAAATGGCTCACTACCATTTGGGCTTCTCCTTTGAGGCATGATTTTAGGTAGTTCAGCTTCCTTGTTTCGCTGATATCTTTCCTTTTATGAATCATGTCGGAGAACATATCGAAGAACGTTGACCAATCTTTGGGGTTTCCATTAAATTGGGGAAGATCCGATTTCGGCAGCTCTGGAACGTCTTCTTTCATACTGTTAAAGGCACCTAACTTCCTGTTAAGTTTCTTTGACAATGTATGGACTTTAAGCTCCAATTCGTCTATGCCGTCGATTTCATGGGGAGGTATATCATATTTTACCTCCAAATCGGTGAGCGTAGACTGGACTTTATTCCAGAGGAACTCTAGTGTTTCTTTGATTTCTAGAGTTTCCTCCTGGTTGCTGAGCTCTAGATTGGCATGCACCTCTTCAATGTGCCGCTTTAACACTAGAGCTCTTTTATCCACAAGTTCTACCATCACATCCGTTGCGCTCGCCTTCCTGGGTGAAAACATTGTTTCCTTTTGAGTTGAGTGCATTTGCCAATTCATGCTGGTGGATGGTCTATCGGCGTCGATATCGGGGTCGGTAGCTTCGACCTTCATCAGGTCCTTTTTGTAGATCCTGATTTTTTTCATCAATCCATAGTTTATATTCTGGGTAAAATACGGATGATTGCTTGGGATACCGAGTTTTATTAGCGTCGAGTGATTGGCAGTGAATTCTTCTGCCAACTTATTCACGACTGCCAACGCATCCTTATCAGCTATGGCCTTTAAAATGGTGTCATACAAGTTTGATTGCTTCTTTAGCACTTCAATGGCCTTGTCTGACAGCATCTTGTTGCGGTTGTTGTAGTTTTTGTATATTTGTTATTGATTTACTTTTTGGCTCAACCCGCTGGAGGTATTTTTGTTTTGATCGCCTTGTTGATCTTGCTGTGCCTCGACTCACAGCGTGGATTGGTAAGCCAAAGAAGAAATCACTTTTCTTATTTAACAAAATAATTTTACACTTTAATATACACTTTTTACAACTTTTGATATTTAGTAGTCTTGTGGTACGGTTTATAATACTCCGCGTTGGCTTATTAGCTATCGCTGAGTTTGTAATGCTCAGCGCTCGTCTCTTAAGTATTCTAATCGCTAAGGGTCAGGGTCATATTTTATGCCTAACTTGACCCCTCCTTGGGAGAAGGAGGCGTGGCAGACCCCACAAAGTATATATATTCTTGATCAGGGCGACGAACTGAGTCGATTTATCACCAAAAATCGATAACTCGTCCAGTTATTTTTTTATCGATAAAAAACCTTATCGAAAGTTTATTATAAAAATATATCTCCTACATCTTTAGAGCTAGAGTATCCAAATTTTAAATGTAGATTGATATGTACGTTATAGAATTTCGATTTTTGTTCAATTTTACCCCCCCATAAGTTTGTGAAAGGCGTATTTCAAATACTAGAGACTTGAGCTTCGTTACATACACGCATAGTAATGATATAAATACAATCTGAAAGTTTCATGAAGAACGTACGTCCACAAAAAAAAGTTATTAAATCATTGTTTTCTTCCGAATCGCTTGAGTTACTTTCGAGCTCCCAGAAGCGTTCGAGGTCATCCAGGCATATCGTTGTTGTTGCGCTGATCACCTTGTTATTTGATGGTCTAGCTATGTTGCCAGAAACAATCCATCCAAGTTCAGTTTTCTGTCCCAGGGTTTCGTTGACTTTTTTAACGTTTCCCAACATTATTAAGGGAAGCAAATCAACACCGATGACAACATCGATTCTGCTGGGCTCGTTGAAGTATGGGTCCGCTAGCTCGCAGCCCATCCAGTCTTTATTTTATTTTTATTTTTATTTTATTTATTTCTTAAAGCTATTGACAAAAACGAGAGTCAATTTTAATTTAAAAAAGCCTATACAAAGTACAGGATATGATTTCAATAGTAACACCAACCCGATGGGGGTATTTTATTTGCCAGTCCGGCCAGCTATGCCCACGTCTCACAGCCAATTATGGTCAGTGATACTATTGAAGCTATGAAAAGAAAGTGTTAGTAAGAAAGCTTAAAAAAATAAATTAAATGTAGGTTTAATTAACTATATTTAACATAATAAATTAATAATTAAAAATAGTTCTTAAAACTAAAGAGAAAAAATAAATAAATTTAAAAAAAAAGTAATAAAATAAAAATAAATAAAAACTAAAAAACCAAAGAAAACAATAAAATTAAAAAGTAAAGGAAAAAGATTTAGTTAGAAAAGGAGAAAGGAAGGTATTAAAAGAAATATAAGAATAAGAAATAATAAAAAGAAAAGAGAAGAGAAGAGCCAAAAATAGTATAATAGGATAGAATTGAGAAATCATTACACAACATTGGCAACGAAAATATATACCAATGCTTATGCCTGGGCATCGTGAGTGAATTCCCTAAGATGAGCTAATAGTAAGGTTTTTATTTTAGGAAGAGAGAGCTCTAAGGAAAAGACGTGATAATATTTATTAAAATTAACACAAAGAACATGAAACGCACTGTGCAAAGAATAATCCCTAGTGCACACAGGTAAATGAAGCGGACGATAGTGTCTAGTTGCTCGGGACGGAACCGAAAAATTTAGACGACCCAACAGAGAGGACGAATCAATATCACCACTAATCAATTTATGCAGAAAAACAATTCCTAAAATTGTTCTGCGATTGGTTAACAATGGAAGATCAATTAGCTGGAGCCTACTATGATAAGATGGTAATCGTAAATTACTGTCCCATCTAAGATCTCTTAAGGCAAAGAGAAGAAACTGTTTTTGGACCGATTCGATACGATCTTGATACAGTTTATGCTGCGGAGACCATACAACAGAGCAATACTCTAAGATAGGACGCACAAGCGAAGTATATAAGCGCTTGGTAGTGAAAGGATCATTAAATTCCTTAGACCAACGTTTAATAAAGCCAAGCACACTTTTTGCTTCATTAATGATGGTAGAAATATGAAGATAAAGTTAAGTTTACAGTCAAAGAACACACCAAGATCTTTGACTGTAAAGATGCGTCGTAAGGAAAAATTGCTAATTTTATAATCAGCAATTAGGGGAACGGTACGACTGAAGGTCATTGTCATACACTTTGAACAATTTAAGTCCAGCTGGTTTTCCACACACCAAAGTTGAAATGCATTTAGGTCATCTTGAAGGTGATGATGACCATTTGCATTGGAGTAGGGAAGGCAAAGTTTAACATCATCAGCATACATAAATATGGTAGAATGTGAGATACAGCTAGGAAGGTCATTTATAAAAAGGGAAAAGAGCAATGGACCCAAATGGCTACCCTGAGGTACACCAGACGAAACAAATATAAGTTTAGACATAGCTGTTCTCAGCAGGACTCTTTGGGTTCTACCCATTAAATAGGATGAAATCCAAGACACAAGACTGGGTGAAAATCCTAAGCGTTCAAGCTTAAGAATTAGTATGTGATGATGTACTGAGTCAAATGCTTTACTGAAGTCCGTATAAATAACATCAGTTTGCATTTTTTTAGAAAAGCTGTCATTAACAAGCGAAGTAAACTCAAGTAAATTAGAGGCCGTTGATCGATTTTGAACAAAGCCATGTTGAGATGGTTGAATAATCGATTTACAAAAATGCTGCAAGCCCGATGTTATAATTTTCTCAAATAACTTCGGAATAGCAGATAATTTCGCAATGCCTCTATAATTGGAAATATCAGATCTTCCACCTTTTTTATATAAGGGAATGATGAAAGATTCTTTCCAAATTGAAGGGAACACAGAAGTATCCAAGGACAAGTTAAACAATTTTAGTAATTGTGACTGAAGAGAAGCACTGCACTCTTTAATCACACAACTAGGAATATTATCGGCACCAGGAGAGAAAGATGATTTCAATGTCCTAATGGCTGCAGCCAGAGAGGATGCAGTAACTCTGGGGGTATTTATAGACCCATAATCAGGGAGTGAATATGGATATGAGTTGCTGTAGAGATCAGCAGAAGAATAAGTGGATTGAAAAAAATCAGCAAATAGATCAGAGGAATCCTGGTCATTGCAAGTTTTTTCACCTCCAAGGACAAACGAGGACGGCAAACCAGAAGATTTACGCTTCGAGTTTACAAATGAGTAAAATTGTCTGGGATCACGAGTAAACTGACGTTTGCAGCGTGTAAGATAATTCTCATAACAGCTAGAATTTAAAAGATTGAAATTTGACTTGGCAATGGAATATTTGGACCAGTCAACACTTGAACCAGACTTTTTATAATTTTTAAAACATTTAGTTTTAATGTTTCTCAAGCTCGAAAGAGTCTTGGTAAACCAAGGGGGCTTATTTGAAACAGGCGAAATACGGCGGAGAGGAACACAAACATCCAGAAAAGAGTTTAAGGTAGAATAAAAAAACGATGCTGCCAAATTAATATCAACTGACTCATTTAAAATAGACCAGTCTGTCGAATTAATTAATTCGTTAAGCAAAACGAAATTGCATTTACGATAACAGCGACTGAGTTTAGAAGGCATTGGAGTAGTAGAGGTAGGATTAACAACTGTTAATAAAACCTCTAAAGTGGGGTGATGTGTATCCTCAGGTAAAGAGAAAGGAGTTGATCTCACGACATTAATGAGCGAATCATGATTAACAAACACAAGATCAAGAGTACGATTAAGATGGTTTGAAATAGAGTTCATCTGAAACAAAGACAGGTTAAACAATTCATCAAACAGATAGTGATCAATTGTCGGAATTAAGTAATTAGCATTATAAGTTGATAACCAAGAAGTGTTCGAAATATTAAAATCACCCAACACAAGAAGACAATCTCTATCATTTACATGTTCGTTAACTTCTTTAATACAATTTATGTGGTGATCATAAACTTGTACATCAGAAGAGGGAGGGATATAAGAACATGTTATGTATAATGAGCACGATGGGAGAGTTAATTTAACCGCTATAATCTCCACATCATGAAGGGACGAAAAGGTAAACAATTCAGAGTGGATAATGGATTTAACCGCAATTAACACCCCACCACCTCTGCGCGACGAACGGTCAAGTCTATAAATAGTGAAATTACTTGAAAGAATTTCACTATTATGAATATTATTACTTAGCCATGTTTCAGTGAAAGCGATAATATCATAATGTACACTGAAACTATGCAAAAAAAGACTTTTAAGTTTTGAGTTTAAGCCACGTACATTTTGATAAATCAGGGACAGTTGAGAAGAGGTTTGTAAATAGTTTAGTTTTTTGGTACAACATTTGATGAAGATTGCACCGAAGGTAAATTCACTGAAATAGGCATCGATCTGTTACGATTTTTGGGTTTAAATTCATGAACAACTACATGAGGTGGCCAGAAATTAGGATCACAAAGGGTTTTAAAGTGTTCTACAGGCACATTGATTTTAAACGAAGCAATTTCACGCGGTGTCGCGAAACTAAACTTCGATATAAAAACATTTGTCGAAATCTTATTTTTGATAAAAGCCGATACTGCCTCAATGGTAGTGTCAGATGAAAGCCTAGATAAGAAAACTTGCTTTCGAGGAGAGACAACAGATAAGGTAATGCTAGGAGAGGCTGACTTATTGTCACTCTTTGTTTGAACAACAGTAGGAGAAGTATCCAATTGTTGAACAGGAACTAGAGTTTCAATAGTAGCATCAACTTGGGGAACAATAGAGTCGGGACCAGGTAATGAAGGGTCCAGTGAATTAGGGGCCGAAGACACAACAGAAGCACAAGGTGAGGGTGGAGCAAGCGAATTAGGCGACGATGTAAGCACAGAAGGAGGTACCAACAACGAAAGAGCCTCAGGTTGAGAAGGGTGACACTCGAAATTATACTGAGTCAGAATTTCTTCAGCAGCAGCCATATCACTGGCTAACTGCTTAGAAATCTTCTTCAGTTTTAGGAATTGAGCCTTTACAGCACTATACATTTTAGAAAAATTTACTTGTTTTTCTAAACACATTGGGCAAGACCAGCGGACGCCCCCACTACCAATTTTTGATGTGGACATAATCTTGTCGTAATCACGACCAGTGAGACCTGCACATTTAGTGTGCATCAAATTATCACACAACCAACAATGTACAAATTGCACTTGTGCAGAGTCCACTGTCTGCCTGAACGAACAAGATTTTTTGCAGCAACTCATATTGGCAACAGGGATTCAAAATTACAGAGATGAAGCAGAAACAAAGAATAAAAACAAAGAATAAAAATGTGTTGAGCAAGCGAATCACAACAACAAACCGCCTTAGTAAGAGCAAATACGAACAACAAAAACAGACCGTTACAGAGCGTAACGAAAGGAACGCAGAGAGAATAATTGCACAGCACAACGATTGAATTTGTGAGAGCAAGTGTACCAACACACACACTAACCAACGTGTAAAAAGTGAAAAGAGGAGAGCGCCAAAAAATAGGAACACTAGACAATTGCAAATAAATGCAAATATCAAACCGACGCTGCACCAAAACACACCGAATAAAAAGTCAGTTTTAGAAAGCACAGCAAACACGGATTAAACCTTGCACAGGAATATATAGCCAAAAGCAAAGATTAACCGACCGCAGTTATGTAAAAATTTAATAAGAACAATTAATTGTAAAAAAGAGGCAAATATGCAGAGCAGAAAACGAACACGTCTGTACACTCTCACTGAGAACTCTCTCTCTTTATTGACATCCATGTCAATTTTCTTGCTCGGTAGAGCTCTCTGAAGTTTTGGCATAACAAGTGCCTGCGTTGTAGTTACGAATTTGCTTGTCATTCTAGGCTTGATTGTCAAGCAAACGCTGTTTTTCAGAATTTCAGTATTTTGCGAAATTCCTTGTACTTCCACGTCCCTTTTGATTCGGCGCAGCTTTAGCTGTTGTGCGGCTTCTTCCGATATCAACGTTCTTTGAGAGCCTCCATCGATGAGGGCCCTTAGCTGCTCATATTTGCCGGATTTATTTTTAATCCGTATGAGCGCAGTTTCCAGCAACGTATCTTGTCCGTTGCTTTCTTTGAGACAATTGCTGCTGAATGTCTCGTTTTTATTCGCTACCTCGTGAAGCAAATTGTTGTGTGGTTTTGTGCAATACTTGCATGCCAAATCCCTTTTGCAATCTATGCAATGAGCTCCTAGGCATTTAAAGCATAGAGCATTTTTAGTTACAAACTCCTTGCGTTTTTTAACTGGCTCTGCTTTAAATTTTGAGCATCTTGTAATATCGTGGCTATCCAGTTTGCAAAAACGGCATCTTTTGTAGCTCGTTTTCTTTGCTTCAGTAAGCGTCTGAACGGCCCTTTTTATACCCTGAACCCAATGAAAATGGGAAATCAGGGTATAATGGTTTTGTGAAAAGTATGTAACAGGCAGAAGGAATCATCGCAGACCCCATAAAGTATATATATTCTTGATCAGGACGATGAGCTGAGTCGATATAGCCCTGTCCGTCTGTCCGACCGTCCGTATGAGTGCGTCGATCTCAGAAGTTAAAGGAGCTAGAGAGCTGAAATTTTGTATGCATACTCGTGTATACCATACGCAGTACGAGTTTATCATATTTTTTCGATAACTCATTCGATATCTTTTTTATCGAGGATAATCGATAAATTTATATTGTTTTTTCAGCCTAATTTGAACACTATTAGACCTAGAGACTTCAGATTTACTGTGTATATACATTTTATGGGCACACACATTTTGTAATTTACAGATTTTGGATACCACGCCCCCTTCGCCACAAATTTGTAAAAAACGTATATCAAGTACTAGAGACTTGTGCTTTGGAATGTACACACATTTACACATAATGATTACGTTCTGAAAGTTTCATTAAGATTGTACGTCTACAAATGAAATTATTCAACAAATAAATTCTCATAATATTGCCCAAGCTGCAGTGCAGCCCAAGCGCAGTCGCTGCTCACCGCGCAGTTAGCAGAGCGCGTGCTTATGTACTTGCTGAGGTTAATATACAAAATTATTCGTATTTTGGGCAATAAAGCAAATAATTTGCGTCTTTAAGAAATGTCATTTAGGCAGATCTATGAAATTCCAACCAAGCCTTTTTTTATTTTATGACCTATACCATCTTTTCAAAAGGTCAGTAGGTAGCGAAAATATCTTTCCGCCCCTTTAGTTCCGTTTTTTAATACCCTTTACCCAATTATACTATTAATGACTGTTGCGTTTATGAATGAAGTAGGTACATACTTCGTATACTCATATTCGTTTACGACACTGGTTTGTAACGGCAGATACTTTTATGGCACTGTAATATAAGTTAATATGCGGTTTTTGTCAAACGGATGTTAGGGTTAGGTTTTTTGGGAAAAAAATTGTTGACCAACTAATGGTATTTCGCACCAGATTCATTCACTCCCCCGTTAGTAATAATTAAACTGTGAACAAGTGAACAACGCGAAAATTGTAGCCCGTAAAGAAAAGTGAATGTGATAGTTTTTCAGCTGTAAACATTGTGAAAAGTTCTTTTCGGATATAAATTAGTGCGTTGCGTCCGTTTACGTGTTTAACAATTACTACATTGAATGTAAGTCAACTTTTGAAAGAATATATAAACTAACTTTTATCATATTTTTGAAATAGTCTTTTTTAAGACTTTATAGTCTAATTATTAGCTTAAATATATTATTTAAAAGAATAGAAAACTAACAAATACTTAACTAACTTTTTGCATGTAACTCACATAGATTATTTACTTTTTTTGTTTTTCTTTTTTTTTTATTATTATTATTATTTTTTAAAAAATTTTTTTAAATATAAATGAATATTTAAGGTATTAAGGTATTGTTTTTGATAGTCAATAATATTAAGAAAAATTTAAGAATTTATAGTAGTGTTAATATTTTATTAATAATATAATAATAATAAATGAATGAAATAATTAAACAAAAAGCAACAATATTTTATTACCTAGGGTTCAGGGTATTTTCTAGTCGAGCACTCTCGACTAGAGTTTTCTTACTTGTTTGTACTGCGTCTATTAAATAATATAATTGATCAATAAACTCTAGTACATTCTTCAAGGATTGAATTTCTCTGGCCCTCTTTACATGTTGCTCGTAAAGTTGTAGGACTTCAGTCGAGAACCTTCTTAGCAAAATCTGAGCGATTAGTACATCAGCATCGTTACCAATTTGGGCTACTTCTATAACGATGTGAATATTCTCATTTGCTGTATCCAAGAATTTGCGGATCCTGCTTTCATCATTGTTTTCCAGCAGTTTCATGTCCACTAGCTGGTTAACGGCGTTTGCGAATATCTTGCGCTTATTTTCGTACCGCTTACATATAAGTTCCCACGCCGAATTGTAGCTAGCAGACGATCCACTTAACAAATGGCTCACTACCATTTGGGCTTCTCCTTTGAGGCATGATTTTAGGTAGTTCAGCTTCCTTGTTTCGCTGATATCTTTCCTTTTATGAATCATGTCGGAGAACATATCGAAGAACGTTGACCAATCTTTGGGGTTTCCATTAAATTGGGGAAGATCCGATTTCGGCAGCTCTGGAACGTCTTCTTTCATACTGTTAAAGGCACCTAACTTCCTGTTAAGTTTCTTTGACAATGTATGGACTTTAAGCTCCAATGCGTCTATGCCGTCGATTTCATGGGGAGGTATATCATATTTTACCTCCAAATCGGTGAGCGTAGATTGGACTTTATTCCAGAGGAACTCTAGTGTTTCTTTGATTTCTAGAGTTTCCTCCTGGTTGCTGAGCTCTAGATTGGCATGCACCTCTTCAATGTGCCGCTTTAACACTAGAGCTCTTTTATCCACAAGTTCTACCATCACATCCGTTGCGCTCGCCTTCCTGGGTGAAAACATTGTTTCCTTTTGAGTTGAGTGCATTTGCCAATTCATGCTGGTGGATGGTCTATCGGCGTCGATATCGGGGTCGGTAGCTTCGACCTTCATCAGGTCCTTTTTGTAGATCCTGATTTTTTTCATCAATCCATCGTTTATATTCTGGGTAAAATACGGATGATTGCTTGGGATACCGAGTTTTATTAGCGTCGAGTGATTGGCAGTGAATTCTTCTGCCAACTTATTCACGACTGCCAACGCATCCTTATCAGCTATGGCCTTTAAAATGGTGTCATACAAGTTTGATTGCTTCTTTAGCACTTCAATGGCCTTGTCTGACAGCATCTTGTTGCGGTTGTTGTAGTTTTTGTATATTTGTTATTGATTTACTTTTTGGCTCAACCCGCTGGAGGTATTTTTGTTTTGATCGCCTTGTTGATCTTGCTGTGCCTCGACTCACAGCGTGGATTGGTAAGCCAAAGAAGAAATCACTTTTCTTATTTAACAAAATAATTTTACACTTTAATATACACTTTTTACAACTTTTGATATTTAGTAGTCTTGTGGTACGGTTTATAATACTCCGCGTTGGCTTATTAGCTATCGCTGAGTTTGTAATGCTCAGCGCTCGTCTCTTAAGTATTCTAATCGCTAAGGGTCAGGGTCATATTTTATGCCTAACTTGACAGTTCACACTTGAAACATATGTTATTTATTTTATGCTAGTTGTCGAGTGCATCGCGCGTATGTTCCCCTACTTATCATATTTTTATGTTCATGCATGTTCATGAACAGACATCAAGACGGACATTGCACAAAACCAATATACTAATTCACTTCGTGAATGAGTATAAAAATGTTTAAATCATATTTTAGGCATTTCGGGAATATTAGTTAATATGTATAATTTAAAATATAGTTTTAATTTATAGTTTTTTTTTCCATTCTTTATTCAAATTTTTTTCTTTTTTTTTTTCTTTGTCTTTCAACTTTTTCTACTGGTTTTTTTCCTTTATTTATTTTATTAGTTTTATTTCGTTATAGGTCTCGGGGCATGATAGGGAGGGGAAGGCAGTGGGGTTATTTAAGCACTCATAGTTTTCTTTTGTGTGTCCACCGCTGATAGGCCTTTCTTGGTGACTGCTGCTGCTGCTGTGTGGAGGATACGACTTGTGTATTAGTTTAAGTGGTGAATTATCATGCTTTTAGTTATTTTTCTTTTAATTCTTTATATAATTTTTCCTTTTTTTTTTCTATATATATATAATTTTTCTATATATGTATAATTCTCTTATAAAAACGAGTATTTAATTAGGCACTAATCATCTGGTTTTTTTTCCAGTGTACTTGTAGTGTTATGTATGCACGTTCACTTTTATCAAATTGTCTTTTTTCTTCACATACACAATTTTGAGCACACATGCAACTATATATATATATATATATATATATATATATATATATATATATATATATATATATATATATATTTTTTTTTTTTTTTTTTTTTTTTTATACCCTGAACCCATTGAAAATGGGAAATCAGGGTATAATGGTTTTGTTAAAAGTATGTAACAGGGAGAAGGAGGCGTGGCAGACCCCACAAAGTATATATATTCTTGATCAGGGCGACGAACTGAGTCGATTTATCACCAAAAATCGATAACTCGTCCAGTTATTTTTTATCGATAAAAAACCTTATCGAAAGTTTATTATAAAAATATATCTCCTACATCTTTAGAGCTAGAGTATCCAAATTTTAAATGTAGATTGATATGTACGTTATAGAATTTCGATTTTTGTTCAATTTTACCCCCCATAAGTTTGTGAAAGGCGTATTTCAAATACTAGAGACTTGAGCTTCGTTACATACACGCATAGTAATGATATAAATACAATCTGAAAGTTTCATGAAGAACGTACGTCCACAAAAAAAAGTTATTAAACAATTATGTTCACATAGTGAACGAATACACTTTACTATGATGGTGTTTAGTTTCGTATTGATCCTTTATTCTGCTGGGCCTGGGTTTATATACCCAGACTCATGCATCATTTCAACCATTAAATCTAATGCGTCTATTGCTGAGTGTGTAAGGCTCAGCATTGGTCTATTACATATTATTATTCTATCGCTGAGTTTATAAGACTCTGCGTTGGCTTATTAGCTATCGCTGAGTTTGTAATGCTCAGCGCTCGTCTCTTAAGTATTCTAATCGCTAAGGGTCAGGGTGATATTTTATGCCTAGCTTGACAGTTCACACTTGAAACATGTTATTTATTTTATGCTAGCTGTCGAGTGCATCGTGCGTATGTTCCCCTACTTATCATAATTTTATGTTCATGCGTGCTCGCCTATGTGTGTCTATGCATGTATGTTTGCGTGTGTATGTGTGTGTTTGTATAAGCAGAGAGACGCAAAAAATTTTTGAAATAACTATTGCTCGAAGGGTTCAGGGGATCTAGTAGTCGAGCAATCTCGACTACAGCTTTTTTACTTGTTTTTTTTTTTTTTTATACCCTGAACCCATTGAAAATGGGAAATCCTGGTATAATGGTTTTGTTAAAAGTATGTAACAGGGAGAAGAAGGCGTGGCAGACCCCACAAAGTATATATATATTCTTGATCAGGGCGACGAACTGAGTCGATTTAGCCCTGTCCGTCTGTCTGTCCGTCCGTCCGTCTGTATGTATGAACGCGTCGATTTCAGAAGATATAGAAGCTAGAGACTTGAACTTTTTTTTTAAATGACCGTAAATACAGCGCGCATATCGAGTTTATCACCAAAAATCGATAACTCGTCCAGATATTTTTTTATCGATCAAAAACCTTATCGAAATGCACTTATAAAATTATATCTCCTACATCTTTAGAGCTAGAGTATCCAAATTTTAAATGTAGATTGATATGTACGTTTTTGTTAAATTTCATTTTTTTTTAGTTTATTTTTTTCCACTATTATGGCGTAGATAAACTCCCTCGTTGTTTGCTGATCTGCTATTATTTTTTTTCGGGGGCTACTTTTCATATACCCCTAACCTCTGCGAAGCGCATATGTGCATGTGGCCTTCTGCTGGCCGAGAGGTTAGGGGTATAATATTGGCTGTAAAATACAAAAACCGAACATAGTCTCTGCAAACTAAGTTTTAATTTAAATTACTTTTTCTCAAAATACCTGGCTTTTGTTGTTGTTGTCTGCTTGCACACTTATTAATTCCCACGCAATTAAAACGCGTGCGGCTGCGTACACCAATGTCATTGACTGACCAGCTCAGCTGGTTACGGTGGGCCAGATGAAAAAAAAAATGTTAATCTTTTTTTTGCGTTTACCAGTAATCTTTTAATCTTTTTTGTATGCTTTTTGTTAACTATATATATAAAAGTATATATATATATATATAGATATTAACAAAAAATTTTAACTTAATAGAACAATGTTGTCGCAAACGGTATGCGCTGCAATTAGCAAACTTCGAATTCGCATCCATTACACCACCCGATAATATACCCCGATAGACAGTATATTAGCGGGAATCAGCTTCTAATATCTTTGGCATGGTAAGTACCTACTTCTTGGCCTTGCAGGTTCTCAAGCAGATAGTAACAATTTCCTAATTTCTTCTTAACTCGGCATTTTAGAAATTGTGGCCCTAATTTGGCATTAATATTCTGCGGAAACTTGCTCAAAGCAAAATTTCTTCTAAAGACTTCTTGTCCTTCTTTGAAGGTGACCGATTTAGCTGTGAGATTATATTGGCCTGCGTTTCGTTAATATGCTCGACGGATATTGATCTGGATATCGTGTCTCAATAGAGCCAGGTTGTCGGATCTAGAGATCGGTATTATTGGCTTTTGGAGCAAATGCAAATCTTTCAATAATTTATAGTCTGCTTCGTGTGTTATCATATCGAGTCCAGAAAAAGCTCGGTATGGCGAACAGTTAAGCGATTGATGCAGACCTGAGCGTAACGCACATGAAACGCTCATGAGATGAACATCCCATTCAGTTTGATCGTTCTGCAAGTATGAACGAATCGCTGCTAACAAAGATCGGTTTACACGTTCGGCCGCATTACTTTGTGGTGAGTAAAGAGCGGTGTATACATGTTTGATGCCTAATTCCGTTAAAAAGGCGTTAAATTCTTTAGATTTGAATTGAGTGCCATTATCACTAACAATAGTTTCAGGGACCCCAAAACTATGAAAGATGTGCTTTAGCAGATACTCTTGAATCGTTGCAAACGTGAACTTCTTTAATGGACATAGTCAATGGTACTTGCTAAAATGGTCCAAAACTATAAGTGTTAATGCCAAATCTCATTAACAAGAATTGCACCTCCCGCACCACACAATGTTATGTTATTAACAGCATTCTATTAATAACATAACCCAGTTTTCCTACTGGTTCACTGTACTTAGCGCTCCGCTGAGGACTTCGTCTCCGACACTACCATCCTACAAATAAAGACGAGGAAACTACAAGCCTGGTCTTTGTACTTATTGAAGACGCCACCACTCCAACATTTGGTCCTTCGAGCCGGATCTTTATCCACATCCACCTTCACACCAGCATTCCATCGGCCGTCGAGATAAGTACCCCATACTTGTCTAGAGTAGTACATACGTATATATGTATATGCATAAATACACTGGCACCTCTCATCCGCCTTCCCTTGTATATACATATACATATATGTACTAATTTAGCAATATTTCGACTACATGCCTATATGTATATATTCTTATATATATAGAGATATGTATTAAGCTGTGTTTAAATCCGATTAATATTTATTAACACGAAAAAAACAATATCCTTTGTTGATCGTTTAATAAATTTATTTCCATATTCTGCCTTTTCACCCATCCGCACATACTCATATAGTACATTACTAGTCGCCGGCTGCAGAGAGACATATACATATATGTATATACATGCTCCTCACTCGACCTATTAAATCAAAAACAATATCCGTTTTTATTTTTAATAGTTTTATTTTGTAATTTAATATCGAATCCTCCAAGCATAATTATTTCTACTTGTTTTATTTATCTATTTGCTAATTGTGTGTCCGCTTTCTTCTGTTTGTACGAACATACGCTCATATGCACATATGAGCATCTTCTAACTTCGTTATATTTCACTCGCGTACAAACAGCCCAGCAACACAATTAACATATAAATTCACAATAGCAACTTCCACATACATATACACGGCACATTTACAAAATAATAAACTTAAATTGTTAAATTGTTTGTTTTGTTTTGTGTCCAAGCAGCTGAGATCATCACTAGTATCGATAACATTTAACATTTACTTTGCTCTTTGAGTGAATTTCTGTCTCCATATCAGAAATTTCCAGCAGCTAACTTCCAGTTAGCATCTATGTCTGATCGTACGGGTCGAGCGCAACTTAGTGTACCAGCTTCGCGTCTGATCAAGCGCAGTGCCTCTGCATCACCCATTCCGTCCGGGAAACCGCAGACAAGCAGCACTTTCAAGCGTAGTCCGGTCGTCACCCGATCCAGTATAAAGCCCGCAAGTCCGTCTAAAATGTCGTTGTCGGACTTTATCTCGGCTGCGGATAGGCTCATCAAGTTTGAATCGCGCATTGACGGTCCCGGAAACTCTAATGCCACCCAGGCGGCTCAGCTCCGGGCCTTCGAGATCCGTCGAGATCGGGTTAAGGCATTGTGGGATGATGCTGAGCAGCATTATAAGGTCTGTGCCAGAGCATTGAGCCAAGGGACGAGCAGTGGCGAAGTTGAAGCCAGGGAGGCCAAATTCGACAACTGCTACACTGTCTACGAGCTGTGTACGACCCATCTGGGTGTACAGATCGACGCACTTTCCGCATCGAGTACACCGCCCGCTCCTATGTCCGCTCCTTTCGCCACGTCTGAAGGCTGTCGCCTTCCACCCGTTGACATGGAAGTGTTCCACGGCGACTACTTGCGCTGGCCAACATTCCGCGATCTTTTTACTGCGATCTACATAAAAAATCCGTGTTTAACTCCGGTGGAAAAGCTATTCCACCTTAATTCGAAAACAGCAGGCGATGCAAACGCACTAGTCGCAGAGTATCCTCTCACAAACGACGGCTTTGCATCGGCTTGGGTCTCTTTGTGTGTTCGGTTTTAGAATAAGCGGCTGTTAGTCAACAGCCAGCTTAAAACTCTTCTCAACCTTTCCAAGATCACCACGGAGTCAATCTCGGCTCTCAGAGAGTTGCATAGCACTATGCACAGATGTGTCACGGCAATCGAGCATGCTCAGATATCCACTGAAAGCTGGGATTGCATTCTTGTGTTCCTGTGCACTTCAAATTTGCCGGAACAAACTCGATCTCTCTGGGAGCATTCATTGACACGAAAAACAGAAATCTCAGCCTGGCAGGACGTCAGTCACTTCCTTAGCGAGCGCGCTCGTGCTCTTGAAGCTATGGAAGGTGACCGCTCTGTTCCAAAAGTTCCGAACTCAACTCCGAGATCTGCGAACCCTGCCCTTTCCGAACGACTGAACTCGTTCAGAACGCAAGTGGGCACCATCGGCACAAGGTGCGATCTGTGTTCAAGAGAGAATCATCCAATCCGATTCTGCCCTCAGTTTCTCCAACTATCCATTCATGATCGAGAAACTTACATAAAATCGAAGAAGCTTTATCTAAACTGTTTCGCTAAAGGTCACCAGTTACGAGAGTGTACCAGTACTCACAACTGTTTCACGTGCAATGGTCGATAACACCCTACTCCATAGGGATAATACTCTTCGGACCGCTGCTGCCTCCGCAACAGCTATAGCTCCGACTCGTACTCCAGTTATGTCCAACGTCCAAACGTATCTGGCTGCCAACATGCGAGGTTTTCTCCTCGGCACGGCGGTGATTAATATATGCCATTTCGGCGCAACCTATCCCGCCCGTGCTTTAGTCGACTCAGGGTCCGAAGCGACTTTCATTTCTGAGCGACTCTTCCATAATATCAAGTTGCCCTTCAAATCCGTGCATACTCAGGTATCAAGAAGTGACAGCTGAGGCACACAAGCTATGCAACTTTGATATTGGTTCTCCGTTGAAGCCGAGACTGCGAATCAAAGCTTCTGCTCTCGTCGCTCCAAATCTGGCTGGTAACATTCCTTCGTCCCCAGTTCCGCAACTCTTGTTAAACAAACTTCCGAAAGTTCAGCTAGCTAATATTTGTGGGCCTCTTATAGGTCTGGAGACTATTTTCGGTTGGGTACTGACAGGCCCACTTTCACAGGCGATACCAGGAACGGTCTCCTCCTTCACAACTCAGGTTTCTGTTTCGGAAGAGGCGAAACTTGAGTCTCTGCCAACCGTATCATCTGACGAAGCTCTTCCATTCCAAGCTCCCGACAGCACCACTCCGAAAGTGAGGGTCGGTTTCAATGCTCTCCGTCCAGCATTGAATGACAGGCTGAATAATATTCTTCGTTCAGGCCCATTATTCCAACCCGATCCTCGTCCTCCTTGTGCTGACAAACTAACCTCCATGTTGTGTTCTAACGAGCAAGCAATTCAACCTCCAACTCATCCGATCTTCCAGGTAAAGAAGCCGTCATCCAAAAGCAGCAAGCCACGCGGTACCAATTCCTTCCAGTGCCGCGTGTGCCCAGGAGCCCACGGACTCCGGAATTGCCAGCGTTTTCTGGGCCTTTCAGAGGAGAAACGGATGAGTGCGGTACTTATACATAAGTACTGCACGAACTGCTTGGCTCACGAGCACTCCGGGCAATCCTGCCGCAACAAGGGACGTTGCAAAACGTGTGGCCAGGATCACCACACGCTCCTGCATCTCCAGGGATCAGCACGTCACTCCGCCTCGACTCTCAAAAAGGCGGTCACAGCTCCGCTGACGGCTTTGATCCACACACCAAAGGCTCTCCAGCTTCAAACGCGAAGTCCTGATTTGCAATCCTTACAAGAATTGCTCCTCCCGCACCGCACAATGTTATGTTATTAACAGCATTCTGTTAAGAACATAACCCAGTTCTCCTACTGGTTCGCTGTACTTAGCGCACCGCTGAGGACTTCGTCTCCGACACTTGTCACTTGCCTATCCTGGCATATATACATATATATATATTCACCTTTTTATACGAGCTGAACAGCTACCATCCTACAAATAAAGACGAGGAAACTACAAGCCTGGTCTTTGTACTTATTGAAGACGCCACCACTCCAACAATAAGCAACCCTATATGACCTTGTTTGCTACGAGGATATATGGGGGGATATGATCACCCATTGGGGGTTTCAATGTATAATTGGGGGCTTTGCATTCTTTACAAGTATCGCATGAACGAATATATTCTCTCACATCTTTTGCTAGGCCTGGCCAAAAGAGATGCATACGTAACTTTTCTATTGTCTTTTGCAATCCAGCATGGGCTGAAGTACTACTATAATGGGCTTGTTTACCATTTGCATGTTCGGTACGAACATATAAAAAGTTTCCAACCAATTTTAGATCGGGAAATCGAGACTTTTGCTCGGAATATTTCTTTATATCTAAATAAGAGTTCTCTGAAAATCCAGCGAGCTAGTCTACCAGAGATATTCTGTTGACGCATAAGCCAAAGCAAGCTAGAATGATCGGTAATCACTTCGAATTCTTGCAGTTCCAAATAGCATCGAAACTTCTCAATTGAGAGTATCACTGCGAGACACTCGCGCTCGGTAACACTATAATTGTGTTAGGACTTAATTTCTTCGACATAAATGCGATTGGCTTTTCATCATTTGTATCTGAGAGTTGTACAAGCACGGCACCAATACCAAAATCGCTGGCATCGCAATATAAATAAAATTTCTTGCTAAAATCTGGATTTGTTAAAATGGGAGCAGTAGTCAATACTTTCTTTAACTTATCCATAGCCATTTGTGCTTCGGGAGGCCATACAAATTTTAACTTTGTTGAGAGTACGTCAGTAATTGGGCAAGTAAGATCTGCGAAGTTATGTATAAATCGTCTGTACCACCCACACACTCCTAGAAATCCACGAACTTGCTTTAAATTCTTGGGCGGTGGCCAATTAATTATACAAGATACTTTGGATGGATCTGGGCTAATACCTCCACTTTCAATTACATAGCCTAAATAGTTAATGCTTGTAACGCAAAAGTGACTTTTATCTATATTCAGAGTAAGATTCGCTTTTCGAAATTAATCTGCCAGACGGACTAAGATTGACAAATGAGATGGAAAATCTTCTGAGACAAAACAAAGGTCATCCAGGTATCCAAACACACAATACCTGAGATCTGGTGGAATAAGCTGGTCTATTAAACGACACATTGTGGAGGGGGCATTGCATAAACCAAGGGGCATAACCTGAAACTGGTATAGGGGGCGGCCTGGGACTGTGAATGCAGTCAAATGCTTCGACTCCTCAGTGAGTTTAATTTGCCAAAAAGCATCCTTCAAATCTAATTTCGAAATAAGATTTGCTTTAGGTAATCGCGAAAATATCTCATCAATGCTGGGCAAAGGATACGCGAGTAGCATCATTGAGTCTGCGGGCATCTAAACATAAGCGAACTTTATTAGGTTTTACTACGAGGCGCATAGGTGAACTCCATGGGCTAACAGAAAGTTCAATCACATCCAACTGAAGCATTCGATCAATTTCTTGATATAAGAGCTTTTCTACAGCGGGACTGACTGGATAGAATCTTTGTTTCGCTGGCCTAGCGTCTCCAATATCTATGTGGTGCTCTATAAGTGTTGTACGCCCCAAACTATGAGACGCATTTGGAAATAATCCTTTTACTAGCTCTAGTTGTTGAATCTCTGTCTTCGTTAAAGGATATGACTGTTGGTCGGAATCATTCTTGCTTGTATCAGCTATCTCTATAGCGTTAATAATGTTTGGTGCAAGACGAAAGGATTTCCAGAAATCATGTCCTAAAATGAGATTCTGCTTTATGCTAGGATTAATATATAATGTCATTGGCTTGGTGACAGAGTTATATGTCAGTTCTACGTCTAAAAATCCAATAATGGCTTGACTTTCTCCACCGGCTGTTTTTGCTTTCGATTTTATAGGCTTAAACTCTGACAATTTCGAAAAATCGTGTGTTGCTAATTTTGAACCTATACAACTAATATTCGCTCCAGTATCTAACAGACCAAGTTCTGTAAAAGTTAAGAACGAAACTTCAGCATAGCTACGAAGGTCGGTTGCATTATTGGAAATCGTAGATATTTGCAAATTCCGGTTTTTCTTTACCTCAGTATAATATGACTTCAATCTTTGAGTTCGCTTGCTAACAGCAGGCGGATTATCTTGAAATATTCGATTTCGAACTTCTACATAATTTTGTAAACGTTCTTCGTAGGGACGAAAACGAATTGCATTTGTATTCGAGTGCAAGTTTTGCATTCGGGTGTATCTGTATCTGTGCTTTTGGGTTGTACATTTTCGGCGGGCATCCGGCTGTTGACGGATGCCTTGTGCCGGTTTTCCGACTGTTTCTGTATACAAACTTTGCACTGTGGCTTATATACATTGGGGTGTCCACAACCGTCGCAGAAAATGCGACGTTCAGATAGACAATTTTCGCAGATATGGATATTTTTTGTTTACGCCCACTAGGGGCGTGGCAAATCGGAACTGAAGATATAGTGATTTTTCAAATTTTGCTATATTTTAGGCACTATTGATGCTAGAAACCTGAAATATGGTATATATACGCGCGGTGACAACCCAAGTCCAACGAGCTATGATGGATATATGTCCGCCCAAAGGGGGCGTGGCAAACCGCAAGAGCTTATATCTCCTACAGTTTAAGAGCTAGTAGCTTCAAATTTGGATAGTTGAGTTACTGGTAACATCCTCTATTGATGACCCAAAAATAATTGTTACGCCTTTTTGGGGCGTGGCATATCTGAAAATACCCTGTCATTTTCACATTTTTGGAGCGTAAGCATCCAAATTTTACAATTAGGTTACCGTTAGCTTCTTCTAAGAACTGGCCAAAAATGAGGTGTCTACGCTGGCGTGGCAAATCGCAAAAAACATGCATTTTCTACAGTATTTCAACTGAGCTTAGCTACTGAATTGCTGATGGGATGTGAATGAGTATTCCGCAGTTGGTAACGCCCGACTGCAACGTTCTTACTTGTTTTAAATATCTGTTTTATTTTATTTAATTATTATATATTTTATTTATTATATATTTATTATATACATTTTATTTGTATCGATGATACTCAGCAAAACAATTTTTGCTGGCCGAGCAGCATAAATGCAGTTTGCATTTTGTGCAAATGCACTGCGTTTGTGAAGTTTTGCATTGCTTGCACCATCTTTTTCCCGTATTGCGATCCAAGCACTCTGGAAAATGATTCAGAAGGTCACACCTTAAGTCCATTATTGGGTGATTTGATTTTTGAACTTGTTTGAGTTGTGGCTGCAAGTATCGCTGAGAAATTGGCGACTGCATAGTATGTGATGGCGACCGAGTTCATCGCGCAGACAAAGCTGAAGATGGTGAAGGTAAATTGTTGTTCTTGAGTGGACGACCTGGCAAGTCTTTTGACTGATATCCCACTAGACCCGCTGCAATAGACTCTCGAAAGTCCGGAAGCTCAATCAATTTCTCGCTGCTCATGGTTTCCTTCTGTATACGTCTCTATAGGATGTAGGCGTTTGTTATGGCCATATCTACTAAATGGTAGAAAATTCGGGTTGCAGGAGCTTGAGTTTTACTTCTTATATGGTATCGGCCCATAAGCCCATCCATAAGATCCACACCCCCATAAGAGCATTATACACTCTAATAATTTGTGGACAATCAACTTCTACATGGCGCTTCGACTTTCTGTCGTAACTAGAGGTCTTTGCTGTTCCTTCTTGTGCATGTGACCTCTCAAACGGCTTAACGCCCACATAGGTCGATAACAATCGAACGGCCAGTACGTTACTAATTTCTACTCCATATGAGGAGCCTACGTACTCAACTGAAAAACCTCTTGACTTTTCCTTGATTTCACTATCGTTTGGGAGTTTGCAGTTTGGTATCCGATTTACTCATCGCGTTACATTCGTATGTTTACATACAATATATACATATATACATATATACACATGCATCTAATTACATACATGTATACATGCATACATAACTAAAAATACAGAAGACGTGGCTAGGGTAATGACGGGCGGAATCCTCTGGTTCCCTTAGCTCTGTCGGCTGGGGGTGGGTCTTGCCATACCTTCACCAACTTTAGAATTTTAGGATTCCTATATAGAACTAACATTCGGACAACAAGAAAAACGAAACAAACACGGACAGTTAGACAGACGCGGAAGCCGAGGTGGTGTTGACTTCTCGCTGTCTCTACCCTAACCCAACCATGATCTTCGGTTTTAAATTGTTTATGAAGATCCCCAAAAAAAATTGCGTCGACTCTCTCTCTCTTCTATGCCAACGCTACAGTCCTAGCCTACCATGTTAATTCCTCAAGGAAACTCACAAAATTCCAAAATTTTTTTCATTCTTTTTTCAAATTTTTTTTTTATTTCTTTTTTTTTCAACTTTTTCTATTGTTTTGTTTCTTTATTTATTTTATTAGTTTTATTTCGTAATAGGTCTCGGGGCATAATAGGGAGGGGAAGGCAAGGGTTATTTAAGCACTCACAGTTTTCTTTTTTGTGTCCACCGCTGAAAGGCCTTTCTTGGTGACTGCTGCTGCTGCTGTATGGAGGATGCGACTTATGTATTAGTTTAAGTGGTGAATTATCATGCTTTTAGTTATTATACCCTGAACCCATTGAAAATGGGAAATCAGGGTATAATGGTTTGGTGAAAAGTATGTAACAGGCAGAAGGAATCATCGCAGACCCCATAAAGTATATATATTCTTGATCAGGACGATGAGCTGAGTCGATATAGCCCTGTCCGTCTGTCCGTCCGTCCGTCCGTCTGTCCGTCCGTCCGTATGAGTGCGTCGATCTCAGAAGTTAAAGGAGCTAGAGAGCTGAAATTTTGTATGCATACTCGTGTATACCATACGCAGTACGAGTTTATCATATTTTTTCGATAACTCATTCGATATCTTTTTTATCGAGGATAATCGATAAATTTATATTGTTTTTTCAGCCTAATTTGAACACTATTAGACCTAGAGACTTCAGATTTACTGTGTATATACATTTTATGGGCACACACATTTTGTAATTTACAGATTTTGGATACCACGCCCCCTTCGCCACAAATTTGTAAAAAACGTATATCAAGTACTAGAGACTTGTGCTTTGGAATGTACACACATTTACACATAATGATTACGTTCTGAAAGTTTCATTAAGATTGTACGTCTACAAATGAAATTATTCAACAAATAAATTCTCATAATATTGCCCAAGCTGCAGTGCAGCCCAAGCGCAGTCGCTGCTCACCGCGCAGTTAGCAGAGCGCGTGCTTATGTACTTGCTGAGGTTAATATACAAAATTATTCGTATTTTGGGCAATAAAGCAAATAATTTGCGTCTTTAAGAAATGTCATTTAGGCAGATCTATGAAATTCCAACCAAGCCTTTTTTTATTTTATGACCTATACCATCTTTTCAAAAGGTCAGTAGGTAGCGAAAATATCTTTCCGCCCCTTTAGTTCCGTTTTTTAATACCCTTTACCCAATTATACTATTAATGACTGTTGCGTTTATGAATGAAGTAGGTACATACTTCGTATACTCATATTCGTTTACGACACTGGTTTGTAACGGCAGATACTTTTATGGCACTGTAATATAAGTTAATATGCGGTTTTTGTCAAACGGATGTTAGGGTTAGGTTTTTTGGGAAAAAAATTGTTGACCAACTAATGGTATTTCGCACCAGATTTATTCACTCCCCCGTTAGTAATAATTAAACTGTGAACAAGTGAACAACGCGAAAATTGTAGCCCGTAAAGAAAAGTGAATGTGATAGTTTTTCAGCTGTAAACATTGTGAAAAGTTCTTTTCGGATATAAATTAGTGCGTTGCGTCCGTTTACGTGTTTAACAATTACTACATTGAATGTAAGTCAACTTTTGAAAGAATATATAAACTAACTTTTATCATATTTTTGAAATAGTCTTTTTTAAGACTTTAGCTTAAATATATTATTTAAAAGAATAGAAAACTAACAATTACCTCACTAACTTTTTGCATGTAACTCACATAGATTATTTACTTTTTTTGTTTTTCTTTTTTTTTATTATTATTATTATTTTAAAAATTTTTTTTTAAATATAAATGAATATTTAAGGTATTAAGGTATTGTTTTTGATAGTCAATAATATTAAGAAAAATTTAAGAATTTATAGTAGTGTTAATATTTTATTAATAATATAATAATAATAAATGAATGAAATAATTAAACAAAAAGCAACAATATTTTATTACCTAGGGTTCAGGGTATTTTCTAGTCGAGCACTCTCGACTAGAGTTTTCTTACTTGTTTTTCTTTATATATATATATATTATTCTTATATATATATATATATAAATTTTTTTTTTTTTTTTTTTTTTTTTAAACCACTATTATGTTGTAGATAAACTCCCTCGTTGTTTGCTGATCTGCTATTAATTTTTTTCGGGGGCTACTTTTTATATAGCCCTAACCTCTGCGCAGCGCATATGTGCATGTAGCCTTCTGCTGGCCGAGAGGTTAGGGGTATAATATTGGCTGTAAAATACAAAAACCGAACATAGTCTCTGCAAACTAAGTTTTAATTTAAATTACTTTTTCTGAAAATACCTGGCTTTTGTTGTTGTTGTCTGCTTGCACACTTATTAATTCCCACGCAATTAAAACGCGTGCGGCTGCGCACACCAATATCATTGACTGACCAGCTCAGCTGGTTACGGTGGGCCAGATTAAAAAAATGTTAATCTTTTTTTTGCGTTTACCAATAATCTTTTGTGTATGCTTTTTTTTTAACTATATATATAAAGGTATATATATATATATATATATATATATATATATAGATATTAACAAAAAATTTTAACTTAATAGAACTCCACGCCGAGGGTGTTTTATGGGAAATGTGGGCCGAAAAAAGACTGAGCTGGCAATGTGGCCGCGTTTTTATACGCCCACATTCCAGGGTTCTGCTGCTCTGTCGTTTCGCTCTCAGCTAAGCTTCGAGCAGCGGGATGCAATTGTGCGAATCTCTCCCACTGTCTCCGACGAGCGAGCAAAGCGTAAGCGCAAGTCTAGCGAAAGCTCGATCGTAAAAGCTCCGCTTGTCCCAAACTTTTTTTTCATTGCAGCGCAGGCGACAATATTGTCGCAAACGATATGCGTTGCAATTAGCAAACTTAGAATTCGCAACCATTACACCACCCGATAATATACCCCGATAGACAGTATATTAGCGGGAATCAGCTTCTAATATCTTTGGCATGGTAAGTACCTACTTCTTGGCCTTGCAGGTTCTCAAGCAGATAGTAACAATTTCCTAATTTCTTCTTAACTCGGCATTTTAGAAATTGTGGCCCTAATTTGGCATTAATATTCTGCGGAAACTTGCTCAAAGCAAAATTTCTTCTAAAGACTTCTTGTCCTTCTTTGAAGGTGACCGATTTAGCTGTGAGATTATATTGGCCTGCGTTTCGTTCATAGGCTCGACGGATATTGATCTGGATATCGTGTCTCAATAGAGCCAGGTTGTCGGATCTAGAGATCGGTATTATTGGCTCTTGGAGCAAATGCAAATCTTTCAATAATTTATAGTCTGCTCCGTGTGTTATCATATCGAGTCCAAAAAGTGCTCGGTATGGCGAACAGTTAAGCGATTGATGCAGACCTGAGCGTAACGCGCATGAAACGCTCGTGAGATGAACATCCCATTCAGTTTGATCGTTCTGCAAGTATGAACGAATCGCTGCTAACAAAGATCGGTTTACACGTTCGGCCGCATTACTTTGTGGTGAGTAAAGAGCGGTGTATACATGTTTGATGCCTAATTCCGTTAAAAATGTAATGGTCGCGAATATATAAGTTTGCAAATTGCAGCGCTAATCGTTTGCGACAACAGTGTCGCCTGCGCTGCAATGCAAAACAAAAAATTTTGGGACAAGCGGAGCTTTTACGATCGAGCTTTCGCTAGACTTGCGCTTACGCTTTGCTCGCTCGTCGGAGACAGTGGGAGAGATTCGCACAATTGCATCCCGCTGCTCGAAGCTTAGCTGAGAGCGAAACGACAGAGCAGCAGAACCCTGGAATGTGGGCGTATAAAAACGCGGCCACATTGCCAGCTCCTTCTTTTCCGGCCCACATTCCATAAAACACCCTCAGCGTGGAGTGCAACAAAATTAAAATTTTTGTTAATCTTTCTATATATATATATATCTTTATATATATATATATCTTTATAGTGAACAAACAACACATACACAAAAGATTATTTATTGGCCTCCACAAAAGATTAATACTTTCCGAATCTGGCCCACCGTCACCAGCTGAGCAGGTCAGTCATTGACTTTGGTGTGCGCAGCTTCACGCATTTTAATTGCGTGAAAATAATTAGTGTGCAAGAAGACAACAAGCGACAGGTATTTTTATCAAAATTAATTTAAACTTAGTTGCAGAGACTAAGTTTGGGTTTTTTTGTATTTTGCAGCCTATAGTATACCCCTAACCTCTCAGCCAGCAGAAGGCCACGTGCACATATGCGCTGTGCAAAGGTTAGGGCTATATGAAAAATAGCACCCGAAAAAAATATATAATAGCTGATCAGCCAGACGGCGAGGGAGTCTATAAACTAAACAAAAAATTATTCTCGGCGCGGTTTAAAAAGAAAAGAAAAAAAAACCAAGGCAAAGATATATATATATATTTGCATGTGTGCGCATCAATGTGTATGTGAAAAATAAACAAGTAAGAAAACTATAGTCGAGAGTGCTCGACTAGAAAATACCCTGAACCCTAGGTAATAAATTATTGTTGCTTTTTGTTCAATTATTTCATTCATTTATTATTAATAAAATATTAACACTACTATAAATTCTTAAATTTTTCTTAATATTATTGACTATCAAAAACAATACCTTAATACCTTAAATATTCATTTATATTTAAAAAAAAATTTTTTAAATAATAATAATAATAAAAAAAAAAGAAAAACAAAAAAAGTAAATAATCTATGTGAGTTACATGCAAAAAGTTAGTTAAGTATTTGTTAGTTTTCTATTCTTTTAAATAATATATTTAAGCTAATAATTAGACTATAAAGTCTTAAAAAAGACTATTTCAAAAATATGATAAAAGTTAGTTTATATATTCTTTCAAAAGTTGAGTTACATTCAATGTAGTAATTGTTAAACACGTAAACGGACGCAACGCACTAATTTATATCCGAAAAGAACTTTTCACAATGTTTACAGCTGAAAAACTATCACATTCACTTTTCTTTACGGGCTACAATTTTCGCGTTGTTCACTTGTTCACAGTTTAATTATTACTAACGGGGGGGTGAATGAATCTGGTGCGAAATACCATTAGTTGGTCGACAATTTTTTTTCCCAAAAAACCTAACCCTAACAACCGTTTGACAAAAACCGCATATTAACTTATATTACAGTGCCATAAAAGTATCTGCCGTTACAAACCAGTGTCGTAAACGAATATGAGTATACGAAGTATGTACCTACTTCATTCATAAACGCAACAGTCATTAATAGTATAATTGGGTAAAGGGTATTAAAAAACGGAACTAAAGGGGCGGAAAGATATTTTCGCTACCTACTGACCTTTTGAAAAGATGGTATAGGTCATAAAATAAAAAAAGGCTTGGTTGGAATTTCATAGATCTGCCTAAATGACATTTCTTAAAGACGCAAATTATTTGCTTTATTGCCCAAAATACGAATAATTTTCTATATTAACCTCAGCAAGTACATAAGCACGCGCTCTGCTAACTGCGCGGTGAGCAGCGACTGCGCTTGGGCTGCACTGCAGCTTGGGCAATATTATGAGAATTTATTTGTTGAATAATTTCATTTGTAGACGTACAATCTTAATGAAACTTTCAGAACGTAATCATTATGTGTAAATGTGTGTACATTCCTAAGCACAAGTCTCTAGTACTTGATATACGTTTTTTACAAATTTGGGGCGAAGGGGGCGTGGTATCCAAAATCTGTAAATTACAAAATGTGTGTGCCCATCAAATGTATATACACAGTAAATCTGAAGTCTCTAGGTCTAATAGTGTTCAAATTAGGCTGAAAAAACAATATAAATTTATCGATTATCCTCGATAAAAAAGATATCGAATGAGTTATCGAAAAAATATGATAAACTCGTACTGCGTATGGTATACACGAGTATGCATACAAAATTTCAGCTCTCTAGCTCCTTTAACTTCTGAGATCGACGCACTCATACGGACGGACGGACAGACGGACGGACGGACGGACGGACGGACGGACGGACAGACGGACAGGGCTATATCGACTCAGCTCTTCGTCCTGATCAAGAATATATATACTTTATGGGGTCTGCGATGATTCCTTCTGCCTGTTACATACTTTTCACAAAACCATTATACCCTGATTTCCCATTTTCAATGGGTTCAGGGTATAAAAAAACAAAGAAAAGAAAAAAAACCAAAAACAAAAAGACAATTTAATCAAAGTAGACGTAAAAACACTAGAAGTTTAGTGCTTAAATAAATACGCGTTTTGATAAGATAATAATAATAATAATGATATATTGTAAGGTTACATTATTTTCCAGCCGGGGTCAGAGTCTCAGTCTGCCCAGGGCCACAACTTACAAGACATTTGTAAATTAGTACGGGACTGTACGCAGTTAGAGAAATAGGAGAGGGTGGGGGAGTTATTACGTGTTAAATGGCCACGCGGCCCGAACTCGCCGACCACGCCCCCACACGTTTGCACGTGGGATGGCTGCAGTGATCGAGTGGCGCGATCAAGCGCACTCTAGATTGCTGGGGTCGGGGTTGCAAAGGCGTATTGCGGGGTATTAGTGGGGCTACTACGATTGGTAGATCGCGGATCGAGGAACACCAGCGTTGTCGCCGGCGTTCACTCAAGACCACGCGATTTTTGCATGCCAGAGTTTTGACCTTCTGGCGAACGGGATGTACCCTCGTTCTAACTACCTGTTAGTATTGTTATAATCAGTTGTGGTTAATAAGCTACTAAATTAGTTAATAGACTAGCTACGAATAGATACGCCAACATTTTTTTTAAACATGTTCTTACTTTATTACACCTGTTCCTTATAACCTCTATACCGTTTCTTATCTGCTCCTCTGCGCGTCTGCTCTCGACGAGCGTCCGATACTCACTGAAATCTGTGCGCAGCTTTCAAGCCTTTCTTGCTGCTGCGCAGATTTCACCACGCGACCAGCAATGCAATCCACCACCGCGAGCTTTCGAGCCGCACGGTTGCATTGCTGATCGCGTGCCCGCCCACTTATTTGAATTTCTCTTACTCGCTAATGCTAACTGCTACGGCACCTATGCCTATCTTACAAACTAACGCTTACAACTACTTACAATCTACAAAAATATAACGACAATTCAAAGATGTAAACTTAATAACTATAAAAATTAAAACTGGTAACAAAACTATTCCTTTCGATATCAATAACCAAACTATTTCATTCCAATCTTCTCTTATTATCTATAAACTTAATAACTACAAAACTTAGAACCTGTAACAAAACTAGCTCCTTCAATATTAGAAACAAAACGATTTCACTCCAATCTTCACTTATCATCTATAAACTTAATAACTACAAAACTTAGCACCTGTAACAAATCTTCAATATTACAAAGATTCACTCCAATCTTCACTTATCATCTACAAACTTAATAACTACAAAATCTAACTCCAAGTCTCCTTCACCACAATAAAACTATTCCAATTCAAAAATGTAAGGTGGGCACAAAAGGCCGCCTTACACCCCCCCCCCCCCCCTTACTTCGACAAGGCAACTGTCACGCCCCCCGACGAGTTGACGGTCACCGTATAGGACCGTTCCCCCGCCGCGACCCGGAAGCGGGTCCTCCTATGCTGCCGTCTACGTGTCTCCACCTCTCGCCTCAGGAGCTGGATCACCTCTGCGCTCAGCTCGGTGCCGGCAGGGTGTACCCTCCAGCCGATGGGGATTAGCGGCAACATCCTCCTCGATTCTACGTCCTCCTCGCCAAGCGCCTCCTCGAGGTTCACCTCCCATCCATCCAGTAGGTCGGCCATGTCTGCCCACAGGCGCCTCTCCTCGCTGGAACGAGTCTCCGCCGACTCATCCCGGCGTTCGCCGCGCTCTTGGCCGCTCCTGGACCGGCTTCTGATCCTCGGGCATTCTGCGCTGGACTGCGACGAGCATGACAGGCGCCGGTTTTCAACCGTGCCCGGCGTATACCGCAGCGAAATCCTGACGGATTCCGGCTGTCGGTCCCTCTCGACGTCGGCGCCAGTCCGGCGTTGGGGAATAGGATTTGCGCTACCATTCTCCTCAGGATTCGCATCCTCAACTTGGAATTCCTCATCGGAACTCCCCAACACACTCAAGTGTTCCCCTTCTACTCCATCCCGCGCCGCGGTCTCCGGGGGGGGTTATCGACAGAGGGATGACGCTCCCTGCCGCCGTCCCGCCCTCGTGAGGGGATCCACCGCCCATCTTTCGGGGAATGGGACTTGCGTGCCGCCTTCCTCGGGGCTCGCATCCTCGGCTTGGAACTCCTCATCGGAACTTCTCGACACATACAGTGCCCTCCCATCCCACGCCGCGGTCTCCGGGGCGGGGTCCTCGACGGAGGGACAATGCTCCCTGCCGCCTTCCCACCCCCGCGACGGGGATCTGTCATCCGTTTCTTCCGCCGGAACTTCTTCGTCTTCGCTTGCCGTCCACGGCGTCGGAGTCGCCCACCTCGACGGGGCTCCGTCCTCCACACATTCCCGTGCGTCCGACTTCGGGCTGCCCGGTGGGTGGGGCGGAGATGGCGGCTCCTCCACGAGTGGTGGCGTGGTGCCCCCCGAGGCACCTGGATGTACACCGTTGTGTACCTGGCCTGTACAAGTTGTATAAGGCCGTCCATCCGGGTTGCCACGTTCACCGTCGAGCGGAGGACCGTGTGTACACGCCGGGGTGGCGCCCGCTCCTCTTGTCGACGGTAGTACTCCCTACCGAGCCTCGGGTCCCTTGGCCGACTCCGCGCCTCTTCTCTGGAGAACGGCTCCGTACTGTCGCTGCTTGCGTCTTCGACTCGGACTGAGCCTTCGTCGTCACTGCTGATTTCAATGACATCCTCCATATTGTTACTTCCCTGTAAGTTCAGATTCTTTAGCTTTCTGTTTTTTGTTCGTGTTAATGACCGAAATGGCCCTCTAACTACTGCGTTAGTGTTAGCATTAATAGGGGGCTCTACGGGGAAGTTAGTGGTTGGTGAGATGCGTAGATCTGTCAAGGCCTTTGGTTGTCTTCGCCGGGTACAGCGGGGTTTGCTCCTCGTTCCCCGTTTCCCCGGTCTCGGTTTCCGGGATCGTGTCGCTTTCTTCGTCTTCTTGATGGAATGGCTTCAACTGCGCAATGTTGGCCACCCTCCTCTTGCGTTCGCCCTCCTTCGTCAGGCGTACCACGTTGGGGGACAGGAACTTAACGACCTTGTAGGGGCCGTCGAATTTGGGCGCCAGTTTCGCCGCGAATCCTTCCACCGCGTTCGACAGTTGATGTTGCCGTAACAGCACCGCCGAACCCAACGCTGGTCTCCAGTCACGCCGTCTCAAGTTGTAGTGCCTGCCTTGATCCTTTGATGCTCGCTGCAAGTTACTACGCACTATGTCAAAAATTTCCTTCATTTTGACTCCTTTGGCCTCGGGCTGGGTCTCTCTAGTCGCCGAACCGGGAGTGACTTCATCGTATAAAGCGGCGGGTAGGCGTGGCTCCCGCCCTAACATCAGAAATGCTGGAGTGAAGCCCGTGGAGTCGGCCACGCTCGAGTTGACTGCTAGCGTTATCTCCGGCAACAGCTCGTCCCATGAGCTCTGGTGGCCGTCGATATACTGTGCTATCATTGTCTTCACCGTGCGATTTGTTCTCTCCGTCGGGTTCTCCTGCGGCGAATAAGGCGCCGTGTACTGGAGTGTCACCCCCAAGGATTCCATAAACGCCTTGAAACTTCTGCTCGTAAATTGTACGCCGTTGTCGCAAACGAATGTCCTGGGTACTCCAAATCTGCTGAGTATGCGTTCCCGGAACGCCAGTTGCAGCAGAGCGGTAGTCGCTTTCCTCAATGGCACCAGCTCCACCCATTTAGCAAAAGCGTCGTGGAACACCAACAACATCGTGTTCCCACGTTTGGAACGAGGTAAAGGTCCCACGAAGTCTGCGCACAAGACCGCCATTGGCTCCGCCACCTGCCTGGTGAGCATATGCCCGGCCGGCTTTTGTTGCACGCATTTGAATCTTTGGCACGTCTCGCAACACTTCACGTACTTGGCGGCATCCCGGAACATGCCCGGCCAATAGTACCTTTGCGCAAGACGTGCTGCCGTTTTCCTCACTCCTTGATGTCCAGCCGTGGGAGCGTCATGACACTCCCTCATCACTCTGCCCCTCAAACTGCTCGGGACGCAGAGCTTCCATGGGATAAAATCTTCCTCGTCTATCCGATGGCCTATATTCCGATATAACTGCCCGTTCTCTTCCACATAGTCCTGGAATTTCTCAGGCTCCTTTGCGATCCTTTCACGCATCCTTGTTATCCACCTGCAAAGAGGATTTTCTTCCACGGCCTGCTCGCAACTGTCTATGGGCTGCCGGGACAGTGCGTCGGCCACTACGTTTAAGCTCCCTCGACGATAACGTATGTCGAACTGGTATTGCTGCAACTCTAGCGCCCAACGAGCGATCCGGCCCGTGGGACTTTCTATGGAGTTGAGCCATTTCAGCGCTAGGTGATCCGTGACAACGTCGAATCTGTAGCCCTCCAGGTAGCATCGCATCTTTCGGATCGCCCAGACGATTGCGAGGCACTCCTTCTCCGTGGCCGAGTAGTTTAGCTCCGCCTTCAGTAACTTCCGGCTGGCGTATGCTATCACTCGTTCCTGCCCCTCGACTTCTTGCGTCAGCACTGCGCCGAGGCCGTAGTCGCTGGCGTCGGTCTGCAACACGAATTTGGCCGAGAAGTCGGGACAGGCCAGGATAGGCGCGGTTGTCAAACTCTCCTTGAGTTTCTGCAACGCCTCCTCCTGGTCCTCGCTCCAGATCCACTTCTGGCCCTTTTTTAGCAGCTTCGTCATCGGTTGTACCAGTGACGCGAAGTTTGGTACAAAGCGTCGATACCATGATGCCATTCCTAGGCACTGCCGCAGCTCCTTGAGATTCGAAGGCGCTGGGAGGCTCTGGATCGCCTCGACCTTCGCGGGATCAGTGCAAATCCCCTCTCCGCTTATCACGTGGCCAAGGTACGCCAACTTCTCTCGAAAGAAGCTACATTTCTTTCTGTTGAGTCTGAGATTGGCCTTTCGCAACCGCCGGAAAACTTCCTTCAGGTTAGCCACGTGTTGCTCCTTCGTCGCTCCGATGACCACTATGTCGTCTAGATACGCAAACGCGTGAGGTTCCATGTCGGGCCCGATGACCGTATCCAATGCCCTCTGGAATGTCGCCCCCGCCGAATGCAAACCGAATGGCATCACTCGCCATTGGAACAGTCCTCTGCCTGGCACGGTGAACGCCGTGTACTCCCTGCTATCCGCCGCCATCGGGATCTGCCAGTAACCGCTCTTTAGATCCAGCGTAGATATAAATCGTGCGTGTCGTAACTTCTCCAAAATGTGAAGAATCCGCGGAACCGGGTACGCATCCGGGACTGAGTTAGCGTTGAGCTGTCGATAATCTACGCACATGCGCCAATCCCCAGTCTTTTTCTTGACCAAGACTATGGGTGCGCTGTGTGGGCTCTTCGACGGTTCAATCGCTCCAGCTTGAAGCAGCTCGTCCACCTGTTCGTCGATCACCTTTTGCATAGCCGGATTTTTAGGGTAGTACCTTTGCTTCAAAGGCTTGTCGTCCTTCATCCGGATGCTATGCTCAGCGATGTGCGTCACGCCTTCGAGGTCCTCGAACAATGCCAACTCTGCCTCGAGGAACTCCTGCAGTTCTTTCTCTAACTCATCCGGCCACTCCTTACTATTGGGCGCGGATCGTTCATGTCCTCCGTATTCGCTCTCTGCTGCTTCTCTTGTCGGTGGGCCGCCCTCGGGCTCACCTTCCTTCTCCAACTCGACTGATTTAAACTCCGGCGACCGCTCCTCGGGTCCGCTCCTCAAGTCCTCACTCTGCTTTACAGCTCTCGCGGGAGGCCCAGCTCCCCTTTTGTCCTCCATTATCTCGCTTCTTTCCTTTCTGTCTCTCCTTGTCGCTGGGAGACCCCCTCTAAGTCTTTCCTCCGGCGTTCCCTTTTCCATTCTTTTCCTCTTGTCTCTGTTCTCGTCGGGCGTTGTGCCTTGGCTCGACGCTTGCTGGACGCCGACCGTTGACACTGCGATTACCGACTTTGGGCCCTCTTTTGGCGTTGCGGCCTCGTGCAACGCCTCCGAGCCCAACTCCTTCACTCCCTCGACGAGCTGGCGTTGCTCTCCAAGACTGCTGTTGCCTTTCTCCACTCGTTGTTCACTTGATGGCGATGCGCCTTCTCCCACGTCGTCTACCATCCTCATCTCGAGCTCCGCGTTGCCGCAACGCACCGTAGTGCCGATGGCGCATAGGAAGTCCATGCCGAGGATGACATGGTCCAGCATGGTCGGCATTATCAGCAAGTTTACTTCCGCCGTTTTTCCTGCCAGGCTCACATCTGTCCTCACCATCTCTGTCACGTCCAGTGCTGACCCATCGGCCAACCTGATCCGCGACTCAACCTGGCAACGCTCGCCTCCCATCGTCCGTTGGCGCACGCAGTTCTCACTGACAAAACTGCGCGTGGCTCCAGTGTCGATCGTGGCGGTCATCCTTTGACTCCCGACCGTCACCGACGCGACGATCTTCCACTCCTTTACTCGGAGCGGGTTCCTCTTCTCATCTTCCGTGTTTAATTGGCGCCGCTCCGCCCTCTTGGAGGGCGCCCCTGGCCGTTTCCCGAGCTGTCTCGTTCGCAGCACTCCCTCGCAGTCCGGCCTCGCTGACCGCAGTGTCGACAAAACAACACCTGTGCGTTATGACACTCTCGCGCGAAGTGTCCGGGTTGTGCACATCGATAACAAACTCGGCTTGGCCTAGGTCCAGCGTCCTGGGCCATCATCCGGCTAGTTGCCTCCGCCGACTGTGTCGCCACCGGCGTCTCTGTCCGCCCCTCGGCTTGTCCTCCAGATCGGGGAACAGATGTCTTTGCGCGGAAGGGATTATTCTGCCGCACCTCCACTGGCTTGGGCCAGATGGTCTCCACCGTAGCCTTCCTTCCTTGTTCTCTCTGTTGGCTCCTCACGTTCTCGAACTCCGCGGCCATCTGGGTCAGCTGCGTTAGAGATGAGAAATCGTGCCTCCGTACGTACAGTCTGTATTCCGGGGATGCGTTCTCGTAGGCCCTATTCAATTCTTGGGCCGGGCTGTATCTAGCCTGACGCATCAATAAACGCAGCTCAATCAAGTAGTCCTTGAAGGGTTCGTCTTCCCGCTGCCGGCGCGCCCGGATCTGGTCCTCCAAACGCTCGAGGTATTGGGGAGGTAAGAAGAAGTCCAAGAACTCCTTCTTAAATTCCAACCAGGGCACATCTCTTAGCCCGCTGGTCAGGAACCATTTGGCCGCCTTGTCTGCCAACACCTCGCTCAGCGCCCTCGGCATCCTGTCCAGCTCAATCCCATAAGTTATAGCTCGCTCCTCCAAGATTTCGATGAAGCCGAGGGGATCCGACCGACCGTCGTACTTCATTCCCCACTTCCTGACTTGCTCGGCGATATTCCAAGGCGGGTGCCTCTCTGGTGGCGGTGAGAGCGCTGGAGTCCGACGCTCAACACTCATCTCGCCTCCATTGCCGGATCCCTTCGACTTTTCGTCCCTCCGGCTCCCAGCCATGCTGCTCGCCGTCGGTACGCTAAGCCTCAGCGGCGCCGTCGAAATAGAACCACTCTCCTGGATTTTTCGTAGATCGGGCCTCCCGAAGAGAATCGTGCCTCCCATTCAGTCAGTCGCCCTTTGACTTCCGCCGAATAGCCACCGCCCTGGATGTAGGACGACAATCTCTTTCTTAAATCCTCCACGCGGCCCTCGTCGTCAAGGCCGAGGTCTCGTGCAACCGCTATCAATTCTTCTTTGCAGCGCTGGTAAACCCAGCCGACGTTCAGTCCCGAACTGTGGGATGCCACTCCTTCCATCCTTGATGCCCGGATGCTCTGCGTCCTTGGTTACTTATACTAATGATCTCTAGTCGTTTAACTTTTTTTTTTCTTATTTATTTTTTTTTACTCGCTCGTTATTATTATATATTTATTTATTTTTTCCAAAATTTTCTTATCTTATACAATTTTGTTTGCTTTTATCGTCTTAATCTATCTTATTCTACTTCTTTATTCTCTTCTTTTTTCTCGTTTTTTTTTTTTATACACTTATTCTAGTTTTGCTTTACTTTTCTTTATTCGTCTTAATCTATTTTGTTCTCTTTTTTTCTTATCCTTCTTAATATACTTTCTTTTATTTTGTTTCCTTTATTCTTCTCAATTTGCTTTATTTCTCTTTCTTTGTTCTTCTTGGTTTACTTTACTTATTTTACTTTATTTTTTTTTTTCTTTATCCTTCTTTATCTTTTTTGTTTTATTTCGCTTTTCTTTATTCCGCTTTATTTCATCTCCCTTTGGTTTAACTTACTTTACCGTATCTCCCTTACCGTCATTTGCATCTCTCTTCGTTACCTTTATTTATTTTCCCCCTTGCTACTTTCATTCGTCTTCAATTTCGTATCTGCTTCATCTTATTTTACCTTTTCCGCGCTAATTTTACCTAGCTTTTCTTCACCTCTAGTTCAACTGACTTTTCTTCCTTTCATTTCACAACTTTTATTTAACCCCACTGGGTTTTGTTCCTCTTCGTTTCACTTCTCACCGATCCTATTGTCATGCACTCTACCCGTATTTCATTTATTTATTTCATTTAATTATTTGTTATTTGTTTATTTACTTGTTTGTTATTAATTATTATTAATTTGTATTTATTTATTTATTTATTTATTTATTTATTTATTTTATTTATTTATTTTATTTTTTTTTTTTTTATTTTATTTATTATTTTTTTTTATAATTTTTTGTTTATAATTTTTTTTATTTGTTTATAATTTTTATTTATTTATAATTTTATTTATTTATAATTTTTATTTGTTTATAATTTTTATTTATTTATAACTTTTATTTATTTATAATTTTTATTTGTTTATAATTTTTATTTATTTATAACTTTTATTTATTTATGATTTTATTTTTTATAATTATTATTTATTTATAATTTTATTTGTTTAAATTTTTATATTTAATTTTATTTATATATAATTTTTATTTGTTTATAATTTTTATTTATTTATAATTTTTATTTCTTTATAAATTTTTATTTGTTTATTATTTTTATTTATTTATAATTTTTATTTATAGTTCTTATTTATTTATAATTTGTATTTATTTACAATTTTTATTTATTTATAATTTTTATTTATTTATAGTTTTTCTTTATTTATAGTTTTTATTTGTTTGTTATTTATTCACTAATTATTTATTAATTATTTATTGTCTATTAACTGTTTATTTTCATTCGGTTTTATGCCGACTTCGGACCACTGTGCATTCTCACGCTCAAAACCCGCACAATATGATTCCTATTTTCACTTTCTTATATATTGGCCTCAGCCCACTGTACGTTGTACGCTCATATTCGCCAAATAACATTTCTAATTTCACTCGCTCACATACCGGCCTCGGCCCACTGTGCTATCATAATGCAAATTCACCTAGTGTCATATGCGCACAATCACTTATATTCACCCCCGCATATGCGATCATATATACAAAAATTCACCTAGTGTCATATGCGCATAATCTCACGCATGCGCTTGACAATTACTCTCTCTCTCTCGATCTATTCTCACGCACATATATACATACATATATGCGTATATACATACGCACATTCGTTTATGCGCGCATTACTGAATATCGTCACTATCCACTCTCTCCCCACTAATTCTTACATGTACATATATACATATATATATATATATATAAATATATATATATATATATATAATATATATATATAGTTATTTCTATTTACTCTTTCTCTGCCTCTTTTACGTGCAATATATACATACATATATGCACGCTTGCCTATGCGTCATGAATATACCCTTCACAATCTCACTTTTCAATCACCGGGTATACTCACTCGCACTCACTTTTAAATTCAATTATTTATTTCTCGCTGCAGTTATATCTCTCGATCAATCTATGCACACTACCTTGCACGAAATGACCGCCACCAACAATTTTACCATCACCTCTATTTGGGTATGCCGGCGGGATTTTACGCCGCCCGTATACCACACTCTCTCTAGCCCCGCAGTCCCTGCTCGGGCGCCACTTGTAAGGTTACATTATTTTCCAGCCGGGGTCAGAGTCTCAGTCTGCCCAGGGCCACAACTTACAAGACATTTGTAAATTAGTACGGGACTGTACGCAGTTAGAGAAATAGGAGAGGGTGGGGGAGTTATTACGTGTTAAATGGCCACGCGGCCCGAACTCGCCGACCACGCCCCCACACGTTTGCACGTGGGATGGCTGCAGTGATCGAGTGGCGCGATCAAGCGCACTCTAGATTGCTGGGGTCGGGGTTGCAAAGGCGTATTGCGGGGTATTAGTGGGGCTAGTACGATTGGTAGATCGCGGATCGAGGAACGCCCAGCGTTGTCGCCGGCGTTCACTCCAGACCACGCGATTTTTGCATGCCAGAGTTTTGACCTTCCGGCGAACAGGATTTGTTCTAACTACCTGTTAGTTTTATTATAATTGTTAGTGAATTATTGTTAGCAAACTAACTACAAATGAATACGCAACTGTTTCTAAATACATTTCTTATTTTATTTCATATTACCTTACACCTTACAGTTCTAATTTATATTTTTCTTTAACCTTATCCGTCTGCTCATATCGAGAGCTCAAAATTAACTTTTTCATCCGCTCATTCCGAGAGCCCAAATTTAACTTTTCTATCCGCTCAATCCGAGAGCCCGAAACTAACTAATTCATGCACTCAGCTTTTAATCCCTTTCGACCAGCAATGCAATTCACCACCGCGAGCTTTCGAGCTGCACGGCTGCATTGCTGATCGCGCGCCCGCCCACTAATTCGAATTCTTGCTTACATTCTAAAACTAATTACTACAACACTTACGCCTACTTATTACCTACTTAGCGCTATCTTACAAACTAATACCTATTCTACTTACTGCCTAACTTACTCTCTACCAAAAATATGCAATAACTTCAAAATATAAACTTAATGGCTACAAAATCAATCCAATTCAACTCATCAACTTACTTGCTATGAATATAATATAAACTTAACACCTGTAATTCAATTTAATTCCATTCGTTACCTTACTTACTACAAATCAACTCAACAACTGTAATTCAACATGTAAGGTGGGCGAAAAAGGCCACCTTACAATATATAGATATATAGAGATAGATATATACATATATATATATATATATATATATATATATATATATATATATATATATATATATATATATATAAAAAAAAAAAAAAAACGAAAAGCATGACATAATAATTCCCCACTTAACATAATACTCAATAATACACACATCCTCCCTATAGCAGCAGCCGCAGTCACCAAAAGAAAGGCCTTTCAGCGGTGGACACAAACAAGAAAACTGTGAGTGTTAAATTAACCCTTGTCTTCCCCTCCCTATCATGTCCCCAAAATCTATAACTAAATAAAACAAAATAAAGAAATTGTTGGGCCAAATTCACTTATCTTCTTGTTTAACTTGAATTTTATACCTATATTTTTACATTTGGGTTCACCCTAATTACTCTCCTCTCTTGCGTTGTAAACTCTCATTACTTGCATTATTTCACCTAGCTCTAAGCAAGCTGCGCTTGCTCATACGTTTGTACTTTTAGTGTATATCAAGAACTCCACGAATAAACGTTGCACCTACGATGTGCTGAATTTCATATACGGCTCATTTGTTTAGTTAGAACAGCACCCCCATACTCTGAACTCATGCTAGACAGAAAAACGCTTCTGATCTTACATTTTGGCGCCCAACGTGGGGCCCTGCTGTTCAAGTTTCGTGTAACGCATTTGGAGTTATAATTTGGCTTATCTACAGACATATTCTGCATACATACATCTGTGCATAAGTGGGATACATTCGCACCGGTCATTCGCTTTGGTTGACTTCGCTGTCGCTCTGCGACCCCCGCCGTCGCATCACCGAGTCATCTTTTTCGTTTCGTCAATCTCTCGCAGCAACAGCAGCTTCTGCTTCGCAATCTTCGTCACTTCGCTGTCCCTACGATCCCCCCGCGATCACAGCAGCAAGTTATCGGCAGTGCGCTTGCTATCATATTCGTCAAATTAGAAATACATAAGTGCAGTTAATCACAAATGCACTTATATACATACGCACCAACTGTACTGAGAGTCGTCGCTGGAATTACTCTTCTTCTCGCTTGATATTGTATGCGCTCAGTTGAGTGAAACTCATCGTCAAATATTCTGCAAGCATTTGAGTGGAATTCGTCTCATACATTGTTCGTCGCTCTTATATTCTACACGCAGCATTAAGTGCTCAGTTGAGTGAAATTTGTCTCTTACATTTTTCTTCGGGCAAATAAATATTTGCGTAATTTGGGTACCTCTGGCAGCAAATTTGATCATCGTTTATTCAAATAAACCCTAAAGTTGTTGTGGATCGAATCATGTCTCTAGAGAGCCTTAAAACACAGCGCGCGAATACTCGCCGGAATATTAGCCGCATTCGTAATGTTGTCGATCCCAAACTAAGAGAAGGGAAATCTGCACCAGTTCAAGCTGAATTAAAGTGTCGCTTGGAAATTTTGGAAGCTTACTTTAAGCAAGCAATGGTATTGCAGACTCAAATTGAAAAGGAATGTTCGACCGATACAGGACGCACCGAATTGGAGGAGCTGTATGTAGAAGTAAAAGTTTGCATTACAGAGCAACTCACGGAGGATATACACGAATCAACGTTCGCTGCGGTATCTGGGCCCACATTCTTATCGTCGGCCAAGCTGCCCAGACTTGCGTTACCTACATTTGATGGCAAATATGCGGACTACAAGAATTTTAGCGCACTATTCAATCAAATGGTAGATCAACAGAACAGCTTATCAAACATCGAGAAGTTTAATCAACTGATCAGCTGCTTAAAGGGACCAGCATTAGAAACGGTAAGGGCATTTCAGATCACACCTGAAAATTACCGAAAGGCACTTGATCGTTTGAATCAACGCTACGACAATCCAACATTAGTGTTCTTGGACAATATCTCGTCCTTATTTATGCTCAAGAGTGTATCAAAGTCAAACAGCTATGAAATTCGAAGTTTGATTGACAACTCTACAGCATTGTACAACTCGCTAAAATCATTAGGCAACGAGGCACAAATCGCACAGGCAATGTTAATAGCCATTGTTATGGATAAGATGGACATGGAAACTAAGCGCAAATGGAACGAATCATTGGATTATTCCAAGTTGCCTACGTGGGATTTGTGTGTACAGGTAGTTGAGAGGCATTGCCAATATTTGGAATCATGCGGTAAGTCCGAATCGAACCAAGCCCGTACTGCGACTGCTAGCAAACCACGAAGTCAGACAACCACGCGACATGGTTTGTCATTTAATTGTTCAACTCACTCATGTCCTCTTTGTCTTAGCTCAGAGCATCGAGTGTCACGTTGCAGTCGACTTCAAGAGATGTCGGTTGCAGAGCGCTATGAAGCAGCAAAACGACATGGTCTGTGCCTAAACTGTCTTGGCAAAGGCCACCAGGCATCCAAGTGTCCCTCTACTCAAAGATGTCGATGTTGCTCGAGACTTCATCACAGCTTACTACATCGAGAGGCAGCTGTGAATAGATCGACAGTTATGTTGCCCAGCGGCTCGAATTCAAATGATGTTGTGACACATACACACACCAATCGAACAGACCAAGTCATTCTAGCAACGGCCATCGTCGAGGTCATGGATGCATCTGGAAACTACAGGATCGGTCGTGCTCTATTGGATTCTTGCTCACAGGTGAACTTCATCTCAGAACATTTCGCACAAGCACTACGCTTGCCAAAGGTCAAACGGCATATGCGAATCTCTAGTGTTGGTGAGTCGCACACATACATCAAGTTTGGCACTTCAGCCACAATCAAGTCACGCTTGGAGGATTTCAAGATGCCCATTGATTTCTGCGTGACGTCACACATTGCATATCAGCCGGATTCGGACATTGACACTTCATCATGGAACATACCGAAGAACACACCTTTAGCTGATGAGGAGTTTCACAAAACTCGTCATATCGACTTACTTATTGGCACTGAAACATTTTTTGAAATTCTTGCGGTGGGACAAATCAAATTGGGTCCAAACCTTCCTATGCTTCAGAAAACGTTACTTGGATGGATTGTGTCTGGACGCTATAAAGGAGGACAACGACAGGCGCATTGCTACTCGCTCTCACAGGAGGAGTCAATAAACAACAATTTGGAACGACTCTGTCGTATCGAAGATTTGAGTAAACCAATCGACAAGTTCACACCTGAGCAACTGCAGTGCGAACAAATGTTTACTCGCTCTGTATGCCAACAAGCAGATGGTAGAATTATTGTTCGGCTACCATTCAAGGATGACCCAAGACATTTAGGATCTTCATACGAGTCTGCTAAGCTGAGATTCGAGTCACTGGAACGGCGCTTAAATCGCAATCCTGAGTTAAAGGCGGAATACATAGCATTTCTGCGCGAATATGAAGATTTGAATCATATGAGTTTGGTACACTCACCAAGGCTTGACGAACCACATAATTACATACCACATCACTGCGTCTTCAAACCAAATAGCACTTCAACGAAGCTCAGAGTTGTCTTCGATGCCTCAAATCGAACTTCATCGCAACAATCACTCAATGATTTGCTAATGGTTGGACCGACTATTCAGACCGATCTATATACGCTTCTGCTACGCTTTCGAACGTACAAATATGCACTGACTGCAGATGTTGTGAAAATGTTCAGGCAAGTAATGGTGGACTATCGGGACCGCAAGTTTCAATACATTCTTTGGAGAGATTCGACAGACAAACCACTACGGACATATGCACTAAACACAGTCACATATGGTACTGCCTCAGCACCATATCTCGCCATACGCAGTATGAAATATTTGGCTGATCTACATATGCAAACTCACAAATTGGGATCACAAGCTATAAATTTATCATTCTACGTGGATGACTTTCTTTGTGGGCACGACACAGCGGAAGGCCTGCAACAACTCAAGGCAGAGGTTATCGAAGTACTTGGCAAGGGCAAATTTGAATTAGCAAAGTGGCATTCGAACCATCCGGACTTTGTCGACGACAGCACGATCAAAGATTTGAATCTAGAAGATGGCTCAGTTACAAGCACATTGGGCTTAGCTTGGAATCAACGTCTGGACGTGTTGCTATTTGCTTTTCGACCCAAATGCTCCGTTGATGCAATCACCAAGAGGACAATCTTATCTGTGGCATCTTCACTTTTTGATCCATTGGGATTGGTAGCGCCAGTCATTGTGACAGCAAAGATCATCCTACAGGAGTTGTGGATATTCAAATTACAATGGGATGAGTCTGTGCCGCAAAAACTTTACCTAGCTTGGAAATCGTTTGCCGCATCGCTTACTTCACTGGAGTCGCTGAAAATACCTCGATTCTGTATGCAGCCGAACACCAAGGAGTTGCAGTTGCATGGATTCTGTGACGCTTCCATACGTGCATATGGATGCTGCATTTACGCACGCACAGTTGCAGCGGACGGCAGTGTTCAAGTTCACCTGATCACGTCAAAGTGCAGAGTAGCACCAACTCGTAAGTTATCGCTACCAAAACTGGAACTCGCTGCTTCTCACCTACTGGCCCAACTCTACGTGAAAATCAAGGGGATTTTCACACCGAAACAAACCTACCTGTGGAGCGACTCGTCGATAGTTCTTCATTGGATAAAGCAACATTCGGCGACACTATCAACCTTTGTTGGAAACCGCGTTTCTGACATACAAGAAGCTACACCGGACTGTCATTGGAGACACGTCCCAACTCAATTGAATCCCGCCGATCTGGTCTCGAGGGGGTGTACACCCATCGAATTGAACGAATCAATCTGGTTTATGGGGCCGGCGTATCTGAAGCAGAGCTCAAACGCTTGGCCAAAGGACAAACATCATGAACCAGATCCTGAGGTTGTAACACTTGAGATGCGCAAGTCAGCGTTCAAGATTACGACAGATATCAACTATCTACTCGACACACTCAGAAACATAAGTTCCCATCGTCGTTGCTTGCGAATTGTTGCTTGGATGCTGCGCTTTATACACGTGCTTCGGAAACCCGTTGAGCTGTCTACGCCCTCGCCATCGGCTCAAGAGCTACAGCGTGCATTTAATTGCATTATTTGGAATCTGCAGCAGCAACACTTCGCAGATGAAATTCACGCTTTGAACAAAAATAGGCAAATATCAAGTCACATAAAATTTCTAAATCCATTTTTACAGATTACAGACGGATATCTACTGTTGAAGGTTGGCGGCCGTCTCGAATTGGCAAATGCACCAGAGGCTCAGAAACATCCAATCGTACTTCCCAGTAAAGATGATTTCGTTCGTCACTACGTGCAGTTTCTTCATGTGCAGCACTACCATGCTGGCTCAAAGGCACTTGTTGCACTAATTCGTCTTCAATTCTGGATCGTAAATGCTCGAGACCTGGCTCGCTCTATTGTCAGAAAGTGCGTGCACTGTGTGCGCTACAAGCCAAAGTTGCAACAGCAACTTATGGGAAATCTACCCGTAGAGCGATTGACGCCATCGAGACCTTTCGCTCACTGTGGAGTTGACTTTTGTGGACCAGTCAACGTCTATCTCCGCATTCAGGGCAAGCCTCCTCGAAAGGCCTACATTGCCATATTTGTATGCTTCGCCACAAAGGCTGTGCATATCGAAGTGGTATCTGACCTTTCAACGGATGCTTTCTTAGCCGCGTTGAGGCGCATGATTGCACGACGAGGATTGCCTGTTGATATATTTTGTGACAATGCCACGAATTTCACTGGAGCAAGCAATCAATTAAAGGAACTACGAACCTACCTCTTCAAGCAAGAAAATCAACAATCAATTATTAGTTTTTGCACAAATGAATTCATAAACTTTCGTTTCATCCCACCCAGAGCACCACACTTTGGCGGCCTCTGGGAAGCGGCAGTTAAAAGCGCCAAGGGACTCATGACGCGCAGCCTTATGAATGCCCGCTGCACGTTTGAGGAATTGTCCACAATCACAGCGGAAGTAGAAGCCATCCTCAACTCACGTCCGCTCACCCCACTATCATCAGATCCAAGCGACTTGGGTGCTCTGACACCTGGTCACTTTCTAGTTGGAGACTCCCTGCGAGCGTTGCCTGAACAAAACATAGAGGATGAACAGTTGAAATCTTTGGATCGCTGGCGTTTGATAACTGGTATCAAACAATATTTTTGGCGACGCTGGTTGACAGACTACTTCAATGAGCTGAACGTGCGCTACAAGTGGACCAAACCATCACCCAGCATCTCTATCGGGGACATGGTTCTCATACATGAAGACAACGTACCTTCTCAGAAGTGGATAATGGGTCGCATTACAGCTACAATTCCTGGACGAGATCAACGAGTACGAGTGGTAGATGTTCGCACTGCCAAGGGCATAATCCGGAGACCAGTTCACAAAATAGCAATCCTTCCTGTCTCTTGAAAGACTGTGTCATTCAATGGGGCCGGGATGTTGGGCCAAATTCACTTATCTTCTTGTTTAACTTGAATTTTATACCTATATTTTTACATTTGGGTTCACCCTAATTACTCTCCTCTCTTGCGTTGTAAACTCTCATTACTTGCATTATTTCGCCTAGCTCTAAGCAAGCTGCGCTTGCTCATACGTTTGTACTTTTAGTGTATATCAAGAACTCCACGAATAAACGTTGCACCTACGATGTGCTGAATTTCATATACGGCTCATTTGTTTAGTTAGAACAGCACCCCCATACTCTGAACTCATGCTAGACAGAAAAACGCTTCTGATCTTACAGAAATAAAGAAAAAAAAAAAAAAACAAGTAAGAAAGCTCTAGTCGAGACTGCTCGACTACGAGATACCCTGAACCCTCCGAGCAACAGCCATTTCAATAATTTTTAGTGTCATTCAGTTTAAACAAACACACACACACACGCAAACATATACATAGACACCCATAGGCACGCACGCATTAACAGGCATGGGCTGCAGTGTGGGCTTACTATGGGAACTTAATTGTTCAATAACTTTTTTTCTGGACGTACGTTCTTCATGAAACTTTTAGAATGTGGTTTTATCATTACTATGCGTATATTTGCCAAAGCTCAAGTCTCTAGTATTTGAAATACGCCTTTTACAGAGATGATGGTAAGGGGGTGGATATAGGGGTGGGGGGTGAATTATAAAAAAAACCGAAATTCTATCACATGCAGTAGAGTCTACATTTAAAATTTGGAGACTTTAGCTCTAAAGGTGTAGGAGATATAATTTTATAACTGGTTTTCGATAAGGTTTTTGATCGATAAAAAAAGAACGGGATGAGTTATCGATTTTTAGTGATAAACTCGATATGCGCGCGCTATATACGAGCATTTTAAAAAAAAGTTGAAGTCTCTAGCTTCTATATCTTCAGAAATCGACGCGTTCATACATACGGACAGACGGACAGACGGACATGGCTAAATCGATTCAGTTTGTCGCCCTGATCAAGAATATATATACTTTGTGGGGTCTGCCACGCCTCCTTCTCCCTGTTACATACTTTTAACAAAACCATTATACCCTGATTTCCCATTTTCAATGGGTTCAGGGTATAAAAACAATAGCAAAAGTTGAAAAAAAAAAAACTAAATAAATAAAAAAAGAAAAATTTTTGAATAAAGAATGAAAGGCAAACTATGAACTAAAAACTATGAAATAAAAACTATGAATTACGACTATATTCAGTAATATCCCCCAAACACCTACAAATATGATTTAAACATTTTTTTTATATATATATTCTTATACTATTATATTATTATTGTTGTAGTGTGGAGTCGTCAGATAAGGACATGTGGTGGGTTGTTTTAAAACCTACTTTATTAAACTTTCAATATGGGTCGCGCAAAATGGCGATGTCGTACATTCACAGTATGATAGGAGTAGTAGTAATAAAAAAGGAGTACTTGGCGGAAGGCCAAGTACTGAGAGCAAGCGGTTATGCTATTAACAGCAAGAGTTACCGTTCTCCATGACGAAAAACTCGACCACCTCATCACCAAATTTTGGGAGGTGGAGAATCTCCCCAAGGTAGCCAGTGAGCCGGACTCTGCGTGTGAAGATAATTTTGTCCGAACCGCAGGGAGGAGACAAGTCTGGCTCCTACGTCGTGACTCTTCCGTTCAAAAATCCGGATCACCCTGACTTAGGTCATTCGCGATCCATCGCTCTGGGGCAGTTTCTCAAAAATGAGAGCAGATTGTCCAAGAATCCGACACTCAAGGCCGAATACGAAGCTATCCTTAAAGAGTATCTCGACTTGGGTCATATGAGGCCAGTGTTTTCACATTGCAATCCTGCAATGAGCAACTTTTACCTGCCTCACCATGCCGTCTTTAAGCCCGACAGCACCACCACCAAAGTGAGGGTGGTGTTCAATGCATCGTGTCCATCTTCCAATGGGAAGAGCCTGAATGATATCCTTCATCCAGGCCCGGTCCTTCAGTCCGATCTCACGATGCAAATCCTTCAATGGCGATACTATCGCTACGTGTTCAATGCTGACATCACGAAAATGTATCGCCAAATTCGTGTGGATTCAAAACACACCCCCTTCCAACGGATCCTTTTCCGTAAGCCAAACGGCAACATCGGAGACTTCGAACTAAGCACCGTCACCTTTGGAGTAAACTGTGCCCCTTTCCTGGCTTTGAGAGTTCTCAAACAGCTCGCAATTGACACACACACGCACACTCCAAAGAAAAGGTGATCGCAACTATCGCCGAACTCACAGAAGCTCTGCAGAGTGCGGGTTTTCCCTTAAGGAAGTGGACATCCAATTCCATGGACTGTTTGAAGGCTATCCCAAAGAGTCATCGGCTGTGTGAGGACTTCTTAGAGCTTGAAGATTCCAGCACAGCAAAGACCCTAGGCCTACGTTGGCAAGCGCAAGCCGATCTTTTCTTTTTTTCGCCCCCTGATATTCCTCTCCAGGAGTCCTACACAAAAAGGTCGGTCCTTTCACAGATCGCCAAGTTGTTCGATCCTGCAGGGTGGCTGGCACCCTTCGTCATCCGTGCAAAGATATTTATGCAAGCGCTCTGGCTACGCGGTTTAGATTGGGACCAACCTCTGCCTGCTGATCTCTTCACCCAATGGCAAGAGTTTATCCTCAACTCCTCCAGCCTTCGGGATATCCGTGTGCCTCGATGGCTACACTTCCAGCCTCAAGCTACCATCCAATTTCATGGGTTTTGTGACGCATCTGAGCGTGCTTACGGAGCGGCTGTCTATCTCCGTGTAGAACTTGGCAACCAGATCTTCGTTAATCTGCTCTCCGCCAAAACGAGAGTCGCTCCGATCAAATCCCTTTCCATACCCCGTTTGGAGCTTTGCGGTGCTGTCCTTCTGACCGACTTATGCTCAGTACTGCTGCCAGCATCCCCAGCAGCCAGTTTTCAGTCTTTTTACTGGACCGATTCGACTATTGTCTTAGCCTGGCTAAACAAGCCTGCGCGCAACTGGACAACCTTCGTCGCAAATCGGATCAGTAAAATAACTGAGCTCACCAATCCTGGTGACTGGCATCATGTCCGCTCAGAACATAATCCTGCGGACCTAGCTAGCAGGGGAGCTCATCCACAGGAGCTTCTCTCAAATCCGCTGTGGTTCCATGGCCCAGACTGGCTTCGACTTTCCCAGTCTCACTGGCCACTCGTTCCCGCTCTTAGCTTGGAGACTGCTCTGGAGCAAAAATCAGCTAAAAGTCATGCTGCCACCTTGACTCCTCCAGCTGAATTCATAAGCAGGTTTTCAGAACTTCATCGAGCCCTCCGTGTCACCGCTTGGATGTTCCGTTTCATCAACCGGTGCAGGAGATCCGCTCCCCCTTCCATCGCAAGAGCTTAGTGCTGATGAATTGCACTTTATTCAGTCCAGGTTCATCTCCTTGTGCCAAAAAAGAGTCTACTCAAAAGAGATCAGTTGCTTACGTGCACAGCAACAACTTCCGGCCTCAAGTCCACTCCGCAATCTTAATCCTTTCCTGGATAGTAAAGGTATCTTAAGAGCATGCGGACGCATAAGAACATCCGCATCCTTAAGCTATGACGAGCGCCACCTCATCATCCTTCCTTCCTCGTGCTCTTTCACAAAGCTGCTGGTCCGCTTCACCCATCGCATATCCTTGCATGGCGGGAACCAATTAATTGTGAGACTCATCCGTTCACAATTCTGGATCCCTAAGCTGAAGGTCCTCATCAAATCGGTGATAAACTCATGCAAGTCCTGCGTAGTTTATCGTAAGCGTCTCCTAACGCGAATGATGGGCGACCTGCCAGCTGATCGCACAACCTTCACCAGGCCCTTCACCGTCGCACAGTAGGGCCTCTGCCGGCAGAGCGTGGCAAAAATAAGTAAAGTCATAATCACCGATTTCGGATTTTTTGATGCCATTCGATTGGAAATTAACCATAAGGACAGATTCCAAAAGATTTTTGAAAATAGGTGAATTTTAAGGGTAGTTATGACCCCTCAAAGTTGGGCAAATTTGCAAACTGAACCAAAACATCGAAATTTTGTAAAAAAATTTTGCACTTTGCGACCGAACTGAGGCAAATATAATGTACGGATTGTTGATTTCTTGGTATCGTTGGAAAGATTGGTTTATTCCCAACAAACTAAAAGAATGATGTCATTCTGTTTATTAGTTTACGAGATACATTCATTCTAGGTAACGTCCAAATTTTGCCCTTTTTTTACCTAAAGTGGATTAAATATATTCGATTGCCGGCGATTTCCGAACTTCGCTTTATATACACATGTTAAGAAATATATAATCTACCAGATTCATAAAAAATTGGCTGCTAGAATTTGCAACTTTGTTTTCTTTTAGCAAAAAACTATCCAAAAATCGGCATAAAAACGCACAAAATGTACTAAAAAAGGTCAAATTTGCATGCAGCTGTATGCAGTAGGTAGAAATGCCGACGGCAAAACATTTGTTGAATGGGGTTGGGTTTTTATAAATTGTTGTAAAAATGTCCGTTGCTGTCCCTTTTTGTTTCTACCTAATGTAAAATATTATCAACAAACACGTGTTATTGGTCCCTTTTTGTTTCTACCTATTGTCAATGAACACTTGTTATTGAAAAATAGTATATGATGAGGTCAAGGAGTTAAGAAAAGATTAAATTAAAAGTTAAAAAAATATTAGCGAATTTTTAATAAATTATTCTAAAACTAGTCATATTTCAGAAGTATAATAAATTAAAAATTATTTTCAATCAAAAAGTTCACTTTTTCATACAGATATATGTCATTTTTGACTATAATCACATTTGCGGGATCCTTTTTGGGGTGCAGGTGTCCCGGCAAAGGCGGAGGAGGTGGGCCCGCTGATAGGGGCTGCAGCGGGACGACGTCGCTGTCGGCGGCGAGCTCCAGGCAGATGCAGCAGCGTGTGATGGCTCTGGCCGCACGTCTTGCATTTGGCTTTGCTTCGGCAGGATTGCCCGGAGTGCTGGTGCGCCAGACAATTCGCGCAGTACTTGTTGATGAGTACGGCGCGAAGACGTTTTTCAGCCGTAAGGCCCAGGAAACGCCTGCACTTCCGCAGAGCGTGGACCCCTCTACACACGCGGCACCGGAAGGAGTTGATGCCAGGTGTCTCCATGGATCGAACAGCTGATGGCATAGCTGGAAAGGAGAGATGTGCCGGGTGGTAAGATGGTATTGGATGCACATACAGGGTTAGTTGGACATCACATGAGTGTTATCGTCTGTTGGTAGGATAACCAACTTATGGACGGGTCTACGGACGATGCCCCGGGAGGTGAGAACGTCCGTCACTCGGACCTTCCCATCATCTCCTGGGTGCGTGAGTTGGACACGGCCGAGCCGCCACTCGTTGATGGCGACATTGTCATCTTTCACGATGACCATGTCGCCGACCTTCAAGTCACGTTGTGCGAATTGCCACTTATTACGTTTATGCAGCTCCTTAAGATACTCTTCTTTCCAACGGAAATAGAATTGTTGGTGAAGAGCCTTAAGTCGCTGCCAGCGATTCAGGATAGACATCGCATCTTGCGTAATTCTGGGCTCAGTAATAGTTATAAGAGGCCCACCGACTAGAAAGTGTCCGGGAGTAAGGGCTTGTAGATCGGTGGAATCCTCGGACATGGGTGCTATCGGTCTCGAGTTGAGGCAGGCTTCTATTCTTGCCAGGAGGGTCGAAAGCTCTTCGGAAAGTATATTTCGACGTGGCAGTGGATCTGTAGAATAGGGCCTTGAAGCTCTTCACCCTGATTCCCACAAGCCGCCCATGTGTGGTGCGCTCGGTGGGTTGAAATGCCAGGATAGGCTATGGAGAGAGTGCTTTGCAAGCACCTCGGATCGGAGTGATTCCACAAAGTCTCGCGATAAAGTCTTTGCGGCTCCAACAAACGTTTTCCCGTTGTCGGAGTAGATCTTCTGCGGACATCCACGCCGAGCCACCAAGCGGGAGAACGCCGCTAAGAATTTTTCGGTGGTTAAGTCGGACGTGGCCTCGAGATGGATAGCCTTAGTGCTAAAACACACAAACACACAGACGTACCCCTTTGTGATGAGGCAGGCACGTCCGGCGTAATTCTTCACATCGAAGGGGCCTGCAAAGTCGACGCCTACGACGCACAGTGGGGCCTTTGCTCATTTTGCGTTGCAAAAACCATAACTTTTGAACCAAGCAAGATATTTCAAAAATTTAAAAAGCATTCGACAGAGAATTCTTTAATCTTTAAAATGAATCTAACCACAAGGTGCTGCGTTAACAGGTGGCTTCACAGTTTTACCTCAAAAATGAAAAATGTGATTATAGTCAAAAATGACATATATCTGTATGAAAAAGTGAACTTTTTGATTGAAAATAATTTTTAATTTATTATACTTCTGAAATATGACTAGTTTTAGAATAATTTATTAAAAATTCGCTAATATTTTTTTAACTTTTAATTTAATCTTTTCTTAACTCCTTGACCTCATCATATACTATTTTTCAATAACAAGTGTTCATTGACAATAGGTAGAAACAAAAAGGGACCAATAACACGTGTTTGTTGACAATATTTTACATTAGGTAGAAACAAAAAGGGACAGCAACGGACATTTTTACAACAATTTATAAAAACCCAACCCCATTCAACAAATGTTTTGCCGTCGGCATTTCTACCTACTGCATACAGCTGCATGCAAATTTGACCTTTTTAGTACATTTTGTGCGTTTTTATGCCGATTTTTGGTTAGTTTTTTGCCTAAAAAAAACAAAGTTGCAAATTCCAGCAGCCAATTTTTTATGAATCTGGTAGATTATATATTTCTTAACATGTGTATATAAAGCGAAGTTCGGAAATCGCCGGCAATCGAATATATTTAATCCACTTTAGGTAAAAAAAAAGGGCAAAATTTGGACGTTACCTAGAATGAATGTATCTTGTAAACTAATAAACAGAATGACATCATTCTTTTAGTTTGTTGGGAATAAACCAATCTTTCCAACGATACCAAGAAATCAACAATCCGTACATTATATTTGCCTCAGTTCGGTCGCAAAGTGCAAAATTTTTTTACAAAATTTCGATGTTTTGGTTCAGTTTGCAAATTTGCCCAACTTTGAGGGGTCATAACTACCCTTAAAATTCACCTATTTTCAAAAAATCTTTTGGAATCTGTCCTTATGGTTAATTTCCAATCGAATGGCATCAAAAAATCCGAAATCGGTGATTATGACTTTACTTATTTTTGCCACGCTCTGCCGGCAGAGGCCCTACTGTGCGACGGTGAAGGGCCTGGTGAAGGTTGTGCGATCAGCTGGCAGGTCGCCCATCATTCGCGTTAGGAGACGCTTACGATAAACTATGCAGGACTTGCATGAGTTTATCACCGATTTGATGAGGACCTTCAGCTTAGGGATCCAGAATTGTGAACGGATGAGTCTCACAATTAATTGGTTCCCGCCATGCAAGGATATGCGATGGGTGAAGCGGACCAGCAGCTTTGTGAAAGAGCACGAGGAAGGAAGGATGATGGGGTGGCGCTCGTCATAGCTTAAGGATGCGGATGTTCTTATGCGTCCGCATGCTCTTAAGATACCTTTACTATCCAGGAAAGGATTAAGATTGCGGAGTGGACTTGAGGCCGGAAGTTGTTGCTGTGCACGTAAGCAACTGATCTCTTTTGAGTAGACTCTTTTTTGGCACAAGGAGATGAACCTGGACTGAATAAAGTGCAATTCATCAGCACTAAGCTCTTGCGATGGAAGGGGAGCGGATCTCCTGCACCGGTTGATGAAACGGAACATCCAAGCGGTGACACGGAGGGCTCGATGAAGTTCTGAAAACCTGCTTATGAATTCAGCTGGAGGAGTCAAGGTGGCAGCATGACTTTTAGCTGATTTTTGCTCCAGAGCAGTCTCCAAGCTAAGAGCGGGAACGAGTGGCCAGTGAGACTGGGAAAGTCGAAGCCAGTCTGGGCCATGGAACCACAGCGGATTTGAGAGAAGCTCCTGTGGATGAGCTCCCCTGCTAGCTAGGTCCGCAGGATTATGTTCTGAGCGGACATGATGCCAGTCACCAGGATTGGTGAGCTCAGTTATTTTACTGATCCGATTTGCGACGAAGGTTGTCCAGTTGCGCGCAGGCTTGTTTAGCCAGGCTAAGTAAAAAGACTGAAAACTGAAAGTCGGTCAGAAGGACAGCACCGCAAAGCTCCCAACGGGGTATGGAAAGGGATTTGATCGGAGCGACTCTCGTTTTGGCGGAGAGCAGATTAACGAAGATCTGGTTGCCAAGTTCTACACGGAGATAGACAGCCGTAAGCACGCTCAGATGCGTCACAAAACCCATGAAATTGGATGGTAGCTTGAGGCTGGAAGTGTAGCCATCGAGGCACACGGATATCCCGAAGGCTGGAGGAGTTGAGGAAAAACTCTTGCCATTGGGTGAGGAGATCAGCAGGCAGAGGTTGGTCCCAATCTAAACCGCGTAGCCAGAGCGCTTGCATAAATATCTTTGCACGGATGACGAAGGGTGCCAGCCACCCTGCAGGATCGAACAACTTGGCGATCTGTGAAAGGACCGACCTTTTTGTGTAGGACTCCTGGAGAGGAATATCAGGGGGCGAAAAAAAGAAAAGATCGGCTTGCGCTTGCCAACGTAGGCCTAGGGTCTTTGCTGTGCTGGAATCTTCAAGCTCTAAGAAGTCCTCACACAGCCGATGACTCTTTGGGATAGCCTTCAAACAGTCCATGGAATTGGATGTCCACTTCCTTAAGGGAAAACCCGCACTCTGCAGAGCTTCTGTGAGTTCGGCGATAGTTGCGATCACCTTTTCTTTGGAGTGTGCTCCTGCAAGTACGTCATCGACGTACATGCACTCGGAAATGACCTTACTGGCGAGAGGTAAACGGAATCTCACGTCAATTGCGAGCTGTTTGAGAACTCTCAAAGCCAGGAAAGGGGCACAGTTTACTCCAAAGGTGACGGTGCTTAGTTCGAAGTCTCCGATGTTGCCGTCTGGCTTACGGAAAAGGATCCGTTGGAAGGGGGTGTGTTTTGAATCCACACGAATTTGGCGATACATTTTCGTGATGTCAGCATTGAACACGTAGCGATAGTATCGCCATTGAAGGATTTGCATCGTGAGATCGGACTGAAGGACCGGGCCTGGATGAAGGATATCATTCAGGCTCTTCCCATTGGAAGATGGACACGATGCATTGAACACCACCCTCACTTTGGTGGGGGTGCTGTCGGGCTTAAAGACGGCATGGTGAGGCAGGTAAAAGTTGCTCATTGCAGGATTGCAATGTGAAAACACTGGCCTCATATGACCCAAGTCGAGATACTCTTGCAGGATAGCTTCGTATTCGGCCTTGAGTGTCGGATTCTTGGACAATCTGCTCTCATTTTTGAGAAACTGCCCCAGAGCGATGGATCGCGAATGACCTAAGTCAGGGTGATCCGGATTTTTGAACGGAAGAGTCACGACGTAGGAGCCAGACTTGTCTCTCCGTGTGGTTCGGACAAAATTATCTTCACACGCAGAGTCCGGCTCACTGGCTACCTTGGGGAGATTCTCCACCTCCCAAAATTTGGTGGAGAACGGTAACTCTAGTCGTGAAAACGGAAATCGACTCTTGAGGCTTCTTTGTGACTGGACCCGTAAGAATCCAGCCAAAGATTGTCTCTTGGCCCATAAGTGATCCGCAGAGGTTAGGGCGGAAGCCCCCCTGAACGATCGACGGAAGGATATCCGCGCCTAAAAGAACGTCAATTTGAGCGCTCTTGAAGAAAAGTGGATCAGCTAATGGGATGTGGGGCAGATTGTTTAAGAGATGCTGCGGAATGGGGTACGATGGCAGATTGCCGGAGAGCCGTGGGATGACTAAAGCTGAGGCCTCAATTCGAAGTCGAGGTCTCAGAGGAGTGCCGATGTGGAAATCACAAAGCTTCGTCGATTTTGCTGCCACAGAGTGGCCTAGACCGGATACCTGCGTTTGCACGGATCGGAATGGTAGCTTCATCAGACGGAATAATCGTTCGGAAATGAACGTTGCCTCGGACCCCGAATCGATTAGAGCCCTGGCTGGATATGTGACCCCCAAGTGACACACATCAATTACGGCCGTACCAAGCAGGACCCCTGGAGTATCGGCCGTGAAATACGACTGCACATTACGAGGTACTTCGGACGTACCTGGAGTCACCGCGGCTCCGGACGAGGAGCTGGATGCTGTGGAGCCTTCACGGTGAAGCAGTGTATTGTGCCTCCCCTTGCACTTGGCGCAATTGTGAATGCTAGTGCAGTCGCGTAGTTGGTGGCCTTGAGCAAAGCAGTTCAGGCAAAGTTGCCTTCGATTTATGTATGTCTCGCGCGCTGCCAAGGACATTTGGATGAAGCGAGGACACAGACGAACCGGATGGTTCTATTTAGCACACAAATCGCACTTTTTGGATTTGGAGTGGACTTGTGACTCGAAGGCATGGACCTTTTTATGAGAGGTGCTGACCGTGGATTTCGGATATGCACCTGGGACTTTCGGATTGAGAAGAATCTTGAGCTGACTGTTCACTAACAGTCGCTTGTTCTCGTCCCGGTCACACAAGGCGTCCCAAGCTGATGCAAAGCCGTCGTTCGTGAGCGGGCACTCGGCGACTAAGGCATTTGCATCACCTGCTGTCTTTGAATTGAGGTGGAATAACTTTTCCACCGGAGTTAGGCGTGGATTCTGAATGTAAATTGCAGTGAAGAGGTCACGGAATGTTGGCCAGCGCAAGTAGTCGCCATGGAACACTTCCGTATCAACGGGTGGAAGACGACAGCCTCCAGACGAGGCGAAAGGAGCGGACATAGGAGCGGGCGGTGTACTTGATGCGGAAAGTGCATCGATCTGTACACCCAGATGGGTCGTACACCGCTCATACACAGTAGAGCAGTTATCGAATTTGGCCTCCATGTCTTCAACTTCGGCACTGCTTGCCCCTTGGCTCAACGCTCTGGCACAGACCTTATACTGCTGCTCAGCATCATCCCATAATGCCTTGACACGATCTCGGCGGATTTCGAAGGCCCGGAGCTGAGGCGCCTGAGTGGCGTTGGAATCTCCAGGACCGTCGATGCGGGCTTCGAATTTGATGAGCCTATCCGCAGCCGCGATGAAGTCGGACAGAGACATATTATCGGCGGGCTTCGGACTGGACCGTGTAACGACCGCACTGCGCTTGAAAGTGCTGGTGGTCTGTGGTTTCCCGGACGGAATGGGAGATGCGGAAGCACTGCGCTTGATCAGACGGGAAGCAGGTACACTCAACTGCGCTCGGCTTGAACGATCGGACATGGAAGTGCGGAGGATTGGTTGACAGAACTCCCTACTAGAGAGAAGTTTCCGAGCGAACGAGGATGAAAAGTATCAATGATATCAGCGGAACTGGCCTGTACACCAGTCGATTCAAAGAAACTGTAAGCAATTCAGAATAATTCAAGTTGGTTGAATTAATTGGAATGAATTAAACTCGAGTTACTTAATTAGAATGAATTAAGTTCGAAGAAAAAGAGAATCAACTTAATTAGGATAAATTAAGTTGGATGTAGCTTGATTTGAAACCGAAAATAAGCAAAAAGAATAATTTGCTTGAGCTAATTAGAATAAATTAAGCTCGAGTTACTTAATTAGAATAAATTAAGTTTGAAGAAAATGAGAATCAACTTAATTAGGATAAATTAAGTTGGATTAAGCTTGATTTGAAATCGAAAATAAGCAAAAAGAATAATTTGCTTGAGCTAATTAGAATAAATTAAGCTCGAGTTACTTAATTAGAATAAATTAAGTTTATTAGCTTTTTTGTTGAGTTTTATCAGCTAATCGAAATTTATCAGACCAAAAAAAAACGTTTTATTTGGGAAAAATAATAAATAACAAGTAAGAAAACTCTAGTCGAGAGTGCTCGACTACGAGATCCCCTGAACCCTTCAAGCAACAGCCATTTCAATCATTTTTAGCGTCTCTCTGCTTACACAAACACACACATACACACGCAAACACACATACATAGACACCTATAGGCGCGCACGCATGGGCTGCAGTGTGGGCTTACTATGGGAACTTAATTGTTTAATAACTTTTTTTCTGGACGTACGTTCTCCATGAAACTTTCAGATTGTGGTTTTATCATTACTATGCGTATAATTGCCAAAGCTCAAGTCTCTAGTATTTGAAATACGCCTTTTACAAACTTATGGGTGAGGGGGTGGATATAAGGGTGTGGGTGAAATTGAACAAAAATCGAAATTCTATAACGTATATATCAATCTACATTTAAAATTTGGATACTCAAGCTCTAAAGATGTAGGAGATATAATTTTATAACTGCATTTCGATAAGGTTTTTGATCGATAAAAAAATAACGATATCCACGTGCTATATACGAGCATTTTTAAAAAAAGTTGAAGTCTCTAGCTTCTATATCTTCTGAAATCGACGCGTTCAAGCATACGGACAGACGGACAGACGGACGGACGGACAGACGGACAGACGGACAGGGCTAAATCGACTCAGTTCGTCGCCCTGATCAAGAATATATATACTTTATGGGGTCTGCCACGCCTCCTTCTGCCTGTTACATACATTTCAACAAAAACATTATACCCTGATTTCCCATTTTCAATGGGTTCAGGGTATAAACAAGTATGAAAACTCTAGTCGAGAGTGCTCGACTACGAGATCCCCTGAACCCTTCAAGCAACAGCCATTTCAATCATTTTTAGCGTCTCTCTGCTTATACAAACACACACATACACACGCAAACACACATACATAGACACACATAAGCGCGCACGCATGGGCTGCAGTGTGGGCTTACTATGGGAACTTAATTGTTTAATAACTTTTTCAGATTGTGGTTTTATCATTACTATGCGTATAATTGCCAAAGCTCAAGTCTCTAGTATTTGAAATACGCCTTTTACAAACTTATCGGTGAGGGGGTGGATATAAGGGTGGGGGGTGAGATTGAACAAAAATCGAAATTCGATAACGTACATATCAATCTACATTTAAAATTTGGATATTCTAGCTCTAAAGATGTAGGAGATATAATTTTATAACTGCATTTCGATAAGGTTTTTGATCGATAAAAAAATAACGGGATGAGTTATCGATTTTTAGTGATAAACTCGATATCCGCGTGCTATATACGAGCATTTTAAAAAAAAGTTGAAGTCTCTAGCTTCTATATCTTCTGAAATCGACGCGTTCAAACATACGGACAGACGGACAGACGGACAGACGGACGGACGGACAGACGGACAGACAGACGGACAGGGCTAAATCGACTCAGTTCGTCGCCCTGATCAAGAATATATATACTTTATGGGGTCTGCCACGCCTCTTTCTGCCTGTTACATACATTTCAACAAAAACATTATACCCTGATTTCCCATTTTCAATGGGTTCATGGTATAAAAATAGTAAAAATATATATGTATCAGAATATTCAAAAATTAAAATTATTAACATGTACGATTTTATCTGTATTTACTATCTAATTAATTATTCCTCCGCTCTGTTTTAATTTAATATTTTTTTTGGTTTTATATATTATTTGAACTATCGCTATCAATACGATAGTCTCTAAAGAAATATAAATATCGCCACGGAGTTGTGGTGGCTGGCGATGAATGTTGCTATCGATATTTATATGAAGATTTTTTTTTCTCTAAATACGATCACTAGCGTTTGCACACGGAACAACAATGAAATGTATTTATTATTATTTTGCAAGTGTTATGAATATAGATGTGTTTTGTTAATAAGTTAATTAATTATGTGTTAATTGTGTTGCTGCTCTGTTGGTACATTCATATGGATATATGTATGTACATATGTTTACTCCCTTTTTTTACATATGGATGGCAGAGCAAAGCCGAGACACAATTGGCACACACACACGTATAATAATAAAAATGCAAATATAACAAGTAAGAAAACTCTAGTCGAGAGTGCTCGACTACGAGATCCCCTGAACCCTTCAAGCAACAGCCATTTCAATCATTTTTAGCGTCTCTCTGCTTACACAAACACATACATACACACGCAAACACACATACATAGACACCCATAGGCGCGCACGCATGGGCTGCAGTGTGGGCTTACTATGGGAACTTAATTGTTTAATAACTTTTTTTCTGGACGTACGTTCTCCATGAAACTTTCAGATTGTGGTTTTATCATTACTATGCGTATAATTGCCAAAGCTCAAGTCTCTAGTATTTGAAATACGCCTTTTACAAACTTATGGGTGAGGGGGTGGATATAAGGGTGGGGGGTGAAATTGAACAAAAATCGAAATTCTATAACGTACATATCAATCTACATTTAAAATTTGGATACTCTAGCTCTAAAGATGTAGGAGATATAATTTTATAACTGCATTTCGATAAGGTTTTTGATCGATAAAAAAATAACGGGATGAGTTATCGATTTTTAGTGATAAACTCGATATCCGCGTGCTATATACGAGCATTTTAAAAAAAGTTGAAGTCTCTAGCTTCTATATCTTCTGAAATCGACGCGTTCAAACATACGGACAGACGGACGGACGGACAGACGGACAGGGCTAAATCGACTCAGTTCGTCGCCCTGATCAAGAATATATATACTTTATGGGGTCTGCCACGCCTCCTTCTGCCTGTTACATACATTTCAACAAAAACATTATACCCTGATTTCCCATTTTCAATGGGTTCAGGGTATAAAAATGTGATGTATTTAAATATATAATAAATATATGATGTGTATAAATATGAATATATATGGATTTAAAATAAATTGTAATAAAACGACAAGGATATGTTTTTTGTTTTAATTTATTTATTTTAATATATATATATATGTATGGTGTGGATTGTACGTACATATGTGCATATGTACATATGTATGTATGTATATGCAGTGGGAATCTTGTATGTACGTACATACATATGTTGTAGCGAAATGGCAACTAGATGTGTGCAATCGGACTATTTTGATTGGATTGGATATTATGGTTGAATTGCGACAAGACACAAAGGATATTGTGTATTATGTCTTAGCAAAACGGAAAGATTCGGAATATGTGAATATGCAACGGACTTGAAGGTTAGTGCATACATACATATATGTATGTATGTATGATTATGAACCTGAGTATATAAGGATATATATATTCAGATTCTTGTCTAATATATAAGGATATATATATTAGTGGGATGCAACTTGCACAACAATGTACAACTGATCTATGCAAGTTGCAGTGAGACGAAAAGCAAGTAATTACTTATCTGAATACTCCCAAGAATCGCTGGTGAATATGTTGGATGAAATCCGGCTCGAAGGACCAAATGTTGTAGTGTGGAGTCGTCAGATAAGGACACGTGGTGGGTTGTTTTAAAACCTACTTTATTCAACTTTTAATATGGGTCGCGCAAAATGGCGATGTCGTACATTCACAGTATGATAGGAGTAGTAGTAATAAAAAAGGAGTACTTGGCGGAAAGCCAAGTACTGAGAGCAAGCGGTTATGCTATTAACAGCTTGCTGTTAATATGTACATAATCGGGCTCTGTGGGGGAGGAGCAATCCTGTTAATGGGATCTGCTATTAACAATTATAATATTATGTTATGCTATATTGTTAACCTTTTTATTCATTTATAGTTTTTTTATATTATGTAATTTTTGTTCATTTTTTTTTTTATACCTGCAAACTGAACACCATACACATGCACATACAGATATATAAACACAAGTAAACACGTAGAAAACAAAAAAAAACATGAAGCAACCTTTAATTAAGAAAAAAACAAATGAAAATGTACTAGACTAGTTTAAGAATAAATGTATCTTTTGAAATTTTTTGAGTTTCCTTGATGGATTAAAATGTCAGGTTAGGAGTATAGCGTTGGCATAGAAGAGAGAGAGAGAGTCGAGGCAATTTTTATTTGGAGATCTTCATAAACAAGTTAAAGCTGAAGATCATGGTTGGGTTAGGGTAAAGACAGCGAGAAGCCAACACCACCTCGGCTTCCGCGTCTGTCTAACTGTCCATGTTTGTTTCGTTTTTCTTGTTGTCCGAATGTTTGTTCTATATAGGAATCCTAAAATTTTAAAGTTTGTGTGTATTGGTGAAGGTATGGCAAGACCCACCCCCCCCTGCCGACAGAGCTAAGGGAACCAGAGGATTCCGCCCGCCATCACCCGAGCCACGTCTTGTGTATGTTAAGTTATGTATGTATGTATGTATGTATACATGTATGTAAATAGATGTATGTGTATATATGTATGTATGTATATATTATATATAAAATATAAACATTCAAATGCACGAAGATCGCATTCATACCCGAGTATGAACAGTTACATAAATTTTATGGCGCCCAACGAGTGGCCTGAAATTCGAAGAGTGAAGTTAACGCCCGCTGCATTCATACATAAGATCGTTACATTACAAAAAAAGGCGTTAAATTCTTTAGATTTGAATTGAGTGCCATTATCACTAACAATAGTTTCAGGGACCCCAAAACTATGAAAGATGTGCAGATACTCTTGAATCTTTGTAGACGTGAACTTCTTTAATGGACATACCCAATGGTACTTGCTAAAATGGTCCAAAACTATAAGCAACCCTATATGACCTTGTTTGCTACGAGGATATGGTCCGAGAAGGTCAATGTATAGTTTTTGAAACGGCCTATATGAGGGGATATGATCACCCATTGGGGGTTTCAATGTATAATTAGGGGCTTTGCTTTCTTTACAAGTATCGCATGAACGAATATACTCTCTCACATCTTTTGCTAGACCTGGCCAAAAGAGATGCCTATTTCTTCCCAATTCCAGCAACGAAGTTTCTGATGAGAGGCACGTATAGCTGCAAGCTCTGCATCTTGTGAGTCGCCTTCTACATCGTCAGCTATTTCTTCGACAGCATAAACTTGTCTACGCTGTACTACTGGCTTTGCCTGATTAAAACGACAGCTAGTCTCATACGCTAAATTTTCGCTCATTTGTACTAAGCGGCGTAAATGTCCTACAGAGTGAACTGGCTGATATAATAGCTTCTCGCGTATTTCAGGGAGTAAGTTATTCTTTAAAATCTCCATTAATTCTTCTTCTGCTACCTTGAGTGAAGATTTATCTATAAGAGAGGCTACAGATTTATAAAAAGTGGAAAAAGACTCTCCTGGTTTTTGCTTGCGAGCTCTGATCATCTCCATCTTCATAAAGCTTGACCGATAGTCTTCATACTGTTGACGAAGGGATGCACAGAGGTCAGACCAAATGGTATCTCCAATACCATGATCGAGCCTTTCTAGTAAATGATACATGCATATTCTTGCACATGCCTGTGAAATCACTGTCCAAGGTCTCATCTGCTAACGATTTAACGTGATAGATAAATTCATTAACTCCTAATCCATCTGATGAACCATCAAATTGAACTCCCCACTTTTGCATAATATCAACTATCCTTCGGCTATTCAAGGAGCAAGCGCCTATTGATGGGGACTCGCGACTGCTCGCTACAGGCAACGGTTCGGTTGACGAAGGGCGATTGTTTATGGACAACGAGGACATGACCCTAGCAACTGTTTCTTCAATCATGTTCTGAATAACATTGTAGTCCGGTTGCTGCAATCTTTGCGGATTCGCGCCACGGAATGGTCGAGTTGCTCGGGGTCGTCCCCTAGTAGTTCTGGGTCGCGCAGCTTCAGCCTGACTCGGGCTTTGACTCGCATCTAAAGCTGATGACAGTGCGCCACTAGCATTCAACGAAGCAGCTTCTTGTGTATTAGCTGTATTGTTGGCCTCTGCTAGTGCTAAAGTTCTGGCAAGATTTCTAGTTGTAACTCGACGAGTTACTGGAGCTGGTGGCGGAGCTGTCTCATGCCTCCTACTACTAGCTTCATTTGCTGCTTATCTATTGGTGTCTGGCAAGTATAACAGACGGTATTTTCTGTTAACCACGCTTCCATGCAGTTTTTATGAAAAGAAATATGCTGACACGCTAATAAATAGCAAGGATATGTATCGTCCATTTCTGTCGCACATAGTGCGCATTTGTTCTCTGTACTACCTACAGATGCAACGTGCGACGGCATATTTAATATAATGTTTTGTTAAATTTGACTATTAATGGCATAGAGAGAGAGAATCGAGGTATTATAAGTTCTAACTGTTCCGAATTGTTTCATTTTGGGCTATTGAAACTAAATCTAGCAGGTATCTATCAACAAGTTGACTATCGCTACCACCAAAAACAATACTATTCGGCAAGGGAATGCACAGGCAGCATATCTCCGAGTTCCAGACAATAGTACTTAAAGACGCAACGACAACAACTTCTTAACACACAACTAGCATTGCTTACGGCTTCTACCATTCTTCAGTTAAGTAAAAAGAATACACTCCAGGGATAATCAGTATTGGTATTCTAGCCGAATACACAATATTCTGGAATTATTTAGAGAAGTTTTTCTAGACCTAGATCTAATTGTGGCTTCATCCACAGCAAACAAAAACGAGCAACAATTGTGAGGGAAGATGTTCTTTTCCAAAGCAGAGATGCTTTAATTCATTTAAAGTTGAAAGATTCTTCAAGGTGTCTCGGTCTGCGAACCAGGCTTGAATCCAGCAGCTTCGTAGTACCTATGAAAACAAATCTACGCCTCTCAGCAGTCGCTGTTGCGATAGCTAGACCAACCAAGTCTAAGTCTATTTCAGCAATACAGGCTACTGAGACAACTAATATTCTCACAAAGGGGTATTTTGTATAGCTATTACTCCATATAGAAGAAGTGGCTATACTAGAAAAAATTCGGTACACTGAAAGCGTACTATCTCTCAGTGCCTCACCAGAGTTCGGCTCACTGAAAGCGTATCAACTCACAAAGCCCCAACAGAGTTCGGCTCACTGAAAGCGTATCCATTAAAATTTATGTAATGTAACGATCTTATACATGAATGCAGCGGGCATTAACTTCACTCTTAAATTTCAGGCTCCACTTTGGGCGCCATAAATTTTATGTAAAGTTCCGTACTCGTGTATGAATGCGATCGCGTTACATTCGTATGCTTACATACAATATATACATATATACACATGCATCTAATTATATACATGTATACATGCATACATACATACATACATAACTAAACATACACAAGACGTGGTTCGGGTAATGATGGGCGGAATCCTCTGGTTCCCTTAGCTCTGTCGGCTGGGGGGTGGGTCTTGCCATACCTTCACCAACTTTAGAATTTTAGGATTCCTATATAGAACTAACATTCGGACAACAAGAAAAACGAAACAAACACGGACAGTTAGACAGACGCGGAAGCCGAGGTGGTGCTGGCTTCTCGCTGTCTCTACCCTAACCCAACCATGATCTTCGGTTTTAAATTGTTTATGAAGATCCCCTTCAAAAATTGGCTCGACTCTCTCTCTCTTCTATGCCAACGCTACAGTCCTAGCCTACCATGTGAATTCCTCAAGGAAACTCACAAAATTCCAAAAGATACATTTATTTATTAACGGTAACTAGTCTGTTACATGTTCATTGCTGGTTCTTAATTAACTGTTGCTTCATGTTTTTCTCTTTTACGTGTTTACATGTATTTATATATGTATGTGCATGTGTATGGTAGATAGTTTGCATGCAAAATGAAAAAAAAAAAAACAAGTGAGAAAGCTCTAGTCGAGAGTGCTCGACTACGAGATCCCCTGAACCCTTCAAGCAACAGCCATTTCAATCATTTTTAGCGTCTCTCTGCTTACACAAACACACACATACACACGCAAACACACATACATAGACACCCATAGGCGCGCACGCATGGGCTGCAGTGTGGGCTTACTATGGGAACTTAATTGTTTAATAACTTTTTTTTCTGGACGTACGTTCTCCATGAAACTTTCAGATTGTGGTTTTATCATTACTATGCGTATAATTGCCAAAGCTCAAGTCTCTAGTATTTGAAATACGCCTTTTACAAACTTATGGGTGAGGGGGGTGGATATAAGGGTGGGGGTGAAATTGAACAAAAATCGAAATTCCATAACGTACATATCAATCTACATTTAAAATTTGGATACTCTAGCTCTAAAGATGTAGGAGATATAATTTTATAACTGCATTTCGATAAGGTTTTTGATCGATTAAAAAATAAAAGGAACGAGTTATCGATTTTTGATGATAAACTCGATATGCGCGCTGTATATACGGTCATTTTAAAAAAAAGTACAAGTCTCTAGCTCTTATATCTTCTGAAATCGACGCGTTCATACATACGGACGGACGGACGGACAGACGGACGGACGGACATACGGACATACGGACAGACGGACAGGGCTAAATCGACTCAGTTCGTCGCCCTGATCAAGAATATATATACTTTATGGGGTCTGCCACGCCTCCTTCTCCCTGTTACATACTTTTAACAAATCCATTATACCCTGATTTCCCATTTTCAATGGGTTCAGGATATAAAAACAAGTAAAAAAACTCTAGTCGAGAGTGCTCGACTACGAGATCCCCTGAACCCTTTAAGCAACAGCCATTAAAATCATTTTTAGCGTCTCTCTGCTTACACAAACACACACATACACACGCAAACACACATACATAGACACCCATAGGCGCGGACGCATGGGCTGCAGTGTGGGCTTACTATGGGAACTTAATTGTTTAATAACTTTTTTCTGGACGTACGTTCTCCATGAAACTTTCAGATTGTGGTTTTATCATTATAATTGCCAAAGCTCAAGTTTCTAGTATTTGAAATACGCATTTTACAAAATTATGGGTGAGGGGGTGGAAATGGGAAATCAGGGTATAATGTTTTTGTTGAAATGTATGTAACAGGCAGAAGGTGGCGTGGCAGACCCCATAAAGTATATATATTCTTGATCAGGGCGACGAACTGAGTCGATTTAGCCCTGTCCGTCTGTCCGTCTGTCCGTATGTCTGAACGCGTCGATTTTAGAAGATATAGAAGCTAGAGACTTCAACTTTTTTTAAAAATGCTCGTATATAGCACGCGGATATCGAGTTTATCACTAAAAATCGATAACTCATCCCGTTATTTTTTATCGATCAAAAACCTTATCGAAATGCAGTTATAAAATTATATCTCCTACATCTTTAGAGCTAGAGTATCCAAATTTTAAATGTAGATTGATATGTACGTTATAGAATTTCGATTTTGGTTCAATTTCACCCCCCACCCTTATATCCACCCCCTCACCCATAAGTTTGTAAAAGGCGTATTTCAAATACTAGAGACTTGAGCTTTGGCAATTATACGCATAGTAATGATAAAACCACAATCTGAAAGTTTCATGTAGAACGTACGTCCAGAAATAAAGTTATTAAACAATTAAGTTCCCATAGTAAGCCCACACTGCAGCCCATGCGTGCGCGCCTATGGGTGTCTATGTATGTGTGTTTGCGTGTGTATGTGTGTGTTTGTGTAAGCAGAGAGACGCTAAAAATGATTGAAATGGCTGTTGCTTAAAGGGTTCAGGGGATCTCGTAGTCGAGCACTCTCGACTAGAGTTTTCTTACTTGTTTATTTATTTTATTAGTTTTATTTCGTAATAGGTCTCGTGGCATGATAGGGAGGGGAAGGCAGGGGTTATTTAAGCACTCACAGTTTTCTTTTGTGTGTTCACCGCTGAAAGGCCTTTCTTGGTGACTGCTGCTGCTGCTGTATGGAGGATGCGACTTGTGTATTAGTTTAAGTGGTGAATTATCATGCTTTTAGTTATTTTTCTTTAATTCTTTTAATCATTTTTTTTCTATATATATATAATTCTTCTATATATGTATAATTCTCTTATAAAAACGAGTATTTAATTAGGCACTAATCATCTAGTTTTTTCCAGTGTACTTGCAGTGTTATGTATGCACGTTCACTTTTATCAAATTGTCTTTTTTCTTTACGTACCCATTTTTGAGCACACATGCAACTATATACATATATAAGGCCACATGAAAAGTAACCACCGAAAAAAATTAATAGCAGATCAGCAAACAACGAGGGAGTTTATCTTCGACATAATAGTGGAAAAAAAATAAACTAAAAATTATTCTCGGCGCGGTTAAAAAAAAAGAAAAACCGCGCCAAGAATAATTTTTAGTTTATTTTTTTCCACTATTATGTCGTAGATAAACTCCCTCGTTGTTTGCTGATCTGCTATTAATTTTTTTCGGGGCTATTTTTTCATAATCCCCTTAACCTCTGCGCAGCGCATGTGGCCTTCTGCTGGCCGAGAGGTTAGGGGTATAATATTGGCTGTAAAATACAAAAAACCGAACTTAGTCTCTGCAAACTAAGTTTTAATTTGAATTACTTTTTCTCAAAATACCTGGCTTTTGTTGTTCCCACGCAATTAAAACGCGTGCGGCTGCGCACACCAATATCATTGACTGACCAGCTCAGCTGGTTACGGTGGGCCAGATTTTAAAAAAAGTCTTTAACTTTTTTTCCCCTTTACCAATAATCTTTTGTGTATGCTTTTTTTTAACTATATATATAAAGATATATATATATATATATATATATATATATAGATATTAACAAAAAAACTTTACTTGATAGAACTCCACGCCGAGGGTGTTTTATGAGAAATGTGGGCCGGAAAAAGACTGAGCTGGCAATGTTGCCGCTTTTTATACGCCCGCATTCCAGTGTTCTTTGCTTCAGCGTTTCGTTCTCAGCGAAGCTTCGGACAGCGGGATGAAATTGAGTGGATTTCTCCCACTGTCTCCGACGAGCGAGCAAAGCGTAAGCTCGATCGCTAAAGCTCCGCTTGTCCCAAACTTTTTTCATTGCAGCACAGGCGACAATGTTGTCGCAAACGGTATGCGCTGCAATTAGCAAACTTAGAATTCGCAACCATTACAAGTCTTTGTGTTGGGCCAAATTCACTTATCTTATTGAATTTTATACCTATATTTTTACATTTGGGTTCACCCTAATTACTTGCATTAATTCGCCTAGGATCTAAGCAAGCTGCGCTTGCTCATACGTTTTGTACTTTAGTGTATATCAAGAACTCTACGAATAAACGTTGCACCTACGATGCGCTGAATTTCATATACGGCTCATTTGTTTAGTTATAACAGCACCCCCATACTCTGAAACTCATGCTAGACAGAAAAACGCTTCTGATCTTACATTTTGGCGCCCAACGTGGGGCACTACATCTGTGCATAAGTGGGATATATCAGCATACAAGCTGAGGCACTTGCAGTCGCTCTGCGACCCTCGCCGTCGCATCACCGAGTCCTCTTTTTCGTTTCGTCAATCTATCGCAGCAACAGCAGCTTCTGCTTTGCAATCTTGGTCACTTCTCTGTCCCTACGATCCCCGCGATCGCAGCAGCAAGTTATCGGCTGTGCGCTTGCTATCATATTCATCAAACGTTTTGGATAAATCATATTCGTCAAATTATAAATACATAAGTGCAGTTAATCACAAACGCACTTATATACACACGCACCAACTGCACTGAAATTCATCGCTGGAATTACTCTTCTTCTCGCTTGATATTGTATGCGCTCAGTTGAGTGGAACTTATCGCCAAATATTCTGCAACCTCAGTTGAGTGGAATTCGTCTATTGTTCATCGCTCTTATATTCTTCACGCAACATTAAGTGCTCAGTTGAGTGAAATTTGTCACTTTCATTTTTCTTTGGCCTAATAAATATTTTGCGTAATTTGGGTTTGACTCTGGCAGTGAATTTGATCATCGTTTATTTAAATAAAACCATAAACTTGTTGATGGAAACACAGCGCGCGAATACTCGCCGGAATATTAGCCGGATTCGTAATGTTGTCGACCCCAAACTAAGAGAAAGGAAATCTGCACCAATTCAAGCCGAATTAAAGTGTCGCTTGGAAATTTTGGAAGCTTACTTTATGCAAGCAATGGTATTGCAGACTCAAATTGAAAAGGAATGTCCGACCGATACAGGACGCACAGAATTGGAGGAACTGTATGTAGAAATAAAGGTTTGCATTACAGAGCAACTCACGGAAGATATGCACGAATCAACATTCGCTGCGGTATCTGGGCCCATATTCTTATCGTCGGCCAAGCTGCCCAGACTTACATTACCTACATTTGATGGCAATTATGCGGACTAATAAAATTTTAGTGCGCTATTCAATCAAATGGTGGATCGACAGAACAGCTTATCAAAAATTGAGAAATTTAATCAACTGATCAGCTGCTAAAAGGGTGCAGCATTAGAAACGGTAAAGGCATTTCAGATCACACCTGAAAACTACCGGCACTTGATCGTTTGAATCAACGCTACGACAATCCAAAATTAGCGTTAATTGTACAACTCGCTAAAATCATTAGACAACGAGGCACATATCGCACAGGCAATGTTAATAGTCATTGTCATGGATAAGATGGACATGGAAACTAGGCGCAATGAATGAGCGGAATGAATCATTGGATTATTCCAAGTTGCCTACGGGGGATTTGTGTGTACCCGTAGTTGAGAGGCATTGCCAATATTTGGAATCATGCTGTAAGTCCGAATCGAGCCAGGCTCGTACTGCGACTGCTAGCAAACCACGAAGCCAGACAACAACGCGACATGGTTTGTCTTTTAATTGTTCAACTCACTCATGTCCTCTTTGTTTTAGCTCAGAGCATCGCAGTCGACTTCAGGAGATGTCGGTTGCAGAGCGCTATGAAGCAAAACGACATGGTCTGTGCCTAAACTGTCTTGGCATCGAGACATCGAAAGGCAGCTGTGACTAGATCGACAGTAATGTTGTCCGGCGGTTTGAATTCAAACGATGTTTTGACACATACACACACCAATCGAATAGACCCAGTCATTCAAGCAACGGCCATTGTCGAGGTCATGGATGCATCTGGAAACTACAGGATCGGTCGTGCTCTATTGAATTCTTGCTCACAGGTGAACATTTCGCACAAGTACTACGCCTGCCAAAGGTCAAACGGCATATGCGAATCTGTAGCGTTGGTGACACATCAACATTGGCATCAAGTTTGGCACTTCGGCCACAATTAAGTCACGTTTGAAGGATTTCAAGATGCCCATTGATTTCAGCGTGATGTCACATTGCATATCAGCCGTATTCGGACATCGACATTTCATTATGGAACATACCGAAGAACACGCCTTTAGCTGATGAGAAGTTGCACAAATCTCGGCATATCGACTTACTTATTGGCACTGAAATATTTTTTGAAATTCTTGCAGTGCACTATGGTCAAAAAGTCTGATATTTTGGCATAAAGTCATTTTTTATACCCTGAACCCATTGAAAATGGGAAATCAGGGTATAATGGTTTTGTTAAAAGTATGTAACAGGGAGAAGGAGGCGTGGCAGACCCCACAAAGTATATATATTCTTGATCAGGGCGACAAACTGAATCGATTTAGCCATGTCCGTCTGTCCGTCCGTCCGTCTGTCCGTCTGTCCGTATGTATGAACGCGTCGATTTCTGAAGATATAGAAGCTAGAGACTTCAACTTTTTTTAAAATGCTCGTAAATAGCGCGCGCATATCGAGTTTATCACAAAAGATCGATAACTCATCCCGTTATTTTTTTATCGATCAAAAACCTTATCGAAAACCAGTTATAAAATTATATCTCCTACACCTTTAGAGCTAAAGTCTCCAAATTTTAAATGTAGACTCGACTGCACGTGATAGAATTTCGATTTTTGTTATAATTCACCCCCCACCCCTATATCCACCCCCTTACCCTCATCTCTGTAAGAGGCGTATTTCAAATACTAGAGACTTGAGCTTTGGCAAATATACGCATAGTAATGGTAAAACCACATTCTGAAAGTTTCATGAAGAACGTACGTCCACAAAAAAAGTTATTGAACAATTTAGTTCCCATAGTAAGCCCACACTGCAGCCCATGCCTGTTAATGCGTGCGTGCCTATGGGTGTCTATGTATGTGTTTGCGTGTGTGTGCGTGTTTGTATAAGCTGAAAGACACTAAAAATGATTGAAATGGCTGTTGCTCGGAGGGTTCAGGATATCTCGTAGTCGAGCAGTCTCGACTAGAGCTTTCTTACTTGTTTTATGTATTCATAACTGAAAATTTAACTTATTTTTTGATTATAGACACATTAGATAAGAAAAAAACGTTTTTAAAAAATTTTTCAAATTAGTCATTTAAATTTGGCGCGCAACTAAAGTCAGCTGTATCAATGCAAGCTTAAATTATCGGTATGCAACATTAAAATTGATTAAGCTTTGCAATTGTTTTGAGCGTGATTGTTTAAAGAAAAAGAATATTGTAATCATGGAAAGTAAAAGCACAGGTATTTAAAATGAATGTTCAGTGTTAGTTTGTTCAAGATTGTGAATGTTTAGATGTATATTTGCAATTGTTGTTGGTGTCTTTTTACAGGTGAAATTTAACAAATAGAGCCGTGTTTCGTGGTGTATCACTTGTTCTGAGCGCGCTTGAGCGCGCAACTAAAAACGACATGTTCAAGATTAATGTTTATATATTCGGAATTAACAAGTTTCCTCTGCCCCTTTTTGCCCCTTTTTGAATAAATTGGCATGTTGCAGCCAAATATGAGTTTCTGCGCTTAACGTTGCTGGAAGTTTGGGACAACAACAAGCGCGATGATGGTGCACTTATCATATGGGTATTGGAAAAAGTAAACAAATCTGATCTCCCACAGATTTTTATTCAGTAAACTTTGCACCAAGACCTGAAAGTCTTCAATACGGCGTGAGTCCATTGCATGCCTGGATTCGTTTTTTTGAATTCGTCCTAAATGTGTCATATAGGCTCGAAATTCGAAAGTGGCACATTAAGCAGGCTGACAAAATGGAAGTAATGTCTCGAAAAAAGAATATTCAAGACATGATGTGGAAACAAATGGGTCTCCATATAAACATGCTCAAGCAAAACGGTAGTGGCAATAGTAATGAGGGAAACACAGCCAGAAGAGCCTTCTCTAATACCCGTTTGTTTTCATCAGTAACAAATTTTGATCAAGCCCTGCTACACAATTTCTTTGTGATTTTGATTACCATTTCGTCTCACTATTCTGTAGATGTTGACAAATTTAAGGAATTTTGTAAGAGCACATTTTCAATGTACTTAAGTATATATCCTTGGTACCCAATGTCTCCGACTGTCCACAAAATATTAGTTCACGGCTGGCAAATTATGAACTCATCCTTAGTTGGTTGGATGTTTAGGCGAAAATGCTTCAGAAGCTCGGAACAAATATTACAAAAGTGACAGAAAATCACATGCAAGAAAAAATAGCCGACTAAACACCATGGCTGATGTGTTTTATAGAGCAATGGATTCATCAGATCCGCTTATATCAAGCATATGTCTGAATAAAAGACAAATTCAAATAAAAAAGAAAAATCTTCCACAAGATGTCATACATCTTCTAAAGGCAGTATCTCCGCCGACCCAGAAAACTATTAATTCCGATCCGGAAAATTCAGATTCGGATTCAGATTTAGATCACGAATCTGACTGTGAAGAGCAATATTACATTATTTTAGATAACGAGGAAGAATAAAAAAAAAAAATTTTTTTAATAAAATTTTTTAATGTGCTGGGGCAGGTGGGTGAAGACCTGGGCCAATTAAAAAAAAAAATCCGAAATTCTATAAAAATTTAGAAAAAATATGTACCAAATTTCAAGGCTCTAACTTTAAAATTGGACTTTATGCCAAAAAATCCGACTTTCTGACCATAGTGCAGTGGGACAAATCAAATTTGGTCCCAACCTTCCTATGCGTCAGAAAACGTTACATGGTTGGATTGTGTCTGGACGCTATGAAGGCGCACTGCTACTCGCTCTCACAGGAGGAGTCAATCAACAACAATTTGTAACGACTTTGGCATATCAAAGATTTGAGCAAACCAATCGACAAGTTATCACCTGAGCAACTGCAGTGCTAACAAATGTTTACTCGATCTGTACGCCAATAAGCAGATAATAGAATTATTGTTCGGCTACCATTCAAGGATGACCCAAGACTAGGATGTTCATACGAGTCGGCGCTTAAATCGCAATCCTGAGTTAAAGTCAGCATTTCTGCGCGAATATGAAGATATAAATTACATGAATTTGGTACACTCACCAAGGCTTGATAAAAGCCACATAATTACATACCACATCACTGCGTCTTCAAGCCAAATAGCACTTCAACGAAGCTCAGAATTGTCTTCGATGCCTCAAATCAAACTTAATCACAAGGATCACTTAATGAGTTGCTAATGGTTGGAACGACTATTCAGACGGGTCTATATACACTTCTGCTACGCTTTCGAACGTACAAATATTCACTGACTGCAGATGTTTTGAAAATGTTCAGGCAAGTTTTGGTGGACTATCGTGACCGTAAGTTCCAATACATTCTTTGGAGAGATTCGGCAGACAAACTACTACGGACATATGCACTAAACACAAATACATATGGTACTGCCACAGCACCATATCTCGCCATACGCAGTATGAAATATTTGGCTGATCTACACATGCAAACTCATAAATTGGGATCACGAGCTATAAATTCATCATTCTACGTGGATGACTTTCTTTGTGGGCATGACACAGCCGAAGGCCTGCAACAACTCAAGGCAGAGGTCATCGAAGTACTTGGCAAGGGCAAATTTGAATTAGCAAAATGGCATTCGAGCCATCAGCACGATAAAAGATTTGAATCTAGAAGATGGCTCAGTTACAAGCACATTGGGCTTAGCCTAAGCTAAAATCAACATCTGGACGTGTTGCTATTTGCCTTTCGACCCAAATGCTCCATTGATGCAATCACCAAAAGTACAATCTTATCTGTGGCACTTCACTTTTTTATCCATTGGGATTGGTAGCGCCACTCATTGTGGCAGCGAAGATCATCCAACAGGAGCTGTGGATACTCAAATTGCAATGGGATGCTTGGAAATCGTTTGCTGCATCGCTGGAGTCGCTATCGGACACTATCAAACCTTGTTGGAAACCACGTTTTTGACATACAAGAAGCCGCACCGGACTGTCATTGGAGACACGTCCCAACTCAATTAAATCCCGCCGATCTGGTTTCGAGATGTACACCCATGGAATTGAACGAATCAATCTGGTTTATGGGGCCGTGCGGGCGTATCTGAAGCAGAGTTCACGATCCGGATCCTGAGGTAATAATTCTTGAGATGCGCAAGTCAGCTTTCAAGGTTACGACGGATAGCAATTATCTACTCGACACACAGAAGCATAATTTCGCATCGTCGTTGCTTGCGAATTGTGGCTTGGATGCTGTGCTTTATACAGGCGCTTCGGAATTCGTTGAGCTGTCTACGCCTTCGTCATCACCTCAAGTGCTACAGCGTGCATTTAATTCCATTAATTGGAATCTGCAGCAGCAACACTTCGCAGCTGAAATTCACGCTTTGAACAAAAACAGGCAAATATCAAGTCACATAAAATTTCTAAATCCATTTTTGCAGATTACAGACGGATATCTGCTATTGAAGGTTGGCGGCCGTCCGAATTGGCAAATGCACCAGAGAAGCATCCAATCCTACTTCCCAGTAAAGATGACTTCGTTCGTCATTACGTGTAGTTTCTTCATGTGCAACACTGCCATTCTGGCTCAAGAGCACTTGTTGCGCTAATTCGTCTTCAATTCTGGATCGTAAATGCTCGAGACCTGGCTCGCTCTATCGTCAGAAAGTGCATGCATTGTGTGCGTTACAAGCCAAAGTTGCAACGATTGACTCCATCGAGACCTTTCGCTCACTGTGGAGTTGATTTTTGTGGACTCCTCTCCTCGGCTCCTCGCAATGCCTACATTGCCATATTCGTATGCTTCGCCACCCAGGCTGTGCATATCGAGGTGGTATCTGACCTCTCAACGGATGCTTTCTTATCAAATTTGAGGCTCATGATTGCACGACGAGGATTGCTGATATATTTTGCGACAACGCCACGAATTTTACTGGAGGAATTGGCCACAATCACGGCAGCAGTATAAGCAATCCTCAACTCGCGCCCACTCACCCCACTATCATCACATCCAAGCGACTTGGGTGCTCTGACACCCGGTCTCTTCCTAGTTGAGACTCCCTGCGAGCATTTGCCTGAACACAATATAGAAGATGAAAATCAATTTATCGATTATCCTCGAGAAAAAAGATATCGAATGGTATACACGAGTCTACATGCTACCCTGATTTCCCATTTTCAATGGGTTCAGGGTATAAAAAGGGTAGCAGAAAACAGAAATTCAACCATTAAAACGGTTTCAGAAAAAAATTATTCACAAAAATGTCTAGGTATAACCACAATCCTCGACCACTCCCACTCTCAGTTAATTCCAATAAAGACAGGAACTTCGGCAACGCAGAACGGAACTTTCAAAATTATCCACGTATTTGACATTTCAGAATGTGAAAAAATCTTCGGAATTTTCGAAGAAACCCTGCACAATATAAGCACCTCACACCAGATGTTCCCACTACTAAATTATGATTAAATAAAGTCAGAAATGACTTGCGTAGACTCAAACCTAAGAGTGGCAAGAGCAATTAATTGGGAACAGCATGGAAATGTCCGGTCGGTACACCGGACCATAGTGACCATGAGGTTCTAATCAAAAAAATAAATGAACAATTAGCGAATAATTATAATCAAGTAGTCATCAATAAAGTATTGCAAGATAGAATCAATGAAATCACACAAACCTCAAATAACATAATGAAAATTGTAAAAGACCAGTCTAATATTCAAAAGGAAACAAGTAAGAAAGCTCTAGTCGAGACTGCTCGACTACGAGATCCCCTGAACCCTTCAAGCAACAGCAAACACACACACATACACACGCAACACACATACATAGACACCCATAGGCGCGCACGCATGGGCTGCAGTGTGGGCTCACTATGGGAACTTAATTGTTTAATAACTTTTTTTCTGGACGTACGTTCTTCATGAAACTTTTAGATTGTGTTTATATCATTAAAATGCGCGTATGTGCCAAAGCTCAAGTTTCTAGTATTTGAAATACGCCTTTTACAAACTTATGGGTGAGGGGGTGGATATAGGGGTGGGAGGTAAAATTGAACAAAAATCGAAATTCTATAACGTGCAAATCAATCTACATTTAAAATTTGGATACTCTAGCTCTAAAGATATAGGAGATATAATTTTATAACTGTCTTTCGAAAAGGTTTTTTATCGATAAAAAAATAACTAGACGAGTTATCGATGTTTGGTGATAAACTCGATATGCGCGCTGTATTTACGGTCATTTTAAAAAAAAGTTCAAGTCTCTAGCTTCTATATCTTCTGAAATCGACGCGTTCATACATACGGACGGACGGACGGACGGACGGACGGACGGACGGACAGACAGACGGACAGGGCTAAATCGACTCAGTTCGTCGCCCTGATCAAGAATATATATACTTTGTGGGGTCTGCCACGCCTCCTTCTCCCTGTTACATACTTTTAACAAAACCATTATACCCTGATTTCCCATTTTCAATGGGTTCAGGGTATAAAAATAACTGTTTTTTAAATACAAGCTTCAAATCTTTAAAGACGATTTAACTAATTTAATTCATGCCATAGGCTGGGAAAAACAAATACAATAAACGCAATAATATTGTTAGAATCCAAAGTCAAAATAATAAACCAGATACTAGAAAGAGAAAAAATTGTTAGAATTTAGTCAAATAAGAATCGCAAGTAATGGAAAATATATACTCTATATAATCAACATATCTTTAATCTCAAGTGAAATTTGTACAGCCACGTTAATTAGGCCATTTAAAAGGACAAATTACATCAATGAAATAAAATATGAAAATATTGTAAAATGCGAAAATTCAATTTATTCTATAAGAGACTCATGTGAGTCACATAATGACAAACCATTTGTAATAAGAATAAGTTAGTTGATTTAAGAAACGATACTTGCACTTTGCGATTATTAACAAGTAAGAAAGCTCTAGTCGAGACTGCTCGACTACGATTTCCCGTCAACCCTTCGAGCAACAGCCATTTCAATCATTTTTAGCGTCTTTCTACTTATACAAACACACACATACACACGCAAACACACATACATAGAAACACATAGGCGCGAACGCATAAACACGCATAGGCTGCAGTGTGGGCTTACTATGGGAACTTAATTGTTTAATAACTTTTTTTGTGGATGTACGTTCTTCATGAAACTTTTAGATTGTGTTTGTATCATTAATATGCGTGTATGTGCCAAAGCTCAAGTCTCTAGTATTTGAAATACGCCTTTTACAAACATATGGGTGAGAGGGTGGATAAAGGGGTGGGGGTGAATTATAAAAAAATCGAAATTCTATAAAGTACATTCGAGTCTACATTTAAAATTTTGAGACTCTAGCTCTAAAGATGTGGGAGATATAATTGTATAACTGTCTTTCGATAGGGTTTTTTATCGATAAAAAACCGGGATGAGTTATCGATTTTATCGATAAACTCGATATCCTCGCTGTATATACGGTCATTTTAAAAAAAGTTCAAGTCTCTAGCTCGTACATACGCGTTCATACATACGGACGGGCAGACAGACGGACAGGGCTAAATCGACTCAGTTCGTCGCCCTGATCAAGAATATATATACTTTGTGGGGTATGCCTCGCCCCTTTTCCCTGTTACATACTTTTAACAAAACCATTATACCCTGATTTCCCATTTTCAATGGGTTCAGGGTATAAAAAGCCAACCTCCAAACTGGCGTTCTATCAACAATCAACATGTGCTGTTTGTCGGAATGATATTGCTCAAGGACTTCAATGGATTAATCAAGATCGACTCTTCGTCGAACTCCATGGTACCTTGATGGTACAATTCGAAAACTCCACGATACGCATCAAAATTTACATATACAAATCAAAAGTGATGTCCTTCGCAGAAGCCACAAAACAAGATCGACGATGTCCTCTCACTGCAAATGCTCAAGGAAATAAATCTCAACAACACGAGAAAATGAAAAACTCTAAAGAGCAGCAATAATATAAGAGAAAAAAATCAATATAACACTCTCTGGCACTCTACTAATAATTTTGTAGTAAAGTAGTAAACGGAAGACCCCAACCACCATAGGGCAAGTCACAAAATCCAAAGCAGAAAAGAGAGAAAATGCTCAAGTTTTCTATATGGCGACCGAGGACGTCCGGATCTAAGAAGGGAAGAGTTAACGACAGACCCTAAAAAAGGGCATTATATCACGGCTCCAGTGCATGCACTTTTGACACGTGCGCTTTATCAGCAAAATACAACAGCAACGCTACCGCAACCGTGGGAGCCTATCGTCAGCAATAATAACAAGTAAAAAAGCTCTTGTCGAGACGGCTCGACTACGAGATACCCTGAACCCATCGAGCAACAGCCATTTCAATAATTTTTAGCGTCTCTCTGCTTTTACATACACACACATACACACATACATAGACACACATAGGCGCGCACGTATAAACACGCATGGGCTGCAGTGTGGGCTACTATGGGAACTTAATTGTTTAATAAATTTTTTTTGTGGACGTACGTTCTTCATGAAACTTTTAGATTGTGTTTATATCATTAATATGTGTGTATGCCGAAGCTCAAGTCTCTAGTATTTGAAATACGCCTTTTACAAAGATGAGGGTGGTGGATATAGGGGTGGGGGGTGAAATTAAACCAAAATCGAAATTCTATAACGTACTTATGAATCTACATTTAAAATTTGGAGACTCTAGCTCTAAAGATGTAGGGGATATAATTTTATAACTGCATTTCGATAAGGTTTTTTATCGATAAAAATGAGATGAGTTATCGATTTTTGGTGATAAACTCGATATGCGCGCTGTATTTACGGTCATTAAAAAAAAATGAAGTCTCTAGCTCTTATATCTTCTGAAATCGACGCGTTCAAACATACGGTCAGACGGACAGACGGACGGATGGACGGACAGGGCTAAATCGACTCAGCTCGTCGCCCTGATTAAGAATATATATTACTGTTACATATATTTTAACAAAACCATTATACCCTGATTTCCCATTTTCAATGGGTTCAGGGTATAAAAAGATTAATGCATTGCATTTCCGCCACGAGCGCCGAGTCAGCGCACCGATCAGCACCACTCTGGTTACATGTATTTTTATACCCTGAACCCATTGAAAATGGGAAATGTATGTGTGTGTGCTTAAAAGAACTGCAGAATGATTGGACCATCAGCATGGAGGGTTCAGGGTATCTCCTAGTCTCCACTAGTCTTCTTACTTGTTTCATCAGTCTTTATAGAATCATAGATTAGCTCTCGTGGGTGGTCGACGTGGATCTACATACCAAATTTCAGCATTCTAGCTCTTCAACTAACATGATTTCTGGTATATCGGAAAAAAATTTTATAAATCGGAATTATACACGAGTATGTGTTCCAAATTTCAAGTCTCTAGCTTCAATAGCGCCGAAATGAACTTTGAAATTTCGCACGTGAGCTAATGATATGATTCTATAATGACTGATGAAAAAATATTATGTTTACGCCCACTAGGGGCGTGGCAAATCGGACCTGAAGAAATAGTGATTTTTAAATTTTGCTATATTTTAGGCACTATTGATGCTAGAAACCTGAAATTTGGTATATCTACGCGGGGTGACAACCCAAATCCAACGAGCTATGGTGGATATATGTCCACCCAAAAGGGGCGTGGCAAACCGAAAAAGCTTATTTTCCTACAGATTAAGAGCTAGAATCTTTAAATTTGGATAGTTGTTACTGCCCCCAAAGTAATTGTTACGCCTCTTTGGGGGCGTGGCATATCGAAAAATACCCTGTAATTTTTACATTTATTGAGCGTAATCATTCAAATTTCGCATTTACGTTACTGTTAGCTCGTTCTAAGAACTGGCGAAAACTGAGGTGTCCATGGCCACTAGAGGCGTGACATCTATATGCGTGAGCCATCTATGTATGTAAATGTATATACAAATAGGCATTGATAACACGGAAGGAAACATTTTTATAAAATTTAAAAAATATAAAAGAAGCTAAAATAATAAAAATTTGCAATTTACAAAAAAGAGTTTTCCGCGGGATTTGAACTCGCATCGCAGCCAAATACCATGTTTGTCAAAATAGCTAAAATATATTTAACCGGCCCCTCTGCCGACAGCGCTACCGACCACTCTCAACAAAATCACGTTCTTGATATGACGCCTTATAGCAAAGAAAAGAATCTGCGCGACTAGGAGATACCCTGAACCCTCCATGCTGATGGCCCAATCATTCTGCAGTGCTTCTAATCACATACACATACACATGCACCCACCCGCACGCATAGGCAAACCAGCACATGAGGTGACCTCTTACAGACCAATCAGCTTACTTTCAGGGCTATCTAAAATTCTTGAAAAGCTAATTATGAACAGACTATTTGAGGTGGAGGCGTTTCGAAAGGCGGTGCCAGATCACCAATTTGGATTTCGTCGTCAACATTCCACGGAACAGCAACTTGGTCGCGTCACTCAATTTATTATGGAGGCTTTTGAGGACAATTGCTACTGTTCGGTTGTTTATCTGGACATCTCTGAAGCCTTTGATCGAGTTTGGCACTCAGGACTTCTGTATAAACTAAAGAAGTTGCTACCTAATGTGCTATTTAACATTTTATACAGTTATCTTAAAAATCGGACATTTATGGTAGAATGTTTTGACGGTACACGATCAAGTATTAAACAAATTGCTGCTGGTGTTCCACAAGGAGGAGTATTAAGCCCAATTCTATATAATTTTTACACTGCGGACATGCCTCTTCCAGCCATATCCAGTGTTCGGCGTTCAGCATCACGCATGATGCTGGGCACATATGCTGATGATACTGCAATTTTATCTAGCAGTATTAACCATGTAGATACAGTGCAACATCTTAATTGTTACCTCAACACTTTTCATGAATGGACCAAGAAGTGGTGTATCAAACTTAACTACTCAAAAACAGTTCATGTGATACATACCTTAAGACAAGCACAATATGATCATCAAAATGTCATTACAATAGCTGGCAACCGTATTGAAAATAAAACTAGCCATAGGTATTTGGGCGTGCAATTGGATAACAAGCTATTGTTAAAGACTCACATTAACAATATAATTGGCAAGCTTAGAAACAGAAGCAAAGAGTTAAACTGGATAATTGGGCCTAGAAGTAAGTTGCCACTAAAACTTAAAGTTGTGTTATATAAGCAACTCATTGCCCCAATTTGGCAATATGCAATACCTATTTGGGGCGCACTAATATGTGAGAGCAGATTTAAGAAATTGCAAATAGAGCAAAATAAGATACTTAGGAAAATAACAGGTGCACCGTGGTATGTCAGTAACGAAACAATACACACTGATCTGGAAGTAAATACAGTTGATAGCATCTATGACAAGCTGTGTTCTAAATATGTGAGTCGACTCCTTGTGCATCCAATTGGAAACTATCCATATATTCCGCAAAGACTGCAGTGGAAACGTTACTCTTTGATACTTAATTATCACTTGCAATCAACTATATTTAAGCAGAAATGGGAGCAAATATTGACCAGAAGGAGATGGGTGAATGATCCATATGGAATGTATTTTGCTGCTAGCTTTCCTAATCGCACATCTAATGCAGTTTCTACACTCAATCATCCTGTCTACTTCAGTCAAAATATCATCAGCTCTAGACGGAATGATAATTTCAGACAAGATGATGACATCAATCAAGAAATTGAAAACATCACTAGACAGAATGTCACTTCTGGTCAGGATATTGGTTCTGGACGAGATGATGTTGGTTCTGGACGGGACGCGCATTTTATTCAGGTTGCTGGTCGGAATGCTGATTCAGTCAGGTCCGCCTGAGGCTGTGCCGTAGACTGACTGACTATATTTATTTATTTACTGCTATACTACTGTATAATATAGTAAATTTGTTGACGCCTACTGTATGTAGATCTCAAATGTGAGTGTTACATTAGATGTGTAGTGAAAACAATAGTAGTTTGTACAGCTGAGTGTTAGTGATGCATGTGTATGTATGTGTGTATAAAAGAAATGCATGATGATTAGAATATCAGCTTTGAGCGTTCAGGGTATCTCCTAGTCGAGCAGTCTCGACTAGAGCCTTCTTACTTGTTTACATTTCAATGTTAGCTTATAAACTATCAAAAAGAACCAATTAAAAAAAAAATTTGTTTTCAATGCTTTGTAGGAACAAAATACGACTTAGTCGCTCAGGTGTTATTCTGTTTCGTTTACGGCACAAAATATTTGTTTTTTGTCCTTTTCTTTCAAAATCCGTAATTATTTGAAAGCTTGCAGCTATTGAAGCTTTCCGTGGCGTCCCGCTATTAGACACAGGTGTTTGATCTTCTTCCCTTACTTTATGCACATTGCGTAGATGATCTTTCATATTTGTAGTGTTCCATGCAGTTTTGATTATTTTGCCACAAACATTGCATTTCGCACTATTACCCTTAATTTTGGTGAAATGCTTCCAGCAAAAACTCGTCTTTGCTGTTATTCTAAAACAATTGATTTTGTAGTATAAATATATGTATGTACATACATAAATAAATACATTTAAGCAATGTTAATATATTTACATACTTCGGCATTGCAATATTTGCTGCTTAAGTTTGTATAAGTGCACTTTCAGGCAACAGACGACAATATAAAATCAAACTAGCGATGTTTTGGAAAACATCGATGCATCGCTTAACATCGGTATCAATAAAAACATCGGTAAACATCGCCAAAAAATCATCGATTGTCGATGCATCGATGTTTCTTCACATCACTAGCCCTGTCTGTCGTTATTTTTTTATCGATTATAAACCTTATAACAAAAATCAGTTTTAAAATTAGTTCTACTACATCTTTAAAGCTAGCGTCTCCAAATTTTAAATATAGATTCAGATTAAATTTTTACATTTAAGATTTTTGTTATATTTTTGATACCGGCTCAAAATTCACAACCAAAGGTCAGATGCACTATATCTAACTGTGAATGACTTGGCATTTTTTAAAATATGTCAAATATTCATATGCTGAAAGTTCATTAGATTACGTTAGGTCAAACGAATAGGTTAGTTTAGATTTGAAAGATGACGCTTCAACAGTCAAACTATTTCAGTTTTGCCATCACACTTTTAAAAAATTAAGTGGCGTTGTTACTAGCAACAGAACGCTCGATCCGGAAGTGTCTAGTTCGACTCTAGAGAGAGCAATTTATATTTATTTTAATTATTTTACAATATATACAATATATAATAGAGCGACATGTCATTTGCTTAAACATACAAACATGTATGTATGTATCTATGTATGTATGTAGGAGTGTGCTAAAGCGTTGCATGAATTTCAGAAAATCATTTTCCGATTTCCCACGCCCCTAGTAGACGGATTTGGAATATTTGAACACTTTAAAAATTAAAGATATATACGAGTATGTTTTCCAAATTTCAAGTCTTAGTTTAAATAGTTCCGAAAATAATTGCTTTTATCTTTTCACAGCTGTATACAACTTTTCTTTTACATATATGTAATTAGTATTTTAACAAAAAATAATCACTAATTACTAATATAAATATAATACGAATTATCTTTATCAAAACTATAGGTTTGGTTATCTAGCAAAATACAAAAATATTATTCTACGGGAACGAGACCGATTAGCTGGAGAAGTCATAGATATGGAAAAGCGATTGGCTACAAATCGTTACTATTCAGAAAACCTTGAGTATATTATTCGGAATAATGAGGACGCGTTAAGTAAAATGGCTTCTAGGGCAAAATTCTCAGAAGGTGAGCGTATTAATGTCGAATCAAAATTACGTGCTCTTATGAAGTCTATGGAGGAACAGAAAGAGGCTCATGGTAAAACTATAAATAAACTTGAAATCGCTAATCGAGATTTGGGAGAAACTACTCGTAAATTAAACCAGAAGATGACTGATTTCGATCGGCAGAAAGTCCAAGTAGATAAATACAAAAGTGAAGTTAATGCATTGAATAAAATAATGCACAAATATGAGGATGATATTAGTGAACTGACTAAAACTCAAAAAAGTAATGATGAAATAATCAAGCAGTTAAGGCTAATAGAAAAAGAAAAATCAAATGCAGTTATTCAATTGACAAGTAAATTGAAAAAATCGGTTGAAGATCAAAATAATGCAAGCACACGCTTGTATAAACTTAATCGGAAAGTCATGATACTTAATAACGAAATATTACGTCATAAGTAAATATTTACCCATAACTTATAAAAAAACTGATATTTTCCTAATTTTTTTTATTTGTTTTTAATTTTTTTTTTTTAGAAATAATATTAATTCTCTTGAGAAAGATGTTTTAAATGCAAGTGGTCGTGCAGATGACATTCGCCGTATTAAGGATTCTTTACAAAAAGAGCGAGATAGCTTACGTAGTGAGATTATAAAATTAAATAATTCTATTGCAGACTTACGGCACGATATGATGCTTAAAACAAACATGATAAGTTCATTAAATTTAGATTTAAATAAGTTAAATATCAGACTAGATGAAGCATATATTTTAAAATCAAAAGCAGAAAAAGAACGAGATGAAATGGCTCAAGAAATGGAAACATTGCACGAAAGAATAGAAAGCTATCAAGGTGAGATAATATTTTTGAAAAGATACATATTTTTATACCCTGTGAACGAATACACTTGACTATGATGGTGTTTAGTTTCGTATTCATCTTTATTATTCTGAGCCTGGGTTTATATACCCAGACTCATGTATATTTTCAACCATTAAATCTAGTGCGTCTATTGCTGAGTGTGTAAGGCTCAGCATTGGTCTATTACATTTTCTTATCTTATCGCAGAGTTTGTAAGGCTCCGCGTTGGTCTATTAGCTATTCTTATCCTATCGCTGAGGTTGTAAGGCTCAGCGCTCGTCTCTTCCGTAATGGGACTCTGGGGTTGCAAGGGTTGGTGATCGTCTGTCTATTTATAGAGTCCGTACATGTCCGTACATGTCCGTACGCCTTATCTTTTCCTATCGCCTATTGTTCACGAAACTAAATATAATCCCTAAGTATATCTTGAATACAGAAGAAATTAAACAAATAAAATATATCTTTCAACAACAAAATGTAACAATAAACTTATATCACGAAATGTACAATGTTCTGTCTCTAAAATCAATAACAGAAAATAAAACACTTGTTTTTAAGATAAAAATTCCTATACTGTCAAAAGAACATTATGAGTACGACCAATTAATAGCCCTACCAATTAATAACACAAAATTTGTTACATTACCAAAACACATTATTAGAAATCAGCTAACAATTAAAGAAATAAACTCACCTTGTATTAAGTTGGGCAAAGTATATGTATGTGAGACCCCTACTTTACCGCTGAATCCGCTCTGCCTATCAAATCTACTCGACAATAGCATGGCAACTTGCAACATCGTCGATGTTGGCCATCTACAACAAATTTTCACACCAATAAAAGGACTGCTGCAAATATTTAATGCAAAAAACAGAAACCTTACTTCCACTTGCATACCAGATAAAATTCTTAATGGTTCCATGATTATCTACTATGACAACTGCTCAATAACTGTGGATGGCATCAAGTATGTAGATGCCGCCACCACCATCGAAGATAAACTTGAAATAAACAAATTACCACGCATCAGCAACTTGACAATAAACACTTCTACAAAAAACTTGAACTTACACAACCTACATCTATACGACCTACAAAACGACCAGATAGTTCTTCAAATAAAAAACCAAGCTAACACACCTGCCGTCTACATACTCATCATCGGACTAGCAATAGCTGCAACATTAACGTGGATCTATAAACATAAAACCATTATGTATTCGCCCTCCATCCAGGACCCAATTGTCACTCCAGCCACAACGATCTTGGAAATGCCTTCGTTCCATGTTAAGGGGGAGGAGTTATCGCCAACGGCTCTACGTCGCCCCCTCCGAAACCCGCTCGTACATTCTGACCTGACCAACAATGTCATCGAACTCTTACACTATTGACAGACCCACTTAAAGCACTTGACAATATTTAGCTGATGCAACAGAAATCGAACCAAAAGATTTGATGTAAACAATTTCTGAATCTGGGACTCGACATCCGGCAACAAACAGAATCAGCGGTCCCACATTACATAGCCCTTAGAATTATACATTATGTACTTTACCAATACATAGCCTCTGCGTAGGTATATAAAAAGCAAATTTGAATAAACCAGACTCACTTTAGAGCGAACTCAGAAGAAGAACGGTCGTGTTTTTTATTCGAGTGTTCAAGTGCAAAGTCAAAACGCAAAGTCAAATTACACAAAATTACAAACCACATTAAATACTGAACGAACAACCCAGGAAGCCAGGAATCTTCAAGGACTGAGGACTGGACTGGTAATTGGCGCAGCCGGCATACAGAACCAAGGATCGCAAGGATGCTGCTCGGAATCACCACGATATTAATAATGTAAAGTCAGGTGAGCTAGTGGCAGAGAGTAGAGAAAGAGGACTTATTTGGCAAAAGAGGAAAAAAAAAAAAAAAAAAAAAAAATATATATATATATATATATATATATATATATATATATTCCTTTATTATTGCTATGGCGAGCATCTAGTGCAGATCAGTGCCTAGTACTAATGGAAACGGTATATATATATATATATATATATATATAGAAAAAAAAAAAAAAAACAACAAAATAGTCCCTTATTATTGTATGGCGAGCATCTAGTGCAGATCAGTGCCTATACAAATAATATATATGTAAAGAAGCGATGAGCATGCCCTACAAAACAAAACAAAAAGAATAATAAATTTTGCCTATTACAATTCCGCCTAGCTTGCATTTCGACTCCTACCCTAACATAAGTACTTTCGAATCAAATTACACCATCAACAACAACCACTTAAGAAATGAAATATCAGCATAAAAATAAATATCAAGTTCAAGAACACTCAAGACATACAAGAAAAATATATTTTACACTACAAAGTACTTTGTCACTTAAGGTTCCCTAACTCGTACGCCCTTTGCCACTAGGTTCATATTTCTTAAGAAACACAAACACAAATATAAATAAACAAAAAATGTCTTACAGACGGCTACAGTATTAAAAAAATATACAACATAGAAGAAGAAGACACTTTGTAAATCTAAGAAACACAACACACAAACCCTTTTATATTTTTCCACATTGTTCTATAATATTACAATAACACTACACACAAAAGAAAAATATTAATGTTTACACAGACAAAATAAATTAAGCCCCACCATTTATAAATTTATACACATTAAATTACACAACTATTAATTATATATACACAAACATTTACACTACAGAAAATACATAGTTGCCATAAAGAAAAACTATTCTATGTAAAAAATACTACTGTTGAGGCATTTGGATATAGGGCATATATCTATTATATAGAATTAATACAAATGAAGAAATTGAATTATTGAAATTGTATAGGTTAAGAAATTGAAATTAAACCACTGTACAAGTAGTCGTTGTTGTACGCGCTAGCACGGGAGTGTCGCTCTCGAAACGATCGCTCTCCCGCTGCTCTCGCTTAGATGCGCATAGGCGCGCTCTCTAATGTGCAAGCTGCGCTTGCGTTGATGTTAAATTTAATAAACAGTACAAATTGAAACACCGGTGCCAGCACTTCATTCGTGCATTCGTGAGAGACCGCAAGTTGCAGTCTATATTTTTAGAATATATATTATACGCTGGCCCATCGAAGGACCAGACTTCTTTTGGAAGGACATTTTTTGGGCCCCCGGGTGGACTCTCACTGAATTAAAGGAAGCTGGATATGGATTTTGTGAATAATCAGGGAAGTACATAAATACATAGAGCACATAGATGACCAAGTAATGCAAGCGATAAATAAATAAATGAATTATTTGAGACATACAAAATATTAATGTATGTACAATCTACGCCTATGTACATTGTGTTGAGCTTATTTCAAATTGAAATTTAAAAAAAAAAAATAAATAAATAATAATAATAAGGTGCATATTGTAATTGACCTTTGATCTGCCAATAATTCAATCTCTGTTGCCTCGCATAATCCAAGTTTTCTTTGGCGTCGTTAGTGTGTTACAGTTTTTGCTCATTTTCGTCTCGCACTTTCGTTTTTGCGCTTGCGTTCACAACTCGCTCTCGCTCGCACATAAAAGTTCGTTCTCGCTTGCATAGATAATCGCGCTCTTAATTTACGCTCTTCATTTGCATGCGCGCTTGCAATATCGTTTGCACTCGCGCTTAAACAGTAAATTGCGCTCGTACTTAACGATCTTCATTTGTAAGCTGGCTTGCAATATTGTTTGCACTCGCGCTTACACAGTAAATTTCGCTTTAATTTACGCTCATCATTTGCATGCTCGCTTGCAATATCGTTTGCACTCGCGCTTGCACTTATAGTTGCGCTCTCGTTTTACTGTCTCGCTTGCACATATTAGTGCGCGCTTACTTTGCGCTCATTGCATACTCACTTGCAATATCGCTTGCACTCTCGCTTTGCGCTCATCGTATGAGCTTGATCTGCACTTATATTTTGGCATTCTAGCTTGCAATATCGTTGCGTTCTCACTTGCACATACCGGCTTATTAATGCATTGCACTCAGTCGCTCTACAGTCAAATATCACTCAATAGACCACTTGCCCAAATAGTCACTCAACATTTTGGTTATTGTCTTCGCTATATCGTTATCAGCTGTCTGTAGCAGTCACTCAAGTATAGTTTAACACTGCCAGCGTAATATATTGAGATTTATTACGATCTTGAGTTGCTCTTCGCTTGTTATCATACATTAAGCGAACTTTTATTTGTTTCGATTGAAATTGGTTTCAACTGAGCATCCCTTATAGCATCATGACTAACAAGCGAGGAAAGAATAGGTCTATGGACGAGTCATCATCAGAGCGTGTCGAAGCTCTGTTGGCCGTTTACAAAAATGTTACAAACGATATATCACGCATTAATAAATCATTAAAAGATTACACTAAACCAGTAGAGCCATTTGAAATTGAATGTCGACTTGAGATACTGAACCGCTACATAGAAAAGGCCTTTAAGACACAACAAGAGTTGGACGACATTAACGCAGATTTAGTGCCTCGGTCAACGTTAGAAGATTTGTGTGTGTCAACCAAGGCACTTCTAATGAAGCGAAGTAGTGATAGCCAACCTAAATGTGAGAGTCCCGCTAACTCTACATTATCGTGTCACACTCTAGGAATCTGCCGAATATAAAGCTGCCAAAGTTTAGCGGAGAATATTCGGAATATAAGAATTTCATTGGACTTTTTGAGAGTCACAACGAGCCAGGGCTATCAAATATAGAAAAGTTTAATCACTTGTTGTCATGCTTGGACAAAGAAGCATTAGGTACTGTCAAGGCATATCAGGTGACAGATGCAAATTACCCAAAAGCGTTAGCTGCTTTAAAAAATGTGTACGACAATCAGGGTCTCATATTTTTTAACAGCATTTCAAAACTATTTGACCTCCCACACATGTCTGAACCATCAGCATCATCTTTGCGCATGCTGATAGACTAAGTCCGTGCTATTTACGAGTCTCTATTATCGCTTCCTAGCGATTTCGAATGCCATGCTCATCCATTTAGAAGAGAATCTTGACTACAATAAGCTTCCATTGTGGCAAGATTGTGAAGCTGCCTTGAACAGACAGTATCAGCATTTAAGTGCTGAAGAATCAACTGGTCCAAGTCGTAAGGTAGCTCAGGATAATAGAAAAAGAATTGGGAAAACTTCACTGGCTGTCACTCTGCCAAGTCAGCCACAAAGTCCCAAATGCGTGTTTTTGTAAAAAGAACGATCACTTCATTCACTCGTGCTCGTCGTTCGCAGCAATACCCTGCCAGAAACGTTTTACGTTCGCAAAGAGCTATCCGCTCTGTATAAATTGTTTGCGAAGAGGACACTCAGTGGCTGCTTGCAAATCAGCCCACTGTCGTGTGTGCTCTAAGCCGCACCATACCATACTGCATCGATACAGCTCTGAAGCGGCTCAAAGTAGCTCAGCAGTTGTATCAGCAGTCCCTCGTGTCACGTCGTCACAGATTTCATATGTAAATCACGCACGAATAGCCTCTGATCCCGTTCTTTTGGCAACTGCAGTTGTGAAGATAAAAGATCTTATCACTTAGCTAGAGCTTTATTAGATTCCGGCTCGCAAGTTAATTTCATAACTGAAGAACTTGCAAAACAGTTGAAATTAAAACGGCAAAGATCTGGGATTCAATTGTTGGGCATTGCTAATTGTCAGTCATCTGTTCGGCACAGCGTTCAAACTTCGATAGCGTCCCGAACGGACGACATAGAAATCCGAACAGACTTTGGTGTGTTACGTTCCATTTCGTCGTATCAACCAGAGAAGCACACTGAAGAGATCAAGGTACCTGATAACGTATAATTAGCTGATCCTCAATTCCACACGCCGCAACGTATTGATTTGTTGCTCGGTGCTGATATCTTTTTTGATATATTAATAGAAGGCAAAATAAAGGGACCTGATAACAACCCAACATTGCAATTGACTGCCTTTGGTTGGATTGTATCTGGTCGCTGCCGAACATTGAATGCAGCTACTAGTTCGTCGACTTTCACTGGCGTCGTAAACGACGACATAACTATAGATTCAATACTTCGCAAATTCTGGGAGTTGGAAGAAAAGCCAAATACAATTATTTCGAATTTGTATACCCCAGAGCAACAACTGTGCTTTTCACTACCTCGGGTCGTTTCAGAGTGTCGCTGCCATTCAAATCAAGCCCACATTGTCTTGGTACGTCTTATGACACAGCCAAGCGACTATTTCTGGCCTTGGAAAGAAGAATGAGCAAGCAAGAAGACATTCGGCCAATGTACATTGACTTCATGAAAGAATACTTGGCCTTGGGTCACATGAGCCCAGCTGACAATCAAATTCCGAGAGAGCCGCATTCTTTCATCCCTTATCAATGCGTGCTAAGACCGCGTAGCGCATCCACTAAACTTCGAGTAGTGTTTGATGCCTCTAGCAAGTCCTGATCTACTCATGGTGGGTCCGACCATCCAGCCGCAGTTATGGGAGACTTTGCTAAGATTTCGACTTCGTCCTTGGGCTGCTACAGCAGACATCGCTAAAATGTACCGTCAACTTGAACTTAACGAGTCCCACCGCAACTTTCAACTTATTGTGTGGAGGGAAACGCCCACTGATCCGTTACAAATCTTTCGATTAAACACAGTAACGTATGGGACAGCGACTGCTTCATTCTTAGCAATTCGATGTTTAAAACATCTAAGCGATTTGCATGCTTCCACTCATCCAGCTGCTGCAAGATCGTTAGCCCGAGATTTCTTTGTTGATAACTTGTTGACAGGAGCAGATAGCGTTGAAGAATTGTGCTTGTTGCATCGAGACTTGATAGCAATTCTTCAAACGTTTGGATTTCCTCTCACAAAATGGTCGTCTAATTGTAAACAACTCGCAGCACAACCAGCTAGAAACGATATAGTTATTGGTCATCAAGAGGACACAAAAACATTGGGATTAATTTGGAATCCAATGAATGGCAGCTTTAGATATTCCATGAACTGTCCAGTAGAAGTTCAACAAACCAAAAGATCCGTTTTGTCATTTGTAGCAAGGTTATACGACCCCTTAGGTTTGTTAAGTCCGATCGTAACTCGTGCGAAGGTCCTTTTACAGGAAATGTGGTTGCACAAACTTGGGTGGGATGACCAATTGCCTGTTCAAATGAGGCAAGAATTTGAGGCAGTAACTAGCTGTTTCTCAAATCTAAAATCGTTGCGTATACCTCGTTACGTTGGCACACTTAAATCGATGTCAGATCCATGGATTTGCTGACGCCTCAACTAGAGCTTACGGTTGTTGTTTATACGTAAGAACACAAACAGATAAGGATATCACTACCAGGCTGCTAGTCGCCAAATCTAAGGTAGCGCCCTTGAAAACAAAATCTGTTCCACGGCTGGAGTTGTGTGCTGCAGAATTGTTAGCTACCTTATGGGATGCGGTAAAGACAATACTTGATTGTCCTATTCATCAAGTCACATTTTGGTCAGACTCTGAGGTGGTGCTCCATTGGCTGCGAAAGCATTCATCTAGCTTGAACACATTCGTTGCTAATCGCGTTGCAACCATCCAAGAGTTGACAACTAATGTATCTTGGCGTCATGTACCAACGAAAGACAACCCAGCAGATATTGTATCTCGGGGATGTTCAGTTAAGAAGCTTAAAACGTCATTGTGGTTTTGCGGACCAGGATTTTTAAAGCTTTCTGACACATTGTGGCCAGCCAACCCACAAATCACCTTATCAAAAGAGTTAGAGCTGCTAGAGAAGCGTAGACTTGCAATTACTATGATCGCGGTCGACGAGCTAACAAATCCCATCATAAAACTTATTGAATCAACTTCGTCATACTCTAAGCTAATCCGCATCGTTGCATATATGTTCCGCTTTATCAATGGAAAACAAGAGAGTCATTCTTCACTTGTTCCTACAGCTTCTGAATTAAGCTTCGCATTCCTTGCAGTCATATCTGTAATTCAACACATTGAATTCAGCGAAGAAATAAAGAAAATAAATAATAATAATTGGGCCTGCTTTGTCAGCAGGTTTGGCTGGTCAATGCTCGAGAGGCTTGCAGTGCAGTATTCCGAAAATGCGTATATTATTTTCGCTACAACCCGAAACTCTTATCCCAAATAATGGGCAATCTTCCCGCTGATCGCTTACATGGAAATAGGCCATTTGAGATCAGTGGAGTGGACTTTTGCGGTCCAATACTAGTTTCGCTGGGAATTCGGGGCAAATCGCCAGTCAAAATGTATATTGCCATATTTGTTTGCTTTACTTCGAAGGCAGTGCATCTTGAATTAGTCACCGATTTAACCTCAAATTCATTTCTGATGTGTTTATCCAGGCTTGTCCGGAATCTGTATTGCGACAATGCCACCAATTTCGTGGGTGCTGCTCGCACGCTGGACCTCAAAACTACGTTCCATGGCAACACAGCGGACATGGAAATGTTTGCTGCGGAGCGGGGCATGGAGTTTGTGTTCATCCCTCCTCGAGCGCCGCATTTTGGCGGCCTTTGGGAAGCGGCGGTGAAATCCGCCAAGGGTTTGCTGCTGAAGGCGATGGGCAGCGCTCTATTACGGCAAGACGAGGTGGCCACCGTGCTGGTCGAGGTCGAGGACGTGCTCAATTCGCGGCCAATGGTCGCTCCCAGCAGCAACCCCAACGACGGCGAAGTGCTCACGCCAGGGCACTTCCTGATAGGAACAACGCTCGTGCCGCTGCCAATCGCGCCCGCAGAGCCAGTCGACGACGCCAAGCTGACACTATTAAAAAGATGACAGCTGATATCCAACATCAAGCGTCGATTTTGGATCGACTGGTCAAGGGACTACCTGCTCAACCTGCAGCAGAAGTCAAAGTGGACGAAGGAGAGGCAAAACATACAGGTCGGAGCAATCGTGCTCGTGGGAGAGGATAACGCTCCTCCACAACAGTGGATGCTAGGCGTGGTGACGGAAGCCATAGCCGGAGGAGATGGTAGAGTGCGCGTAATTGTCGTTAAGACAAAAAATGGCACATATAAAAGGGCAATTCATCGCGTTGCCCCACTGCCACTCCACTAATACCCCATATGATTGAAGCCCTGCGGCCTTTCAACGCGGCCGAAGAAATTGAATTATTGAAATTGTATAGGTTAAGAAATTGAAATTAAACCACTGTACAAGTAGTCGTTGTTGTACGCGCTAGCACGGGAGTGTCGCTCTCGAAACGATCGCTCTCCCGCTGCTCTCGCTTAGATGCGCATAGGCGCGCTCTCTAATGTGCAAGCTGCGCTTGCGTTGATGTTAAATTTAATAAACAGTACAAATTGAAACACCGGTGCCAGCACTTCATTCGTGCATTCGTGAGAGACCGCAAGTTGCAGTCTATATTTTTAGAATATACAATATATTATACGCTGGCCCATCGAAGGACAAAAATAGATTAGGTCTTAGGAGTAGCACCAGCTTGCCTGAAATAAGGGAAGAAGAAATTTAACGCAACGTGAACATGACAGACTCAGGAAACATTTCTAATCCATCTAGGAATAATAGCCCCGCTGGTGGCAGAGTACCCACTGCGACATCGCCAGTACTTCTTTGAACACTTCACTTAGTTTGACACTTAATCCAACTGACATTTTAGCTTTCGTCGAGCAATTACCTACATTTAATGGGGACTTAGAAACCCTTGACAGGTTCATACTTAGTGTAGAAGAGATAATAATGTTAATTCGCGGTACCGACCAAACGCCATATGGGCAACTCTTACTGCGAACAATTCGTAATAAGATTACCGGCAAACCTTACCGGAAAACCTACCCCTAGGCAAACTCTTCTTTGAAATCACAAGATTAAGGAGAAAACTCCTGAATCTAATAACTACTCACGGCTAGCAAGCCGAAACTCTTGCACTTCAACCAAAAAATCATTTTATGACGAGATATGCCTCCATGCATTCCTAGTGGGGCTTCGCGACCCTCTTAAGACAATGATCAGAACTAGGAAACCGCAAAATATTGAAGAAGCCTACGAGTGGTGCCAAGCTGAAAAAAGCTTTTACTACCCGGGGCCTACAACAAAAACGGTAATCAAAGTTATAACAAACCAAACGCAACTAGGAATAACAATCCTTCAAACTCATCCAATCAAAATCCGTTTAGACAACAATCTAACTATAATCAAAACCGCAATCAAGCACCCCAAAATCCCTCAAACAATCGTAATAGAAATGATCAGTACCAAGGCCCTCCAAATTTCCATAACATAAATGAGGATGAAAATTTTCAACAAACAGCCTCGACAAACCAGTCGGGTACATAGATAGGAAAAACCATGGAAAACACTTCCATATATACTTCTCAATATTTTCGATACCTATAAACCTTTAAAATTTATGATAGATACTGGGTCAACCTTCTCTTTCTTGGACCCAAGCCTATCGGACAATAACAGAATTTCAAACTTAGAGGATAACGTCATTATAACAACAGTCTTGCATAGTTACACAATAAAAAACAAGATTAGCCTATCGGACAATAACAGAATTTCAAACTTAGAGGATAACGTCATTATAACAACAGTCTTGCATAGTTACACAATAAAAAACAAGATTACCTTGCCAATGCCGAAAGAATTCAACAAGACAGGACAATTGAGCCTCTTACTTTTCAAATTTCACCCAATTTTTAATGGATTATTAGGAATGGATTTCTTAACAAAACACAAGGCTAAAATAAACAGAAAATTTCAAACTCGAAACACCTTTCGCTTCCTTAGACATATATACAGAAATTAATCGTGCGACAGACTCCCTCTTAATACTTCCACAAACCAGAAACAGAATCAACCTTCCAGTTAACATTAATGAAGGAGATTTTCTCTGTAACCTTTTCCTCATTGACTCAAATCTCTCTATTTCTGTAGGATTGTACACTGCCACAGACGGCTCCAGTCCCGTTGAAATTATAAATACCTCTGAAGAATCGCAAACTTTTTGCCTAGACCAACCCTTAGAAGTAACTCCCTACAACAAGGAAGCATACGACCAACTCCAGAACATTACCCTAAACCCAGACCAACCATGTAAGGGTTCACGCCTACATGACCTTATTCAAACCAACCATTTAAACAAAGAGGAAAAAGATATTTTGCTTAAAATTTGCAAAAAATTCCATAACATTTTCTATGATGATAGTTCAGGATTGACTTTTACTAATATAGTTAAACACCAAATCCCAACTACAGATAACATACCGATTCATGTTAAAACATATAGATACCCATATATACACAAGGAAAAGGTTCGTAAGCAAATTGCAAAAATTCTAGAACAGAACATCATCAGGAATAGTTTTTCTCCTTGGGGAGCACCCGTATGGGTAGTGCCAAAAAAGACCGACTCATCCAACGAAAAGAAATGGAGACTAGTAATCGATTTTAGAAAACTAAATGACAAAACCGTCGCTGACAGATATCCCATACCAAACATAAATGACATTTTAGATAATATTGGTAGGGCAAAATACTTCTCTACCTTAGATCTGGCAAGTGGATTCCATCAAATAGAAATGCACCCTAAGGATATACCTAAGACAGCATTTTCGGTCGAAGGCGGGCATTACGAATTTACAAGAATGCCTTTCGGATTGAAAAATGCACCCGCTACATTTCAAAGGGTAATGGATAATGTGTTAGGAGAATTAATAGGAAAGATTTGCCTTGTCTACCTTGACGACATTATCGTTTTCTCCACTTCCCTACAAGAACATTCAACAGACTTGACTACCGTTTTTCAAAAATTAAAAGTGGCAAATTTGAAAATAAATGTAGTCAAATCAAATTTTCTCAGAAAGGAAATCGATTTCTTGGAACATATAGTTACACAAGAGGGCATTAGGCCAAATCCAGACAAAATAAAAGAAATTAAGGAATTCCCTTGCCCTCAAAATACGAAACAAATAAAATCATTCTTGGGTCGGTTATTATAGAAAATTCATCCGAAATTTTGCCAGAATCACAAAACCTATAACAAAACAATTAAAAGGAGGTAAATCTATTATAATAGATTCGGAATTCAAACAAGCCTTCGACATGTGTAAGACACTCCTTACCAAATACCCTATACTACAATACCCTGACTTCACAAAGCCTTTTACTCTCACAACTGATGCTAGCAATTTTGTTATAGGGGCAGTACTGTCACAGGGCCCGGACAATTCCGAAAACCAATCTGCTTCGCAAGCAAAACCTTAACAGACACTGAAACTCGTTACCCAACCATAGAGAAGGAAATGTTAGCTATAATTTGGGCAGTGAAATATTTCCGCCCATACTTATATGGGAACAAGTTTAGATAGTCACAGACCACAAACCTTTGCTCTGGCTTGGTAATTTCAAAGGCCAGAATCCTAAACTTCTTCGTTGGAAACTAACGCTGTCCGAATATGACTACGAAATAGTATATAAAAAAGGATCCCAAAACGTAATAGCAGACGCTTTAAGCAGAACAGAACCAAATATGTGCTTAAATTACACTAGTACTAAATTTCATAACAACATACCGTTGTCAACTAGACCACTAAACTATTTATCTATCCAAGCTGTTTTTAAGATAGATTCAATGGATTTTATTACTAAAATTACCCCGTTTACGCACATGCATATCGGAACCGAAATTCACACTAGAATCAGTTAGCAATGTACTGCAGACCTTGTTAAAACCTAACAAAACCCTAGCAATTCATGCCCCAGAAGAAATCTTTGAAGTAATAGAAGAAGCTAACCTGAAATATTTTACAGACTCTAATATGTACAAAGTAGTTAGATGTTTACTATTCTTACCGGAACCCATAGACCCAGAGGAGATTACAAATCTAATCAAAGCTTACCACATTAATAACAATCACAGAGGAATTGATGAAACTTACGAACACTTAAAACGAGAAATTTATACCCCTTTGTTAAAAGACAAAATCTCACAAGTTATTCGAGAATGCGAAATATGTCTCACACTTAAGTATGACAGACAACCACAGAAACCACCCTTTGTTCTACCAGAAATACTGAACGGTCCGTTAGATATTATCCAAACCGACATTTATACTATAAATAATAACTATAATTGAACTATAATCGACAAATTCTCTAAATTCGCACAAGCCTACCCACTGACCAATAGGAACTGTATTAGTGTGGTAAAAGCTCTTAAAACCTTCATGAAGCAATTCGGATTACCTTAGAACATCATAATCGATCAGGGGGCCGAGTTTTCGGGAGCAATGTTTAAAGATTTTATAGATCAATATAATATCGAGCTCAACATTACTTCCTTCCAACAATCTAGCAGCAACTCAACAGTTGAAAGATTACATTCAACATTGACCGAGATATATAGAATAGTCCTCAATAAGAGAAAAGAACTAAAACTTACATTGGACCACGACGAAATAATCGATGAAACTATCATAACCTATAATAATGCCATTCATTCAAGCACTAGTCTTTCTCCTTATGAACTATTCACTGGACGGACACATATTTTTGACAAGACTATCAAATTTAATAACGAGCACGATTATTTAACAAAATTAAATCAGTACCAAAACACATTATACCCGACTATCAAGGCACTTTTCAAACAACAGACCTCAAAACGGACAGAGAAATTGAACGAGACGAGGATAGAACCTCCTTCCATACCATCGGGCAATATAGTATTTAGGAAGGAAAATAGAAGAAACAAACTTACACCGAGATTCAGCAAACATAAAGTAATACTGGACAACGGTATAACAAACATAACAGCTAAAAAACAAAAACTACATAAACAGAAAATAAGGAAAATAACAAAGAATTTAAGCGACACACGAACACCCTTACAATAAATTGAATACTTACAGGTTGTCTGTAGGCGTTTCCCAACGCCTAGTAATCAACAGTTTGGACGAGGACCAACCTTTTATTAAAGTTAATATAGGGGTAGCTAGGGTGGTTAATTCATTCAAAATATTAAACCACGTGATAAACTTAAACGACTATGTAACAAATGCAAACAAAACAAGTAAGAAAACTCTAGTCGAGAGTGCTCGACTACGAGATCCCCTGAACCCTTCAAGCAACAGCCATTTCAATCATTTTTAGCGTCTCTCTGCTTACACAAACACACACATACACACGCAAACACACATACATAGACACCCATAGGCGCGCACGCATGGGCTGCAGTGTGGGCTTACTATGGGAACTTAATTGTTTAATAACTTTTTTCTGGACGTACGTTCTCCATGAAACTTTCAGATTGTGGTTTTATCATTACTATGCGTATAATTGCCAAAGCTCAAGTCTCTAGTATTTGAAATACGCATTTTACAAACTTATGGGTGAGGGGGTGGATATAAGGGTGGGGGGGTCAAATTGAACAAAAATCGAAATTCTATAACGTACATATCAATCTACATTTAAAATTTGGATACTCTAGCTCTAAAGATGTAGGAGATATAATTTTATAACTGCATTTCGATAAGGTTTTTGATCGATAAAAAAATAACGGCCACGCCTCCTTCTGCCTGTTACATACATTTCAACAAAAACATTATACCCTGATTTCCCATTTTCAATGGGATCAGGGTATAAAAACAGACGTAATAAATACACTACCCGATGACTTAGAATTTTCCTAACTAAAAGACATACTTCATAAAAAAATAACACAAGTTTTCGATAGACTAGATACCTTACTCCCTAACAACAACAGGTCTAAGAGAGGATTAATTAACGGACTAGGTAGTGTAGTGAAATTCGTTACCGGGAATTTGGACGCCGAAGACGAAACAAAAATAAATAAAAAACTAATAGACCTTCACAAGAACATCAAACTTACACAGTCCTATCAAAAAGAAACATTTATTAGATTCAAGAATATCACGGATCATATAAATAAAGAACACGCAACAATCAGCGATTTTATTAATAACTATCAAAATAAAATTTACAAACAATTAGATTCGGAAAACCGAAGCCTAAAATTAGATCAGTATATTGTGTAAGGCGGCCTTTTGTGCCCACCTTACATTTTTGAAATGGAATAGTTTTATTGCGGTGAAGGAGACTTGGAGTTAGATTTTGTAGTTATTAAGTTTGTAGATGATAAGTGAAGATTGGAGTGAGATCGTTTTGTTGCTAATATTGAAGAGTTTTGTTACAGGTTCTAAATTTTGTAGTTATTAAGTTTATAGATGATAAGTGAAGATTGGAGTGAAATCGCTTTGTTACTAATATTGAAGGAGCTAGTTTTGTTACAGGTTCTAAGTTTTGTAGTTATTAAGTTTATAGATAATAAGAGAAGATTGGAATGAAATAGTTTGGTTATTGATATCGAAAGAAATAGTTTTGTTACCGGTTTTAATTTTTATAGTTATTAAGTTTACATCTTTGAATTGTCGTTATATTTTTTAGTTGTAAGTAGTTGTAAGCGTTAGTTTGTAAGATAGGCATAGGTGCCGTAGCAGTTAGCATTAGCGAGTAAGAGAAATTCAAATTAGCGGGCGGGCACGCGATCAGCAATGCAACCGTGCGGCTCGAAAGCTCGCGGTGGTGGATTACATTGCTGGTCGCGTGGTGAAATCTGCACAGCAGCAAGAAAGGCTTGAAAGCTGCGCACAGATTTCAGTGAGTATCGGGCGCTCGTCGAGAGCAGACGCGCAGAGTAGCAGATAAGAAACGGTTATAAGGAACAGGTGTAATAAAGTAAGAATATGTTTAAAATGTCGGCGTATTTATTAGTAGCTAGTACATTAACTAATTTAGTAGCTTATTAACCACAACTGATTATAACAATACTAACAGGTAGTTAGAACGAGGGTACATCCCGTTCGCCAGAAGGTCAAAACTCTGGCATGCAAAAATCGCGTGGTCTTGAGTGAACGCCGGCGACAACGCTGGTGTTCCTCGATCCGCGATCTACCAATTGTAGTAGCCCCAATAATACCCCGCAATACGCCTTTGCAACCCCGACCCCAGCGATCTAGAGTGCGCTTGATCGCGCCACTCGATCACTGCAGCCATCCCACGTGCAAACGTGTGGGGGCGTGGTCGGCGAGTTCGGGCCGCGTGGCCATTTAACACGTGATAACTCCCCCACCCTCTCCTATTTCTCTAACTACGTACAGTCCCGTACTAATTTACAAATGTCTTGTAAGTTGTGGCCCTGGGCAGACTGAGACTCTGACCCCGGCTGGAAAATAATGTAACCTTACAATTGCTACAATTAATTACAATATAGACATTTTACTCAATCATCTAAACAACATTGCAGAAAGCCTATTGTTCACGAAACTAAATATAATCCCTAAGTATATCTTGAATACAGAAGAAATTAAACAAATAAAATATATCTTTCAACAACAAAATGTAACAATAAACTTAGATCACGAAATGTACAATGTTCTGTCTCTAAAATCAATAACAGAAAATAAAACACTTGTTTTTAAGATAAAAATTCCTATACTGTCAAAAGAACATTATGAGTACGACCAATTAATAGCCCTACCAATTAATAACACAAAATTTGTTACATTACCAAAACACATTATTAGAAATCAGCTAACAATTAAAGAAATAAACTCACCTTGTATTAAGTTGGGCAAAGTATATGTATGTGAGACCCCTACTTTACCGCTGAATCCGCTCTGCCTATCAAATCTACTCGACAATAGCATGGCAACTTGCAACATCGTCGATGTTGGCCATCTACAACAAATTTTCACACCAATAAAAGGACTGCTGCAAATATTTAATGCAAAAAACAGAAACCTTACTTCCACTTGCATACCAGATAAAATTCTTAATGGTTCCATGATTATCTACTATGACAACTGCTCAATAACTGTGGATAGCATCAAGTATGTAGATGCCGCCACCACCATCGAAGATAAACTTGAAATAAACTTACCACACATCAGCAACTTGACAATAAACACTTCTACAAAAAACTTGAACTTACACAACCTACATCTATACGACCTACAAAACGACCAGATAGTTCTTCAAATAAAAAACCAAGCTAACACACCTGCCGTCTACATACTCATCATCGGACTAGCAATAGCTGCAACATTAACGTGGATCTATAAACATAAAACCATTGTATTCGCCCTCCATCCAGGACCCAATTGTCACTCCAGCCACAACGATCTTGGAAATGCCTTCGTTCCATGTTAAGGGCTCTACGTCGCCCCCTCCGAAACCCGCTCGTACATTCTGACCTGACCAACAATGTCATCGAACTCTTACACTATTGACAATATTTAGCAACAGAAATCGAACCAAAAGATTTGATGTAAACAATTTCTGAATCTGGGACTCGACATCCGGCAACAAACAGAATCAGCGGTCCCACATTACATAGCCCTTAGAATTATACATTATGTACTTTACCAATACATAGCCTCTGCGTAGGTATATAAAAAGCAAATTTGAATAAACCAGACTCACTTTTAGAGCGAACTCAGAAGAAGAACGGTCGTGTGTTTTATTCGAGTGTTCAAGTGCAAAGTCAAAACGCAAAGTCAAATTACACAAAATTACAAACCACATTAAATACTGAACGAACAACCCAGGAAGCCAGGAATCTTCAAGGACTGAGAACTGGACTGGTAATTAGCGCGCTGTATATATAGTAGGCAAAAAAAAGTTTAGGTACACAACGATTTTTGAACATAGCTGTATTAAAAAGTGGTTAAATGAAAAGAAATAAGCTAAGTCAACTGTTTTTATTTGAATAAGTTAATGATAAGGTTTTTGTGTGGCTAAATATAATATTTAAAAGATCGCATCAAGTGTAGATGCGATCTTTTAAATTATATACATATTTAGCCATATAAAAACCTTATAATTAACTTATTCGAATAATAAAAACAGTTGACTTAGTCTAAATAATATGTAAACAAGTAAGAAAGCTCTAGTCGAGACTGCTCGACTGAACCCTTCGGAGAACTGATATTTCAATAATTCTTCCCGTCTTTCTGCTTACAAAAGAAACACACACACTCACACATGCACACGCGGACACACATACATAGACACTCATAGGCACGCATGCATAAACACACATGGGCTGCAGTGTGGACTTACCATGGGAACTTTATTGTTTAATAACTTTTTTTGTGAACGTACGTTCTTCATGAAACTTTCAGATTGTGGTTTTATCATTACTAAGCGTATATTTGCCAAAGCTCAAGTCTCTAGTATTTGAAATACGCCTCTTACAGAGATGAGGGTAAGGGGGTGGATATAGAGGTGGGGGGTGAATTATAACAAAAATCGAAATTCTATCACGTGCAGTCGAGTCTACATTTAAAATTTGGAGACTTTAGCTCTAAAGGTGTAGGAGATATAATTTTATAACTGGTTTTCGATAAGGTTTTTGATCGATAAAAAAATAACGGGATGAGTTATCGATCTTTTGTGATAAACTCGATATGCGCGCGCTATTTACGAGCATTTTAAAAAAAAGTTGAAGTCTCTAGCTTCTATATCTTCAGAAATCGACGCGTTCATACATACGGACAGACGGACAGACGGACGGACGGACAGACGGACAGACGGACATGGCTAAATCGATTCAGTTTGTCGCCCTGATCAAGAATATATATACTTTGTGGGGTCTGCCACGCCTCCTTCTCCCTGTTACATACTTTTAACAAAACCATTATACCCTGATTTCCCATTTTCAATGGGATCAGGGTATAAAAAATGACTTTATGCCAAAATATCAGACTTTGACCATAGTGCACTGCAAGAATTTCAAAAAATATTTCAGTGCCAATAAGTAAGTCGATATGCCGAGATTTGTGCAACTTCTCATCAGCTAATGGCGTGTTCTTCGGTATGTTCCATAATGAAATGTCGATGTCCGAATACGGCTGATATGCAATGTGACATCACGCTGAAATCAATGGGCATCTTGAAATCCTTCAAACGTGACTTAATTGTGGCCGAAGTGCCAAACTTGATGCCAATGTTGATGTGTCACCAACGCTACAGATTCGCATATGCCGTTTGACCTTTGGCAGGCGTAGTACTTGTGCGAAATGTTCACCTGTGAGCAAGAATCCAATAGAGCACGACCGATCCTGTAGTTTCCAGATGCATCCATGACCTCGACAATGGCCGTTGCTTGAATGACTGGGTCTATTCGATTGGTGTGTGTATGTGTCAAAACATCGTTTGAATTCAAACCGCCGGACAACATTACTGTCGATCTAGTCACAGCTGCCTTTCGATGTCTCGATGCCAAGACAGTTTAGGCACAGACCATGTCGTTTTGCTTCATAGCGCTCTGCAACCGACATCTCCTGAAGTCGACTGCGATGCTCTGAGCTAAAACAAAGAGGACATGAGTGAGTTGAACAATTAAAAGACAAACCATGTCGCGTTGTTGTCTGGCTTCGTGGTTTGCTAGCAGTCGCAGTACGAGCCTGGCTCGATTCGGACTTACAGCATGATTCCAAATATTGGCAATGCCTCTCAACTACGGGTACACACAAATCCCCCGTAGGCAACTTGGAATAATCCAATGATTCATTCCGCTCATTCATTGCGCCTAGTTTCCATGTCCATCTTATCCATGACAATGACTATTAACATTGCCTGTGCGATATGTGCCTCGTTGTCTAATGATTTTAGCGAGTTGTACAATTAACGCTAATTTTGGATTGTCGTAGCGTTGATTCAAACGATCAAGTGCCGGTAGTTTTCAGGTGTGATCTGAAATGCCTTTACCGTTTCTAATGCTGCACCCTTTTAGCAGCTGATCAGTTGATTAAATTTCTCAATTTTTGATAAGCTGTTCTGTCGATCCACCATTTGATTGAATAGCGCACTAAAATTTTATTAGTCCGCATAATTGCCATCAAATGTAGGTAATGTAAGTCTGGGCAGCTTGGCCGACGATAAGAATATGGGCCCAGATACCGCAGCGAATGTTGATTCGTGCATATCTTCCGTGAGTTGCTCTGTAATGCAAACCTTTATTTCTACATACAGTTCCTCCAATTCGGTGCGTCCTGTATCGGTCGGACATTCCTTTTCAATTTGAGTCTGCAATACCAGCAGCATAAAGTAAGCTTCCAAAATTTCCAAGCGACACTTTAATTCGGCTTGAATTGGTGCAGATTTCCTTTCTCTTAGTTTGGGGTCGACAACATTACGAATCCGGCTAATATTCCGGCGAGTATTCGCGCGCTGTGTTTCCATCAACAAGTTTATGGTTTTATTTAAATAAACGATGATCAAATTCACTGCCAGAGTCAAACCCAAATTACGCAAAATATTTATTAGGCCAAAGAAAAATGAAAGTGACAAATTTCACTCAACTGAGCACTTAATGTTGCGTGAAGAATATAAGAGCGATGAACAATAGACGAATTCCACTCAACTGAGGTTGCAGAATATTTGGCGATAAGTTCCACTCAACTGAGCGCATACAATATCAAGCGAGAAGAAGAGTAATTCCAGCGATGAATTTCAGTGCAGTTGGTGCGTGTGTATATAAGTGCGTTTGTGATTAACTGCACTTATGTATTTATAATTTGACGAATATGATTTATCCAAAACGTTTGATGAATATGATAGCAAGCGCACAGCCGATAACTTGCTGCTGCGATCGCGGGGATCGTAGGGACAGAGAAGTGACCAAGATTGCAAAGCAGAAGCTGCTGTTGCTGCGATAGATTGACGAAACGAAAAAGAGGACTCGGTGATGCGACGGCGAGGGTCGCAGAGCGACTGCAAGTGCCTCAGCTTGTATGCTGATATATCCCACTTATGCACAGATGTAGTGCCCCACGTTGGGCGCCAAAATGTAAGATCAGAAGCGTTTTTCTGTCTAGCATGAGTTTCAGAGTATGGGGGTGCTGTTATAACTAAACAAATGAGCCGTATATGAAATTCAGCGCATCGTAGGTGCAACGTTTATTCGTAGAGTTCTTGATATACACTAAAGTACAAAACGTATGAGCAAGCGCAGCTTGCTTAGATCTAGGCGAATTAATGCAAGTAATAAGAGTTTTACAATGCCAGAGAGGCAAGTAATTAGGGTGAACCCAAATGTAAAAATATAGGTATAAAATTCAATAAGATAAGTGAATTTGGCCCAACACAAAGACTTGTAATGGTTGCGAATTCTAAGTTTGCTAATTGCAGCGCATACCGTTTGCGACAACATTGTCGCCTGTGCTGCAATGAAAAAAGTTTGGGACAAGCGGAGCTTTAGCGATCGAGCTTACGCTTTGCTCGCTCGTCGGAGACAGTGGGAGAAATCCACTCAATTTCATCCCGCTGTCCGAAGCTTCGCTGAGAACGAAACGCTGAAGCAAAGAACACTGGAATGCGGGCGTATAAAAAGCGGCAACATTGCCAGCTCAGTCTTTTTCCGGCCCACATTTCTCATAAAACACCCTCGGCGTGGAGTTCTATCAAGTAAAGTTTTTTTGTTAATATCTATATATATATATATATATATATCTTTATATATATAGTTAAAAAAAAGCATACACAAAAGATTATTGGTAAAGGGGAAAAAAAAGTTAAAGACTTTTGTTGAGCTATCGAGATTTTTCGAATAGCTTTAATTTATTAAACGATTGAATTCACTTAATGATTAGTTTATTAGCGATTATTAGAGTTTACAGAGTTTATGTGATAGACGCGAGCAAGCGACTAGGCTGTCGTGCTGTCCGCTACTATGTTTGTAATAGTCAATCTAACAGTGCATCTGCTCTAAACACGAGTTAATTGCATACTAAGTACAATGTACGCGAGCCGGCGGATTAAGCTGAGCCGGTGCGTGGGTGAAAGACACAACGCAAAAGGGAGAGCGTGATCTCCGTTACAAATTCTCTTAAATGATAACATATTCTATGAACTGCCGCTCTTAATTATAATGAAGCGATGATTGCTGAGCCCAACATCCTCCCCCGTTGAAGACTTAGTCTTCAACAGAATCCTTAAGGGGCAGCAAGCACAGCTTATTTGTAGCTCTTCTTATCTCGCCAGCTTCAGTTTTTAGTAGGGCTACCCGTGCAACGCCATCACTTCCAGGGATAAGTTCGATTATTCTGGCTAGTGGCCACTTAAGTGAAGGTAGATTCTCATCCTTCACAAGAACTATGTTGCCAATAGCCAAGCCAGGTTTGGAGGTTCTCCATTTCACTCGCTGTTGTAACAAGTTGAGATATTCGTCCCGCCAACGAGTCCAGAACACCTGCTGGAGATAGCTTACGCGCTGCCAAGCATCCAAACGATTAAAATTGAGCCCTGTCAGGTTTGGCTCACTGAAGGACGAAGGAGGGCCACCGTTGAGGAAATGCGCAGGAGTCAACACGTCTATGTCTGATGGGTGCTCTGAAATCGAAACTAAAGGGCGTGAATTAACGACAGCAGCGATGTTGCAAACCAGTGTGCGAAGCTCATCGTAAGTTAGGACGGAGGACCCAACACATCGGTAAAAATGATGCTTCGCTGTCTTCACTGCAGCCTCCCACAAGCCACCAAAGTGAGGCGATCGTGGAGGGATGAAATGCCATTCGATTGAGTCTGCCAAACAGAAATCCTTCACAGCCTTCTGGTGGGTGTCTGACAGAAATAGACGCTTCAACTCCTGAAGCTGGTTGCGGGCACCAAGAAAGTTTGTGGCGTTATCCGACCAGATTTGACTTGGCTTTCCTCTGGTGCATATGAAACGTTGAAGTGCATGCAAAAAAGCCGCGGTAGTTAAATCCTTGACTAACTCCAACCAAATAGCCTTCGTAGCAAAACAAATAAACACTCAAACGTAGCATTTCACAGGCGCCTTATTTCGTGACTCAGGCTTGTAAAAGAAGGGTCCGCAAAAGTCAACTCCAGTCACTCCAAAGACCCGATAGCCGTTGACTCGATCCTTGGGTAGATCTGCCATTATGTGTTCAACGAGTCGAGGCCTTGCACGAAAGCAAATTACGCATCTCTGAATTACACTGGCTACAGTTTTTCTACCTCCAATTGGCCAATATTGGGAACGAACCAACGCAAGCACTGCTCGGGGACCAGCGTGCAAGTTTCGCTGATGGAAATGCATTATGATGGCTCTAGTTACTGGATGAACTTTGGGCAAAATAATTGGATGGCGACTATCGAAATTTAAAGTTGAGTTTTTGAGACGACCATCGACACGTAGCAGCCCAATCTCATCAAGGAACGGTGACAGCGAGGCTAGACTGCTGGATGACGGAACCATTCCTTTATTTCGAAGAGCATTTATGTCGTCTGAGAGATGTGTTCGTTGAATCATTCTTAACAGTATATGAGTGCCGTTCCGGATGTCTGCTAGGGTTATTCCTGGACCATGACTTTTTTTAATAAACCTTGATACGTATGCAAACGTACGCTGCAAGCGGCCGAAAGAATTCACAAACTTGCAGTCCATAGAGACATCATGGACTGCGTCCTTTACAAGAAGCACAGTTCTTCGACGCTCAATTGAAGTTCTTTCTGGAAGTGCTGAGACTGGCCACTGAGATCTGGGCTTACAGAGGAAACCTGGACCGTTGAACCAATGTAATGATGCATTTAAATCCGAGGGCAATGCACCCCGAGATAATATATCCGCGGGATTCAGTGTTGTAGGTATATAGTGCCATTCCATTGCTGATGTGAGATCTTGTATCGTGGCGATGCGATTTGAAACAAAAACGTTAAATCGTCCGGGCTCGTCATTGATCCAAGAAAGCGCAACAGTAGAGTCAGACCAACAATGAAACTCGCCTGCGAAAATGCCTAAGCGAGCCACTTCATTCATCAGACGCGCAAGCAACTCTGCCCCGCATAGTTCCAGCTTGGGAACCGTGAGCGTTTTTAGAGGCGCAACTCGAGACTTAGAGCAAAGCAACCTGCTGATGGTATGCTGACCCCTGGATACAATATAAATGCAAGCTCCGTATGCCTCGATGCTGGCATCGCAGAATCCATGGACCTCAACCTTCGATCCTGGTATTAATGATAGCCTGGGAAATGCACTACTAAGACCATTGCCAAAGTTGCTGCAAATGTCTAGCCATGCAGTGTGACATGCAGACGGGAGACTCTCGTCCCAATCAAGTTTATGCCTCCAGAGTTGTTGCAAGAAGATTTTAGCCTTCGTTATTACTGGGCCGACCAGGCCGAGGGGATCATAAAACCTAGCAATAGACGAGAGAACAGAGCGCCTGGAGGGCTTAGAGGCTGAATTCAGGGCTAGATATGAGAAAAGAAGTTGATCAGATGCCGGATCCCATGCAAGGCCAAGTGTCTTTGTAATGTCGCTGCCATCATTGAACCTAATGAGCGATTCCTTGTCGCAGTCTGTTACGCCGTCCAGTACCATGGGATGGCTTGAACACCACTTCCTCAATTTAAACTTCCCACAAGCCAAGATTCCAGCTGTCTCTTGCATAACAAGTTTTGCTTCTTCGACTGAATTTCCTCCACTAATCAAATCATCAACATAGAAATCGCGAAGCAATACGTCGGACCCGACTGGGAATGCGTTCCTTTCATCTACGGCAAGCTGATGCATGGCGCGCACAGACAAAAATGACGCTGGTTTTGTTCCATATGTTACCGTATCAAGCCTGAAAACTTCCAACTCATCATCTGGGGAATTCCTCCATAAAATGCATTGTAGATAGCTGTCCGGCTCAGGTACTTTCACGCAACGATACATTTTGCAAATATCGCCGGTGAGTGCAACTGGATAAGATCGGAAGCGCAATAATATGTCGACTAATTTTGGCTGAATGACGGGACCTGACATTAGAATGTCATTCAACGAATGCCCAGTTGTTGTAGATGCAGATCCATCAAAGACGACGCGAAGCTTGGTAGTTGTGCTATCATCCTTCAGAACGCAGTGATGAGGAAGAAAATATCTGCATAGATGGAATGAATTTAGAGGAACGCGTGACATGTGACCAAGTTCAAGATACTCTTTCAGAAATGCTGAGTATTGAGACCTTATATGCGGCAAACGACTCAATTTCTTTTCCAAATTGAGAAACCGATGTCGCGCTTGCTCATAAGAATCTCCAAGAAGCTCGCAACTAAGCTGAACAGGCAGGCGTACTGTATATTGGCCACTAGCCAATCGATTGTAATACCTCGCAAAATGCGCTTCGCAGTCTGAGTCTTCCTTGCTGAACCTTACAATGGAATCGCTGCAGCGCTCGACTTCCCAAAAGCGACGAACGAGACTGTCCAACTTGATATCAGCAGGGGAGTCTGTAATCGGATCCGAAGGTGCCTTTGAAGCTATTAGCACGGCGTTGTGGTTGCGAGCCTCGCCACCTGATACAACCCAACCAAGACGAGTCTTCTGTAACAATGGAAATCCAGGCATCAACTTGATTTGTCCCACACAGAGCAAATCATAAAACAGGCTAGCTCCGATAAGCAGATCTACTCGTTGCGGCCTATGGAAAGCTGGATCTGCCAGCACTATATTGTGCGGTATGGTCCAATTGCTCGTATTCACATTAGAACTGGGCTGCCTGCCAGTTATATTTGCAGCTACCATAGCTAGTTGTATATTCAGATGCATGAGCTTGAAGAGTGAGGCAAATGCTGCTACCATCCATGGCAACATTGGAGTCGCCTACGCCGCATACAGATACCACCGATTTTGTTCTCTTAAGTTGCAGGAGATTCGCAAATCTGGCTGTAATGAGATGTAGTTGAGAGCCTGAATCTAAAAGTGCACGACAAGGAACAAGCTCGCCAAACCGATTCCTTGCCAGAACCACTGCGGTAGCCAGGAGCACATCGCTGTGCAGATCCTTGGATAAGAGAGTAGTGACTGGTGCTGAGGGCTGAGGGATGGTCTGTACTCTTGATGTTGAAGATTGTTGATGGGGCGGAATTGCTGCCTGTGATGTGCTGGAGTGGCCGAGATGAAGAAGCGTATGATGCTTGACTCCACAGACCCGACAACTGCGCGAGCCACATTGTCGCGACTGATGACCTCCCTTGAGACAATTCAAACATAAGCCAGCCTTTCGGACCTCATTCAGGCGAAGACTAGGAGACAAGTTTGCGAATCTTGGGCATTTGTAGATTGTGTGCTCAAGATCATTACAAAAATTGCAACTGTGCGTACTGTGGCCGGTTACGAGAAATGCTGATCTACTGGTAGCAACCTTACTGCAAGAATTCATCGGCTTACTTGACGAATAGTTTGTAAGAGCAAATTTCATCGATTCCAAAGTACGGCAACGAAGCTTAAGAAATGAGGAGACTTCTTCATATCTGGGTATCTGAAGAGCCATCTCTGAGTTGTCCAATTTCTCTTCCCATTTAGCTTGTGAGGACTCATCAAGCTTCTGTAGCAGTATCTGAGCAATCATGGCACTGGCTATCTGCTCTGTTGTACCCAGACTACTGAGCGCACGCATATGGACATTGAAGCTGTCAGATAGCTCACGCAGCTTGATTATGGATCCATTTTCTACTCTTTTGAGACCTAAGATCCTTACGATGTGGGCCTGGAAGATTAAACGTCGATTATCATATCTCTGCTTTAATAAATTTATGGCAATTGTATAATTATCATTCGAAATTTCCAAAGAGCGAACCGTATCCAACGCTGCGCCATCGAGGCAGGACCGGAGGTGCTGAAGTCTTTCCATATTGCTGATTTCTGGCCGACTTTCAATGATTGTAGAAAACATTGAGTAGAAGTCAGCCCAATTAGCATATCCACCGCTGAACGTAGGTAGCTTTAATGGCGGCAACACAGGCGCAGGCTGCAATCTGGGAGCGGATGCGAGAGGAGGGTCAATTGGACGACTAAACGTGGAACTATGATGCGCTTGAGCAGTACGACTTTGCACTTCGGACATTATTGTTGACTGCATGACCATTATTAAATCATCAAAGTCAGTGCGCAAATTGCTGGACATCTCAGTAAAGTCGAGCTCCTCTAGACTTTCATGGGCTTTGCTAAAGGAGTGGCTTAGCTTGTCGATATGCTCCAGTAGAACATTTAGAACGCTGTCACTGTGATCGGCAAGAGCATCTGAATCGACCTTGGGTTGTAGCTTTTTTACGCGTTCAAACACCGACTGTACCTTGAGCTTATAAAACCGCACGCGATCTTCGGGAGCAACTGCACTAGCATCTAAATTCGCCATGACGAGTACAGCAAGAGTAACACGAATAGAGTTCAAAGTCGTTGGTGCAAGCGTGATTGCAAGAGTAAAGTAAATGTATATATGCTATAGCGCAGACACAAACTTGGAATAAGTCGTATTTGTGGAGCAGAGTACTTGCAACTTTAATAAACTGGCAAATGGTATTCAAATAATAGACACGTATGAATTGTTGCACACCGGTACGATTATTATGGACGCGCTCGTATCGCAGCCGTGGCGAAAGAGTGCAATGCTAACGAAGAATAACGGCAAGCATGTAATTACACTGTGCTTATGCAAACTTAATCACTTATAGATTGAAGCTTTAGAACAGATTGAAGCAGTCACTAAACATAGAAATAGTTGAGAAATTAGCTGATTCTTTATTAGATTGTCATTTGCAGAAGTTTTCGCATGTGTACTACTTTTACGGGCGCCAGTGTATTGCAGACCGAACGAAAGAGTGCCTGGCGATTTGGCAAAGTAACGGCACTCAACTAATCGCTATATACACTGCTTATGTTCACGGGTGTATGTATGTATGTGATGCTGTCAATATATATATGTAAATATGTAGAAAGAAACGAAAAGAGAAAATATCACGTCGGGGTCACCAAATGTTGAGCTATCGAGATTTTTCGAATAGCTTTAATTTATTAAACGATTGAATTCACTTAATGATTAGTTTATTAGCGATTATTAGAGTTTACAGAGTTTATGTGATAGACGCGAGCAAGCGACTAGGCTGTCGTGCTGTCCGCTACTATGTTTGTAATAGTCAATCTAACAGTGCATCTGCTCTAAACACGAGTTAATTGCATACTAAGTACAATGTACGCGAGCCGGCGGATTAAGCTGAGCCGGTGCGTGGGTGAAAGACACAACGCAAAAGGGAGAGCGTGATCTCCGTTACAAATTCTCTTAAATGATAACATATTCTATGAACTGCCGCTCTTAATTATAATGAAGCGATGATTGCTGAGCCCAACAACTTTTTTTAAAATCTGGCCCACCGTAACCAGCTGAGCTGGTCAGTCAATGATATTGGTGTGCGCAGCCGCACGCGTTTTAATTGCGTGGGAATTAATAAGTGTGCAAGCAGACAACAACAACAAAAGCCAGGTATTTTGAGAAAAAGTAATTCAAATTAAAACTTAGTTTGCAGAGACTAAGTTCGGTTTTTGTATTTTACAGCCAATATTATACCCCTAACCTCTCGGCCAGCAGAAGGCCACATGCGCTGCGCAGAGGTTAAGGGGATTATGAAAAATAGCCCCGAAAAAAATTAATAGCAGATCAGCAAACAACGAGGGAGTTTATCTACGACGTAATAGTGGAAAAAAATAAACTAAAAATTATTCTTGGCGCGGTTTTTCTTTTTTTTTAACCGCGCCGAGAATAATTTTTAGTTTATTTTTTTTCCACTATTATGTCGTAGATAAACTCCCTCGTTGTTTGCTGATCTGCTATTAATTTTTTTCGGGGGCTACTTTTCATGTGGCCTTATATATGTATATAGTTGCATGTGTGCTCAAAAATGGGTACGTAAAGAAAAAAGACAATTTGATAAAAGTGAACGTGCATACATAACACTGCAAGTACACTGGAAAAAACTAGATGATTAGTGCCTAATTAAATACTCGTTTTTATAAGAGAATTATACATATATAGAAGAATTACATATATATATAGAAAAAAAATGATTAAAAGAATTAAAGAAAAATAACTAAAAGCATGATAATTCACCACTTAAACTAATACACAAGTCGCATCCTCCATACAGCAGCAGCAGCAGTCACCAAGAAAGGCCTTTCAGCGGTGAACACACAAAAGAAAACTGTGAGTGCTTAAATAACCCCTGCCTTCCCCTCCCTATCATGCCACGAGACCTATTACGAAATAAAACTAATAAAATAAATAAACAAGTAAGAAAACTCTAGTCGAGAGTGCTCGACTACGAGATCCCCTGAACCCTTTAAGCAACAGCCATTTCAATCATTTTTAGCGTCTCTCTGCTTACACAAACACACACATACACACGCAAACACACATACATAGACACCCATAGGCGCGCACGCATGGGCTGCAGTGTGGGCTTACTATGGGAACTTAATTGTTTAATAACTTTTTTTCTGGACGTACGTTCTCCATGAAACTTTCAGATTGTGGTTTTATCATTACTATGCGTATAATTGCCAAAGCTCAAGTCTCTAGTATTTGAAATACGCCTTTTACAAACTTATGGGTGAGGGGGTGGATATAAGGGTGGGGGGTAAAATTGAACAAAAATCGAAATTCTATAACGTACATATCAATCTACATTTAAAATTTGGATACTCTAGCTCTAAAGATGTAGGAGATATAATTTTATAACTGTATTTCGATAAGGATTTTGATCGATAAAAAAATAACGGGATGAGTTATCGATTTTTAGTGATAAACTCGATATCCGCGTGCTATATACGAGCATTTTAAAAAAAGTTGAAGTCTCTAGCTTCTATATCTTCTGAAATCGACGCGTTCAAACATACGGACAGACGGACAGACGGACGGACGGACAGACGGACAGACGGACAGACGGACAGAGCTAAATCGACTCAGTTCGTCGCCCTGATCAAGAATATATATACTTTATGGGGTCTGCCACGCCTCCTTCTGCCTGTTACATACATTTCAACAAAAACATTATACCCTGATTTCCCATTTTCAATGGGTTCAGGGTATAAAAACAAGAAAAACATGCCACCTTTTGCAGCAATTACTGCAAGCAATCGACGACGCATGCTTCGCACTAAGGGTTTGGTGTGATTTTCGGTGATTTTAACCCACTCGGAGTTCAAACTGACTTTAGGGAATCTTTTGAGGATATTTTATAATTCCGGATCCTTTTATCTAGTAAATTCCAAATGTGCTCAATTGGATTGAGCTCTGGAGACTGTGGCGGAATATGTAACTGCTTTGTGTTATAAGAGGTGTGTTTCGGGTCATTATCTTGTTGAAAATAATAATGGCCGTCACCTAACTGGAGCTGAGTCGCACTCTCCTTGAGATTATCTTTCAATACTCCCAAATAGTGATGTTTATCCATTTTGGTATCTATAAATACCAGTTTCCCAACTCTAGATGTGGCCATCGCGTTTCCGCCTCCATGCTTCACAGTTGCAGTTAAATTTTTTAGCTGTAGAGCAGTTTTGGGTTTTCTCCATACTTTTTGAGCCACATCTGATCCAAAAATGTTAAATTTGGATTTGTCACTCCAAATTACTCAATCCCAAAATGAGTCTGGCTTGTTTAAGTGCTTCTGAGAAAATTCTAAGCGTTTTTTTTATTGGCGTCTGAAATCAAAGGCTTCTTGGGCGAAGTTCTTCCCCCTCCTTGTGGAGCACATTTCGCACAGTTTTCTGATGCACGCTAACTCCTGAGGTTAGAAAGATATCCTCCAGTATTTTTGTCGCAGATGTTTTTGGGTCCGGGTTTATTGTAGGTAGGATTTGGCGTTTATCTCTGACACTCAATTTTTCAGGACGGCCTGATCTTGGCTGAACTTCAAATGTTGCCGTTTTTCCGTAGGATATTATTATACTTTGCACACTGGAAGGGGATCGCCCAATCGTTCTGCTAATTTGGCGTATTCCTTTAGTGGGATTTGCTTTCCTCGACCCATATTGACCAATTACTCTCGCAAAAATGACAATAATGAAATTGCAATTCATAATAACTCAAGTATGTGACTCGAAGAAAAGAAAAGAAGAAAATTTACCGTTTTAAATTTTAAAATTGACCTAACTGTAAAAGGGTCAGACGAAGTGTACCTAAACTTTTTTGGCCTGAATTTAGGTAGTTTAACCCTTTTTTAGTGCATAAAAAGGTCACACATGAAGCAAACAAATTTTGTTTTGTTAATTTCTTTCTTTATTAAAACGGTAAAAAAAAGATGTTTTGATGTTTTATTGTTGAAACAAGGTCCGCTTTATTAAAAAATAAATTTGCAACTGAAAAACTTAAATCAATTCTATCCCTAGCTCAGCTGTGGTTCAGTCGGCGACGTTGGCAGCGGCGTCGCTCGTGATGTTATTGACCCTTTGTGCAATTCTTCTTAGAATTGCTGGAGCTCTGGTCGGCGTGTTCGGGAAGTCTGCTGGACATTGTGTCAGCAGTTTTGGCTTATTGGTCTGATCATGCAACAATTCCAATTGGGTTTTGTTGCAATGTAAAATATTTTTGTTTTTAACTTGAAGAATATTTTTGTTGTTAACTCTTCCCCTTTGATTTGAGCTTGTCCTCAAGCGATCATTAAAAAAAGGGAATGTCGTTGAACTGTATGTTCTCTATGGTTCGTCTTGGTGCCTCTGTTACTTTCTTTACTTGGCTATTGTCCAATAGTAACGTAATATTTTTCGCCCTCTTTGTGTAGAGGAAGGCAATGACAATGATTATCACGACGCAGACCAATATTATGGATGAGATTGCATGCGTCGTAAGTTTTAGGTGTTCTAGTCGTTGGCTATTGTTGATGTGTAATACCTGCAAAGCCTTCAATGATAGAATTTGGAGTCTTCTCTTCTGGTGTCATCTGGATTATCGAGGAGCCGACTCTCAGTGTGCTGCTCTCTAGGTTGTTGAAAGTCCGGTTGCCAATTGAAATGGACTCGTTGGTAAAGCGAATGACATAGGTGCCATTTAACCATGTACTTGTTGTCGTCGATGTCACCATTCCGTCAAAGTTGTTGAGGATCAGAAGACCGTTTGCCACTTCTTCGATGGTTTCCACATGCTCGGCGTTACTGAACTCACACAGCGACTTTTCTCCATTGAGGAGCCGAGGCAAACATGTACTATTGCTAATGAATGTACTATTTTGAACAAATCTTAATGTTATTATATTTTTTACAATTTTTTATAATTCCAAACATTACATTTTTGCGAGACAATATTTCCTTATACTCTATATTTATGATAACGTTATTTCTTACGACTGGTTTCACAATTAGGTTTTCATAATCAGTTTCCTCTACGTTAGGTATTTTTATTACATAAAACAAAGTATTAGTATTGTGAAATATGGCCACGTCTGAATATTCTAGCATTTCTTCTACAGACAATGAAGGCATTCTACCGGATTTGAAGATTCTCTCTATTTCGTCTTTTTCTGCCTCTTTTAGTAAAAATGAGTTTATTACGTTAATTTTTGCCCATTGTATGGCATATTTAAAGTTAGGTGGGTTTGGTTAATTTCGTGGTGCAAGGTATGGTATAAACTGCTAAATTTTAAATCTTTTTCTGTATGAAATTCTATCTGCTCTAAAGCTTCTTTAATTTTGCCTAAGTTAATAATGTGGATAATTCTTGTTGTCGTTGTTTGTATTTTGCCTAGTCCGTCGTAGATCGTTATGGCTTGTGCTTCCGTATGATTCGTTATGTCCATATTCGGTTCGATAGGTTGTACCATCATCGCCATTGTTACGAGTAGTCTATAAATATCAAACGTTTTTATACCCTGAACCCATTGAAAATGGGAAATCAGGGTATAATGGTTTTGTTAAAAGTATGTAACAGGGAGAAGGAGGCGTGGCAGACCCCACAAAGTATATATATTCTTGATCAGGGCGACGAACTGAGTCGATTTAGCCCTGTCCGTCTGTCTGTCCGTCCGTCCGTCCGTCCGTCCGTCCGTATGTATGAACGCGTCGATTTCAGAAGATATAGAAGCTAGAGACTTGAACTTTTTTTTAAAATGACCGTAAATACAGCGCGCATATCGAGTTTATCACCAAACATCGATAACTCGTCTAGTTATTTTTTTATCGATAAAAAACCTTATCGAAAGACAGTTATAAAATTATATCTCCTACATCTTTAGAGCTAGAGTATCCAAATTTTAAATGTAGATTGATATGCACGTTATAGAATTTCGATTTTTGTTCAATTTTACCTCCCACCCCTATATCCACCCCCTCACCCATAAGTTTGTAAAAGGCGTATTTCAAATACTAGAAACTTGAGCTTTGGCACATACGCGCATATTAATGATATAAACACAATCTAAAAGTTTCATGAAGAACGTACGTCCAGAAAAAAAGTTATTAAACAATTAAGTTCCCATAGTGAGCCCACACTGCAGCCCATGCGTGCGCGCCTATGGGTGTCTATGTATGTGTGTTGCGTGTGTATGTGTGTTTGCTGTTGCTTGAAGGGTTCAGGGGATCTCGTAGTCGAGCACTCTCGACTAGAGTTTTCTTACTTGTTGTTTTTAACTTGAAGAATATTTTTGTTGTTAACTAGTATTTCATAAATAAATACCTCTCTTATATGTAAACTAATCTTAATTCATTAATTGTCATATAAGTTAAAGGTTATTTTTTTTGCCGACTGTCTGTCATGACTGTATGTATATCATACGCAGTACGATTTTTCAAATTTTTTATACCCTGAACCCAATGAAAATACGAAATCAGGGTATAATGGTTGTGTGAAAAGTATGTACAGGGAGAAGGAGGCGTGGCAGACCCCACAAATGTTCTTTATAGAATTTCGATTTTTGTTATAATTAACCTCTCACCCTCAAATATTATTAAACAATTAAGTTCTTATAGTATGTGCACACTGCAACCCATGCGTGTTTATACGTGCATGCCTATGTGTGTCCGCGTGTGCATGAAACCCGCATCTTCACTTTTTCTCGTGTGATTTGTGAAGAACTTTTCCTGATCGCGTCTTTATTGTGACCTTTTTGTCCTAATCGACTATTTTCCTACTGAAGGTTTGTCGCCATTTAAGCCACCTATCGCTAGACATCTAGCGCTTTCTTTTGTAAATATCAGCTTCAATTTTCCTATTATCAAGGAGAAATGGGTATTGACTCTATTGAAGAAGACACTCAAATCACGCTTATCTGCATAATACAGAGCTAAAACGCATTTGATCTCCGGCTAGTCGTCATCCGGTGAGAATTAAACGCTATGTCTGCAGGGCCCCTTACCTTCTGCCTGATGTACGTTAATATCGGTTTGTCTCGAATCTCAAACTCAAACTCGGAGACGTTTCCTTCAAAAATCTGCTGAATCGAAAACATTGCGGGGTCGAGGTAAGGGTCGCGGCTCTTCTACCGTAGAATTGCGAGACGCGTTTCCTAGCAAGGCCACCATCCAAAGAAATGATTTTGGTAAGAGCCCCTTTCAATTCTTGCCTTTGCGCGGTATTTTGGTTCGTTAACAAGGATAAGTTTACCTTAAATCATCCTATTGACTCCCTCATTTCGGACAATTATCAGACACAGACATTTTATTGCGTTTTTACTTTTTTTATGATGTAGTATTTTGTATAACGTATAAGCATATGCCCAACATAAGTAAGAGTATCATGCTCACAACATAGCAACACTTTGTTGCTTCGTTTATATTATAACAGCTATATATAAGTGCCGTAATATGATCGGTCACTTATGTATAGACCGCGTAAGCATTGTTACGTTCTCTTCCACGCCGTAGCTTAAATCCTCAAAGGTATATGCTTCTGCATGTACATACATACGGCATACTATATACTTCCATTCTGCCGCTGCTTTTAGCGACAGAATTCTTTATGTAAACTTTATGTATTTTGGGCTAAGAGATTTATTGAATAAAATACGGAGAGCATTCGCTATCCGGACATGAAACCAATCAGACATTTTTTTACTGTATCACATGGCGACAAAATTCACTCTCGTGCATAATATTGTATATGTCGCATCAAATCGATATTACGCTGTTGTTGAAGTTGCAATTTGAATTCTTGATGCAGTAGATTTGAGAAAGACTGACAAATCGCATCAATCGTTTGACTTAGTATTGGAATGACAATTAAAGAATGTATCGTCACTAGAAAGCGACATCTATTGCTGATCGTGGTCCCGGGTGTCGCTGGGTTAGAGCGAGATGGCTAGTTAAGTCACAGGGTCGACACAGGGTCGATATGCTTTCGATTAACAAGAATATGTGACCAGAATGAGTTTTTGGACGGACGGTCTTGGTCAAAGACAATCGAGCAAAAAGGAGCTTGGAAAAAGATAATTAAGCGACACCAGGAACTCGTTATTAGGCGCATTTGTAATGGAAGGCAAGAACGAGAAACGCAACGCCACGACATCAGAAGTGGGATCGGCACCACCTCCTACGTTCTCGGAGGAGCAGTAGCATACGATTTTAGACCTACAAATGCGAAATTTAATGAAATTCGTCAAGACTATTAATACGTCAAGTGAGAGAGAGATAGATAGAGTGGAAAGTGGCATAAGAAAAAAAGAGAAAAACGTGACCGCCTTGCTAAAGTGATTTGAGTATTCAATAGTTTAGATTGCGGTATAAGAAAAGAGCAATGTTTTGTTTTTATTAAATAATAAGCCAGTTTTAATTTCTATGCTGTGTTGTTATACAGCATTTTCATCACTATTATTTGACGGATAGAGATTTTGTCGTTTTTACAGAACGCAAAGATGGTGTGCTTTTTATAGACATAATTTGATTTACAGTAAAGAGACGGCAAAAGAATGGGTCATGTTGCCTTTTCTTATGGCTGAACAGCAAAAAGATTCTGATGTAGCACATATTGTGAAGAAGTTGCAATTATTTGGACAAGGACATTAGAGAATTATATGAATTAAGAGCATACATATTTTGTCGAACAATTCAGAGAGATGGTCAAACTCGACCTCTACTGATTGTCAGGAATTAAATGTTGTTGAATGAGCTTTTGATATTTTCTTTTTATTTTATTTTGATGAATGAATTCCCTAGATAAATGAGTATAGGGCACGAAAGTATTAGAGGGGAATGAGAGGTGAAAAGAGAGAAATGAAGGCGTTTAAAGAGATGTCAGTAGAGAGTAATGGAGAGCAATGGAACCTAACATGTGAGATACATTGGTGTATATCGGATACTATACCTGAGAGTCTTTCTGGTAAACAAGTCATTGTACTGTTAGCGCTATTATCGCTGGTAGTCATTGACAGTAAGATTTTGGGTATGTTGTCCTGACAACCACAGTAATCTTCACATAAGAGTAGTTAGCTAGTAAAAAGCCTTTTGCTATAATTGTTTTATTTTGGAAACTATGTCAATAGAGAGACTTAGTTTGTTTTATTCATTTATACTTTGAAACGCACGTGGACGTGTGAACGTCAGAATGGCCGTAGTGAGATTTGTTTTAGACAAACAAAAAAGTAAATAAATAAAACTGCACCTAATCGCTACAGGAATAAGCCGTGCGAACGGCCATGTCGAGCTTGTAATGAGCACATTAAGAAATATGTTGACTGCTGTGGAACCGAGTCACCGATCCTGGCAAGATGCTCTCGATGAGGTACAGTGTGCAGGCACGAGCATAAGGATTGAAAGCGTGATCATTTTCTCAAGAAACTAACAATAATCTTATTTTTATTTATCCTGCATATCAAGAAGAGAATTGTTAGCTATTACCTTCTCTGGCCCCCGGAGAATGTTCATGAACATGCATGAACATAAAAATATGAAAAGTAAGGGAACATACGCGCTATGCACTCGACAGCTAACATAAAATAAATAACATATGCTTCAAGTGTGAACTGTCAAAATGGGCATAAAATATGACCCTGACCCTTAGCGATTAGTATTCGTAAGAGACAAGCGCTGAGCATTACAAACTCAGCGATAGCTAATAAGCCAACGCGGAGGCGATAGAATAATAATATGTAATAGACCAATGCTGAGCCTTACACACTCAGCAATAGACGCATTAGATTTAATGGTTGAAATTATGCATGAGTCTGGGTATATAAACCCAGGCCCAGCAGAATAAAGAATCAATACGAAACTAAACACCATCATAGTCAAGTGTATTCGTTCATGGTACTTCCAGCCGGAGAAGTAGTTTTAATACTTCGAATCCACAAGGAAAAATGTTCGTAATTAGTACAAAGTACTAAGTTTTATAGATTTGTGCAACTTTACAGCTAGGAAACGCGACCGAAAACATCAAAGCAGGAGATGTTTTTATTCGGTTGGTCGAGCCCACTAATGGAGTTGGTTAACCTTGTGAACAAAAGAGTTGAAAGAGTATGGCTGCACATTGAAGAGGTGCAGGCCAACATTGAGCTCAGCAACCAGGAGGAAACTCTAGAGAGCAAAAAAACGCTAGAGTTCCTCTGGAATAAAGTCCAGTCTACGCTCACCGATTTGGAGGTAAAATATGATATACCTGCCCACGAAATCGATGACATAGACGCACTGGAAGTCAAAGTATACACTGTGTCAAAAAGGCTGGAAAGAAAAATAGGTGCACTGTAAAATATAAAAGAAGACGCTCCAAGGCGACCGAGACCAACACTTCCTTACTTTAATGGAAGTCCTAAGGCGTGGCCGACGTTCTTCGAGCAATTCACCAAAATAATCCATAACAGGCAGGATATCAGCGACAAGACAAAACTGAGGTACCTGCTAATGTATCTCAAAGGAGAAGGTCTACAAGTTATAAGCAATTTCTCAATTGGAAATGGTAACTACAAGTTAGCGTGGGACTGTTTATGCAGGCGCTACAAACGTTATTTGCCAGTGGACATGGAACTGCTGAAGAATAATGATGAAAGCAGTATCCGCAATTGCATGAGCACCTCTGATAACAGTGACAAGGACACCGCTGAAAAGATGACAGCATATCAGGCAGCGTTGGATGCGATTATGTTCAAAACGTCGGATGTCAACCCGCCGGCAAGCCTCCACATGGGAGGAAATATAAGTGAAACTACGGAAGTTCAAGAAGTAACAACTAAAACAAAGCTGGGTGAAGTCAAGAGATCAATAAAGAAGATCTGGGCTCCACCAACTCCGACAAAGGGTTCGGAAAGCAAACAAGATGAGGATGAGAATGGAATCTCTGCCACAACTTCGACATCGACGTTGAGTATCGCTGAACAGATATCCAATTGGAAGTTCGACCAATGGATGATATCCCCACAGTTGGCAGTACAACGGAAGAGCAAACTTCTGCGGTGACTGCAAAAGCGGCTGGATGTGCAGCTGAAGAGAACAGCGACAATACCGACTCAAACTCTCCAGTGATGACCACAGCAGCTCCACCAACTATGGAGACTACTGCAAGTACAATTACATCGGAAAAGGAGTTAATTGGAAGTAGCAGTAACTTAGTAAAGGAAACAACCACACTGGAAACAGCAATCTGGATGTCACACTTTCTGGGCCCCGCAGAATGTTCAGGCACGAACATAAGGATTGAAAGCGTGATTATTTTGTCAAGAAACTAACAATAATCTAATTTGTATTCATCCTGCATATCAAGACGAGAAACCAGAGACAGCAATTGTTAGCTATTACCTTCTCTGGGCCCCCGCAGAATGTTCATGAACATGCATGAACATAAAAATATGATAAGTAGGGGAAGATACGTGCTATGCACTCGACAGCTAATAAGCCAACGCGGAGTCTTATAAACTCAGCGATAGAATAATAATATGCAATAGACCAATGCTGAGCCTTACACCCTCAGCAATAGACGCATTAGATTTAAAGGTTGAAATTATGCATGAGTCTGGGTATATAAACCCAGGCTCAGCAGAATAAAGAATCAATACGAAACTAAACACCATCATAGTCAAGTGTATTCGTTCATACAGCTTGCACAAAATTGTACAACCTGGGATGAGTTCCACCTTGCGAAACTGAGTCTGAGGTAGACTTGGAGACTTTTAGAGCCAGAGCCGCGAACAAAATGAACTCTATAGCCTGCTTTAGGTATTTAATAAAGTCGCTTTCAAATAATCGGCAGTATAAATATAGCCACGAAAACATTCGAAACAAGTAAGAAGACTCTAGTCGAGACTGTTCGACTAGGAGATACCCTGAACCCTCCATGCTGATGTTCCAATCATTCTGCACACATACATACACATGCATCCACCCGCACGCAAAGGCCCGCGCTCTGCTAACTGCGCAGTAAGGCGATGTGCTATCCTGCAGTGTGGGCAATATTATGAGAATTTATTTGTTGAATAATTTCGTTTATGAACGTACAATCTTAATGAAATTTTCAGAACGTAATCATAATGTGTATATCGGTTTTTACAAATTGAGGGCGAAGGGGGCGTGGTATCCAAAATCTGTAAATTACAAAATGTGTGTATCCATCAAATGTATATACACAGTAAATCTGAAGTATATAGGTCTAATAGTGTTCAAATAAGGCTGAAAAAACAATATCAATTTATCGATTAACCTCGATAAAAATGATATCGAATGAGTTATCGAAAAAATATGATAAACTCGTACTGCGTATGGTATACACAAGTATGCATAAAAAATATCAGCTATCTAGCTCTTAACGTTCGTTTATGAACGTACAATCTTAATGAAACTTTCAGAACGTAATCATAATGTGTATATACGTTTTATACAAATTGGTGGCGAAGGGGGCGTGGTATCCAAAATCTGTAAATTACAAAATGTGTGTATCCATCAAATGTATATACACAGTAAATCTGAAGTATCTAGGTCTAATAGTGTTCAAATAAGGCTGAAAAAACAATATCAATTTATCGATTATCCTCGATAAAAAAGATATCGAATGAGTTCTCGAAAAAATATGATAAGCTCGTACTGCGTATGGTATACGCGAGTCAACATGCCAAATTTCAGCTCTCTAGCTCTTATAACTTCTGAGATCGACGCACTCATACGGACGGACGGACGGACAGGGCTAAATCGACTCAGTTCGTCGCCCTGATCAAGAATATATATACTTTATGGGGTCTGCGGTGATTCCTTCTGCCTGTTACATACTTTTCACAAAACCATTATACCCATTTCCCATTTTCAATGGGTTCAGGGTATAACAAGTAACAACGTTGCAGTCGGGCGATACCGATTGCAGAATACTCATTCACAGCCCAAACGTTGATCCCATTACCTGAACCCTGAACCCATTGAAAATGGGAAATCAGGGTATAATGTTTTTGTTTAAATGTATGTATGTATGTATGCAGAAGGAGGCGTGGCAGACCCCATAAAGTATATATATTCTTGATCAGGGCGACGAACTGAGTCGATTTAGCCCTGTCCGTCTGTCCGTATGCTTGAACGCGTCGATTTCAGAAGATATAGAAGCTAGAGACCTCAACTTTTTTTAAAATGCTCGTATATAGCACGCGGATATCGAGTTTATTACTAAAAATCGATAACTCATCCCGTTATTTTTTTGTCGATAAAAAACCTTATCGAATACCAGTTAAAAAATTATATCTCCTACACCTTTAGAGCTAAAGTCTCTAAATTTTAAATGTAGACTCGACTGCACGTGATAGAATTTCGATTTTTGTTATAATTCACCCCCCACCCTTATATCCACCCCCTTACCATCACCATTGTAAAAGGCGTATTTCAAATACTAGAGACTTAAGCTTTGGCAAATACACGTTTAGTAATGATAAAACCACAATCTGAAAGTTTCATGAAGAACGTACGTTCACAAAAAAAGTTATTAAACAATAAAGTTCCCATGGTAAGTCCACACTGCAGCCCATGTGTGTTTATGCTTGCGTGCCTATGAGTGTCTATGTATGTGTGTCCGCGTGTGCATGTGTGAGTGTGTGTGTTTCTTTTGTAAGCAGAAAGACGGGAAGAATTATTGAAATATCAGTTCTCCGAAGGGTTCAGGGGATTTCCTAGTCGAGCAGTCTCGACTAGAGCTTTCTTACTTGTTATACCCTGAACCCATTGAAAATGGGAAATCAGCGTATAATGTTTTTGTTGAAATGTATGTAACAGGCAGAAGGACGCGTGGCAGACCCCATAAAGTATATATATTCTTGATCAGGGCGACGAACTGAGTCGATTTAGCCCTGTCCGTCTGTCTGTCCGTATGTTTGAACGCGTCGATTTCAGAAGATATAGAAGCTAGAGACTTCAACTTTTTTTTAAAATGCTCGTATATAGCACGCGGATATCGAGTTTATCACTAAAAATCGATAACTCATCCCGTTATTTTTTTATCAATAAAAAACCTTATCGAAATGCAGTTATAAAATTATATCTCCTACACCTTTAGAGCTAAAGTCTCCAAATTTTAAATGTAGACTCGACTGCACGTGATAGAATTTCGATTTTTGTTATAATTCACCCCCCACCCTTATATCCACCCCCTTACCATCACCATTGTAAAAGGCGTATTTCAAATACTAGAGACTTAAGCTTTGGCAAATACACGTTTAGTAATGATAAAACCACAATCTGAAAGTTTCATGAAGAACGTACGTTCACAAAAAAAAGTTATTAAACAATAAAGTTCCCATGGTAAGTCCACACTGCAGCCCATGTGTGTTTATGCTTGCGTGCCTATGAGTGTCTATGTATGTGTGTCCGCGTGTGCATGTGTGAGTGTGTGTGTTTCTTTTGTAAGCAGAAAGACGGGAAGAATTATTGAAATATCAGTTCTCCGAAGGGTTCAGAGGATTTCCTAGTCGAGCAGTCTCGACTAGAGCTTTCTTACTTGTTATACCCTGAACCCATTGAAAATGGGAAATCAGCGTATAATGTTTTTGTTGAAATGTATGTAACAGGCAGAAGGACGCGTGGCAGACCCCATAAAGTATATATATTCTTGATCAGGGCGACGAACTGAGTCGATTTAGCCCTGTCCGTCTGTCTGTCCGTATGTTTGAACGCGTCGATTTCAGAAGATATAGAAGCTAGAGATTTCAACTTTTTTTAAAATGCTCGTATTGAGCACGCGGATATCGAGTTTATCACTAAAAATCGATAACTCATCCCGTTATTTTTTTATCAATAAAAAACCTTATCGAAAACCAGTTATAAAATTATATCTCCTACACCTTTAGAGCTAAAGTCTCCAAATTTTAAATGTAGACTCGACTGCACGTGATAGAATTTCTATTTTTGTGATAATTCACCCCCACCCCTATATCCACCCCCTTACCCTCACCTTTGTAAAAGGCGTATTTCAAATACTAGACTTGAGCTTTGGCAAATACACGCTTAGTAATGATAAAACCACAATCTGAAAGTTTCATGAAGAACGTACGTTCACAAAAAAAGTTATTAAACAATAAAGTTCCCATGGTAAGTCCACACTGCAGCCCATGTGTGTTTATGCTTGCGTGCCTATGAGTGTCTATGTATGTGTGTCCGCGTGTGCATGTGTGAGTGTGTGTGTTTCTTTTGTAAGCAGAAAGACGGGAAGAATTATTGAAATATCAGTTCTCCGAAGGGTTCAGAGGATTTCCTAGTCGAGCAGTCTCGACTAGAGCTTTCTTACTTGTTATATATGCTTTATTATTTAAGATGTAGTAAGTCTCAAAAGTATTTTCTATTAATGTATTATTTTCTGGGTATGGTAGGATCTTATAAAGTGGTGTTTTGCTTATTTTGGCAAAATTTGGAATAAACTTGCGGTAAAATCCGCAAAGACCTAGAAAAGATTTAATTTATTTAGGTGTCTTGGGAATTGGAAAATTTATTATAGCTGCTACTTTATCGGGATTAGGTTTGATTCCTTCTGTTGTTATTATATGTCTTAGGAATTGTGTTTCCTTTTCGCATTTGTCTAATTGGAGTTTTAAGTTGGCTTTGCGTAATCTGTCGAATACCTTTTTTTGGAAGTTAAGTGTTCATCTAGTGAAGTTGAGAATATGATTATGTCGTAGAGGTAAACTAGACAGTCTTTGAAGATTAAGTCTTCTAAAAGGTTATTCATACATCTTTGGAAGGTTGCAGGGGCGTTTTTTAACCCGAAAGGCATGCGAGTGAATTCATAATGCCCTTGTTTTGTTGAGAATGCAGTTTTTGCGATTGATTGAGGGTTCATTTGAATTTGATGGAAGCCCTTTGCTAGATCAATAGTGGTAAAATATTGGCATTTGCCAAGTTTATCTAGGATTTCATCCATGACGGGTGTTGGAGTGGTGGCGTCGCCGATAAGTAAAAGACCGGCTTGTAGTTTCCTCGTCTTTATTTGTAGATTAGAGCTGTGTCGCTCGTATAGTAGTGTGAATACATATATGTATCGAAGTGTCAGTACCAGGAGAGGCAAGTGACCAGTGTGTGAGAGGAAGTACTCAGCAGGGCGCTCAGTACAGCGAACCAGTAGGAGAACTGGGTTATGTTATTAACAGAATGCTGTTAATAACATAACATTGTGTGGTGCGGGAGGAGCAATTCTTGTTAATGAGATTTGGCATTAACATACTCCCCCCCTTGCAAGGATTGCAAATTAGGACGTCGCGTTTGAAGCTGGAGACCCTTTGGTGTGCGGATCAAAGCCGTCAGCGGAGCTGTGACCGCCTTTTTGAGAGCCGAGGCGGAGTGACGTGCTGATCCCTGGAGATGCAGGAGCGTGTGGTGATCCTGGCCACACGTTTTGCAACGTCCCTTGTTGCGGCAGGATTGCCCGGAGTGCTCGCGAGCCAAGCAGTTCGTGCAGTACTTATGTATAAGTACCGCACTCATCCGTTTCTCCTCTGAAAGGCCCAGAAAACGCTGGCAATTCCGGAGTCCGTGGGCTCCTGGGCACACGCGGCACTGGAAGGAATTGGTACCGCGTGGCTTGCTGCTTTTGGATGACGGCGTCTTTATCTGGAAGATCGGATCAGTTGGAGGTTGAATTGCTTGCTCGTTAGAACACAACATGGAGGTTAGTTTGACAGCACAAGGAGGACGAGGATCGGGTTGGAATAATGGGCCTGAACGAAGAATGCTGGACGGAGAGCATTGAAACCGACCCTCACTTTCGGAGTGGTGCTGTCGGGAGCTCGGAATGGAAGAGCTTCGTCAGATGATACGGTTGGCAGAGACTCAAGTTTCGCCTCTTCCGAAACAGAAACTTGAGTTGTGAAGGAGGAGACCGTTCCTGGTATCATCTGTGAAAGTGGGCCTGTCAGTACCCAACCGAAAATAGTCTCCAGACCTATAAGAGGCCCACAAATATTAGGGTGATAACCTCCCTGAATGATAGTCGGAAGGATATCCGCGCCTATCAGGACATCAATTTCCGCACTCTTGTAAAACTCGGGGTCAGCTAGCTGAACTTTCGGAAGTTTGTTTAACAAGAGTTGCGGAACTGGGGACGAAGGGATGTTACCAGCCAGGTTTGGAACGACGAGAGCAGAAGCTTTGATTCGCAGTCTCGGCTTCAACGGAGAACCAATATCAAAGTTGCATAGCTTGTGTGCCTCAGCTGTCACTGCTTGATTCAGGCCGGATACCTGAGTATGCACGGATTTGAAGGGCAACTTGATATTATGGAACAGTCGCTCAGAAATGAAAGTCGCTTCGGACCCTGAGTCGACTAAAGCACGGGCGGGATAGGTTGCGCCGAAATGGCATATATTAATCACCGCCGTGCCGAGGAGGACACCTCGCGTGTTGGCAGCCAAATACGTTTGGACGTTGGACATAACTGGAGTACGAGTCGGAGCTATAGCTGTTGCGGAGGCAGCAGCGGTCCGAAGAGTATTGTCCCTATGGAGTAGGGTGTTATGTCGACCATTGCACGTGAAACAGTTGTGAGTACTGGTACACTCTCGTAACTGGTGACCTTTAGCGAAACAGTTTAGACAAAGCTTCTTCGATTTTATGTAAGTTTCTCGTTCATGAATGGATAGTTGGAGAAACTGATGGCAGAATCGGATTGGATGATTCTCTCTTGAACACAGATCGCACCTTGTGCCGATTGTGTCCACTTGGAGTTCTGAACGAGTTCAGTCGTTCGGGAAGGGCAAGGTTCGCAGATCTCGGAATTGAGTTCGGAACTTTTGGAACAGAACGGTCACCTTCCATAGCTTCAAGAGCCCGAGCGCGCTCGCTAAGGAAGTGACTGACGTCCTGCCAGGCTGGGATTTCTGTTTTTCGTGTCAATGAATGCTCCCAGAGAGATCGAGTTTGTTCCGGCAAATTTGAAGTGCACAGGAACACAAGAATGCAATCCCAACTTTCAGTGGATATCTGAGCATGCTCGATTGCCGTGACACATCTGTGCATAGTGCTATGCAACTCTCTGAGAGCCGAGCCTGACTCCTTGGTGATCTTGGAAAGGTTGAGAAGAGTATTAAGCTGGCTGTTGACTAACAGCCGCTTATTCTCAAACCGATCACACAAAGAGACCCAAGCCGATGCAAAGCCGTCGTTTGTGAGAGGATACTCTGCGACTAGTGCGTTTGCATCGCCTGCTGTTTTCGAATTAAGGTGGAATAGCTTTTCCACCGGAGTTAAACACGGATTGTTTATGTAGATCGCAGTAAAAAGATCGCGGAATGTTGGCCAGCGCAAGTAGTCGCCATGGAACACTTCCATGTCAACGGGTGGAAGGCGACAGCCTTCAGACGTGGCGAAAGGAGCGGACATAGGAGCAGGCGGTGTACTCGATGCGGAAAGTGCGTCGATCTGTACACCCAGATGGGTCGTACACCGCTCGTAGACAGTGTAGCAGTTGTCGAATTTGGCCTCCATGGCTTCAACTTCGCCACTGCTCGCCCCTTGGTTGAATGCTCTGGCACAGACCTTATACTGCTGTTCAGCATCATCCCACAATGTCTTGACCCGATCTCGGCGGATCTCGAAGGCCCGGAGCTGAGCCGCGTGGGTGGCGTTAGAATCCCCAGGACCATCTATGCGGGCTTCGAACTTAATAAGCCTATCCGCAGCCGCGATGAACTCGGACAGAGACATATTCAATGGATTTGCGGGCTTCGTACTGGACCGGGTTACGACTGGACTACGTTTGAAAGTGCTGGTAGTCTGTGCCTTCCCGGACGGAATGGGAGATGCGGAGGCACTGCGTTTAATCAAACGCGAAGCGGGTACCTTAAGGTGCGCTCGACCCGAACGATCAGACATGGATGCTAACTAGAAGTTAGCTGCTGGAAATTTCGGATATGGAGACAGAAATTCACTCAAAGAGCAAAGTAATTCAGTTGACAAGAGCAAGAAAGTTGTCAACTGAACGTAGAGCAAATTGGAAAAGAATTATTGCCTTGTTAAGCAAATTAAGCGAAAACAAAGAAGAAGAAGAGGCAAAAAAGTTTAATTTATTTAATTAGGATAAATTAAATAACCAAATTTTTAATTTGAAATTCGACTTTGTAATTAATTATTTTAATTAGGATAAATTTAATAATTAAAAGGGTGGCTTTATATTTTGCTTTACAATGGATCTTTGAAATACGATAAATACTGATCGTCACACAACTATCGTCACGAAATTGTGGCGGCCGGTGATAGATATTGAAAATGTTATCGATACTAGTGACGATCTCAGCTGCTTGGACACAAAACAAAACAACCAATTTAACAATTTAAGTTTATAATTTTGTAAATGTGTCGTGTATATGTATGTGAAAGTTGCAATTGTGAATTTACATATATGTTAATTGTGTTGCTGGGCTGTTTGTACGCCATATGTTGTCATATGTATGTGCATACATGGAAGTGTACATATGCACATATGTATGAGCGTATGTTCGTACAAACAGAAGAAAGCGGACACACAATTAGCAAATAGATAAATAAAACTAGTAGAAATTAATTATTAAATTGCAAAAATAAAACTATTAAAAACAACAAAGGATATTGTGTTTTATTTAATAGTTAAGCGAGGAGCATGTATATATGTATGTATACATATATATGTCTCTCTGCAGCCGGCGACTAGTTACATATGTATATGAGTACATATGTATGTATGTGCGGATGGATGAAAAGGCAGAATATGGAAATAAATTTATTAAACGATCAACAAAGGATATTGTTCTTTTCGTGTTAATAAATATTAATTTGATTTAAACACAGCTTAGTACAGATCTCTATATATATAAGAATATATACATATAGGCATGTAGTCGAAATATTGCTAATTTAGTACATACATACATATGTACATATATACAAGAGAAGGCGGATGAGAGGTGCCAGTGCATTTATGCATATATGTATGTATGTACTACTTTAGGCAAGTATGGGGTACTCGAAGGACCAAATGTTGGAGTGGTGGCGTCGCCGATAAGTAAAAGACCGGCTTGTAGTTTCCTCGTCTTTATTTGTAGATTAGAGCTGTGTCGCTCGTATAGTAGTGTGAATACATATATGTATCGAAGTGTCAGTACCAGGAGAGGCAAGTGACCAGTGTGTGAGAGGAAGTACTCAGCAGGGCGCTCAGTACAGCGAACCAGTAGGAGAACTGGGTTATGTTATTAACAGAATGCTGTTAATAACATAACATTGTGTGGTGCGGGAGGAGCAATTCTTGTTAATGAGATTTGGCATTAACAACGGGTATTGGGTATTTATCATCTATTGTGACTTCATTAAGTCCACGATAGTCAATGACTAAACGATGTTTTTTTTCTTTGGAAGCGTCCTCTTTTTTAGGTACGATCCATATGGGTGAACAGTAGGGTGAATTAGATTTTCTAATGATTCCCTGTTCTAACATTTCATTAATTTGCTTGTTGACTTCTTGGTCAAGAATTTAAGGGTGTCTATAAGGGTATTTATAGATGGGGTCCTCATGTTTAGTTATTATTTTATGTTTGATTGTACTAGTAAAGGTCAAATTTTCACCCTTTCTATACTGAATGTCGCTATAATCGTGAAGTATTTTTATTTAGGGAAAGGATTTTGAGTTTGAGTAGTCTGTCGATAGTTTAGAGGATTTTGTTGCGTTTCGTGATTTAATTTGTTACGGAACTCAGTATAAAGTTGTTGGTTAGTAGGATTATTCTGTCCTGCTGAAGTGGATTGATAGTTATTTTTTTTATAGTTCGTTTGATTTTGGGTTGGTTTATAATTTGTTTGAGTTTGGTTTTGTTTATAATAAGTTTGGGAATCGATTGACTTCGAAGAGTACTTGGGTTTGTCTGCGAAACTATTTTCATATAAGCCTTCTCTTTGGGCTACTTGTGAAATATGAAACTTCGCTAAGGTCATATAGAGCCTATCTAGTAATAACTTCTTTTACAGTATTATTCATTGCATTTATATAGAGTGTAGCATTGGCGGGATCGCCTTCTAACGTTAACTTGTTTACAATTATGAATGTCTTATGTTCTAATTCTTCAATAAACTTACGAAGGCTTCCGTTGAAATTGGTGTTGTACAAACGTCGTGTGAGTTGGGACGCTCGTTGTGCTGCTCCGGTTAGTAGCATCTCGATGGTTCCATACATTAAGCTATGCTGACGGAGGTCCTTTGTTGGATATAGTTGCATTATGTAATCGATACGTCTGATGAAACCACTTAATCCATTGGTGTCACCGTCGAATGTGGGCACCTGCCTTAGAAGAGTTAGGGCCTGATTGAGATGGGTCTCCGACAATTCCAGAGTCATGGTGGAGCCGTTTAATTGGTTCTCAAGTACTTGTTTGTGAGTTTTTTTTTGTTTTTTTTTTTATATAGTTAACTTACTATTAGGTTACACACAGTTGGCACAAAATTGTGAGTGGATTTCTGTTCTTTTGATTGTTAATTCACTTTTAACTTGCACACAGTTGGCATTTAATTGTGATTGAATTGTTCGTTCACTCGATTGTTAAACTTAGTTGGATTAATCGTTGAACGGGTTGTTAATTTTTTTTTATATAACACTTATGACTTTTTGGGATCGAGAGATATGTAAGTCCCGGACACAAATGTTATATAGTGGTTGATTTCCACTACGCAGAACTTCTAAATAGTCCAGCGGGTCTATATTTTAACTAGAAGTCTGGTTGCACACGCGAGAGGTCACGTAGTACTTTAGCGGATTAGAATGATGACGCCAATAATAAGACCGACGTTATAGTTTGAATAAAAAAAATATTTATTCTAAATAACTTATAACAGAGTACAAATGGTCTTAGAGTTGAATTAAAAACTGCCCCTGATAGAAAATTTATTTGTCTTATATAGCTAGAACTGTATATCGATGGTGGCGTGATCGTGGTGAAAATGAGTGGCCTGATCGTTGGTGACTTCCAAATATGCTGAATATGCAGTTCTCACGAGAAGGGTTCGATGCATTGGAGTGCGACTCGTTTATATAAGTGGACGATGGGATGATTTGTTTATAAGTAGTCGCTAGGGCGATTTGTTTATATTGAGTTATGAAAGGGATCGTGGCTTTGGTGTCGTGTTTAAGTGTGGGTGAGTGCTGATGGATATATTACTATATGAATATTTGTTAAAAAATATGGAATGGCTAAGATTATAAAATTACGTTTATATAAATAAAATTTTATTATTATTTTTTTTTTTTTTAAATAAAAATGTCTTTGTGCGTTCAATAGTATGTGCTAAATCTAGCTTGAAATGGTCTAACGTGGCATCACTACCTGATAGCTAAAACGAAAAGAATACTTGAATGATGCTTTATCGTTTCTTTCGTTCGCTGCGTCTTTATTGTACCGGTCATCTGCCTACCGAACTTTTGGTATGTGAGCAATGCTCGTTTTGTTTCGTTCGTCCACGATGCATGGACTTACTCTATTTGAAAAAAAAACGAAACAGTGTGAAACCAAGCACCACCAAGACACGGGTGTCTCGTTTAGCGTTTGAGACGTATTCGTGCAGGCCTCTAGTATGTACACATAAATGCGTACTCTAGCGTTTTCTAAGAATCTCAAATGCGACTGATTTGTTTTTGCATTGTTCTTAAAGTTTTCAACCGCTAAATTCTGGCTTTTCTTTGCTGTAAGGCGTCATAACAAGAATATCATTTCGTTTTATTTACAGTTGTTTAAAGCAGGCGGTAGCGCTGTCGGCAGAGGCGCCGGGTAAATTCATTTTAGTTATTTTGACAAACATGCTATTTGGCTTTAGTGCGAGTTCAAATCCCGCGGAAAACTTGTATAAATTGAAAATTTTTATTATTTTAGCTTCTTTTATATTTTTTTAATTTTCTAAAAATGTTTTCTTCCGTGTTATCAATGCCTATTAAGCCTATTGTATATACATGTGCATACATAGATGGCTCACGCATATAAATATCGCAATTTGATACTACAAATGCGGATTGCCACGCCCCTAGTGGCCGTAGACGCCTCATTTTTGGCTTTAGAACGAGCTAACGGTAACGTACATGCCAAATTTGAATGCTTACGCTCCAAAAATGTGAAAATTACAGGGTATTTTTCGATATGCCACGCCCCCAAAGAGGCGTAACAATTATTTTTGGTACATCGATAGAGGATGTTACCAGTAACTCAACTATCCAAATTTGATGCTTCTAGCTGTTAAACTGTAGGAGATATAAGCTTTTGCGGTTTGTCACGCCCCCTTTTGGGCGGACATATATCCACCATAGCTCTTTAGACTTGGCTTGTCACCCCGCATATATGTACCAAATTTCAGGTCTCTAGCATCAATAGTGCCAATTTGAAAAATCACTATATCTTCAGGTCCGATTTGCCACGCCCCTAGTGGGCGTAAACATAAAATTTTTTCATCAGTCATTATAGCGGCGAAATGAACTGCGTTCATACGGACAGACGGACGGATGGACATACAGCAAGACGGAAACCAAACCAATATACTAATTCATTTCGTGAATGAGTATAATAATTCACTTCGTGAATGAGTATAAAAAGCCAAATGGTTATGTACCCAAAGAACTAGACATATAAAGAAGAGCCTAGCCTGCCAAAGAGTCGAGATGAGACTGAGAGTTATCCGTCATGTGTGACGATGAGTTATCCGTCGGGTGCGACGATGTGTTATCCACCTAAGAGAGGCGATGTGCTATCCGTCAGGTGTGACGATGAGCTTGAACAGTGAAAATGGTATACTGGCGGAAGACCAATGATTGGTATGAACAAGAAATGATGGAAAGAATGGCTGTATCCATCTTGGCAAGACGAAGTGATGAATTTTGAAGTTTTACAATCGAGAATAACAGAAGAGTAATGTTAATAAAGAAGATAAGAGATGACGAAATCTAAGAAAATACTAATGTAAAATAGAACTATAATAATTAATAATTGTCAAAAAAATAATATTTAAATAAAGTTTAAAAATACATAAACTAAAGGAAGAAACGAAAATAATAATTATAATAGTAAAAATAAAATATCTTTAATTAAAATGAAATAAAACAAATAAATAAAATATAATAAAAATAATAACGATAATAATAAAATTGAAGAAAATATATAATTAATGAATAATTTAAATAAAAGTACCGATGATTAATTATAATAAAATAAATAATAAAGCATAGATAGTAATGAAGAATAATGCCCAAATTGGCGAGTTGTTACGGAAGAGTACAATGTACTATGAATATGTAAATGGGATACTTATCCCGTAACACTGTCAATTGTTGATGTAAATAGATTTGAGACATAAAATGAAATCCAAATGGTTTAGTTTATTTGTATTAACTAACATTTGAAGACATTTGAAAATGTGTAATGAGATAAAGTAATGATTATGTGAGTAAGGAACAGAATCTAAATGTTTAAATGATGCGAATATGTTATAATGAATGATGAAACTATGTAAACGAGTTGACCTATTTTGATTTGAAATGAGATATGAATCAGAGGGCTTCACTTTTTACACGAGAACGTGTAAGGGTCAGTATGGCCGTGTCGTATCAGTTCGATATTACGCTGTTCTTGAAGTTGAATTTTAATTTGAATTCTTGATGCAGTAGTGTTGAGAAAGACTGACAATTCGCATTAATCGTTTGACTTAGTATTGGAATGACAATTAAAGGATGTATCGTCACTAGAAAGCGACAACTATAGCTGTGGTCCCGGGTGTCGCTGGGTTAGAGCGAGATGGCTAGTTATGTCATTCGCACAGGGTCGATATGCTTTCGATGAACAAGAATATGCGACCAGAATGAGTTTTTAGACGGACGGTCTTGGTCAAAGACAATTGAGCAAGAAGGAGCTTTGAAAAAGAGAATTAAGCGACACCGGGGAACTCGTTATTAGGCGCATTTGTAATGAAAGGCAAGAACGAGAAACGCAACTCCACGACATATATTAGAAAAAAACAAGTAACAACGTTGCAGTCGTTTATATCTCGTACATCTTTAGAACTAGGATCTTCAAATAAATTTTATACAATTTTGATTTTAGTTACATATGTATATTATGGATACCAGTTCCAAGCTAGCAGCAGATCAGCGCGATTTTCTAATACATATGCACACACTCAACGTTTATTCCATGCGTATAGACAAAAGCGCGCCTTTTTGCATATTCTAAGAATTGCGATTGATTTCTGGATTTTCTAGGTGTTACTGTAGTTTTGTCAGATGACGCTCTGTTATTACGTTATTGTATTTTAGCTACCATATAGTCAAGCAATGCAATAGCGTGGGTGATAAAGGCGACGCAAGTTATGTTAGAGGTGCGGAGGTTCAAAGCCCCTTCAATGTTATATTTATTTTTTTCATACATATTTCATTTTTATTATAAAATAGATATTTTATTGGGAAGGTGCGAGCTTTAATAAAGGGTACTTAATACTTTTCATTTTCTTAATCGAACAATTTTATAAGTTTAAATTTTTTTCTTCTTAAATAGCCCTCATAGCATATACACATATATGTATGTATATAATGTATATGCATTTATACATACAGATACACATAAGTCTGCACGCATAGCATCAAACATTCCAGCCTTCTTATACACGCGCTCACTTTTATGTATGTATGTGTGTGTTTTTACACATAAATGCGTACTCTAGCGTGTTCTAAGAATCTCAAATGCGACTGATTTGTTTTTGCATTGTTCTTGAAGTTTTTAACCGCTACTCTGGCTTTTCATAACAAGAATGTCATTTCGTTTTATTTACTGTTGTTCAAAGCAGGCGGTAGCGCTGTCGGCAGAGGCGCCGGTTAAATTCGTTTTAGTTATTTTGACAAACATGCTATTTGGCTTGGGTGTGAGTTCAAATCCCGCGGGAAACTTCTTTTTGTAAATTGCAAATTTTTGTTATTTTAGCTTCTTTTATATTTTTTAAATTTTATAAAAATGTTTATTTCCGTGGTATCAATGCCTATTAAGCCTATTTGTATATACATGTACATACATAGACACAAAATTGCTTTGTTTTTATTTCCCCCCACAAACAGATTGATTAGTTTGAGTAACGCTGAAAAAGAACGAATAGTTAAAAAGTGTAAAGAATTAATGGCAAACTATTGGTTAGGAAGTGGTCAGAGACCAAACAATATTGAAAATGACAGAGGAGCAAGAAGTATATATTGACGAAATGCCAGTTTATAGTGACAATTTAACTGAATGTATTAACTCTGAACTTCATACATACATGTCTCTCAAAGTTTTTTACTCAGATGGGTTTAACGTTTTTGAGTGGTGGAATTTGAATAAAGAACATTATCAACTACTTTTTAAAGTAAGCTGTAAAATTTTATGCATTCCCGCTAGCAGTGCTTCGTCAGAAAGGGCTTTCTCTCAGGCCCGGTTATTAATTTTCGAAAAGAGAAGCAATATTGCCACAAACAGCGCCATGATTAATGAAGTTATGGTTTTAAACTTCAATTTGAAAAAAAAAATATATATATATATATATATAATAATAAGACCGACGTTTTAGTTTGAATAAAAAAAAATATTTATTCTAAATAACTTATAACAGAGTACAAGTGGTCTTAGAGTTGAATTAAAAACTGCCCCTGATAGAAAATTTATTTGTCTTATATAGCTAGAAATGTATAGCGATGGTGGCGTGATCGTGGTGAAAATGAGTGGCCTGATCGTTGGTGACTTCCAAATATGCTGAATATGCAGTTCCAACGAGAAGGGTTCGATGCGTTGGAGTGCGACTCGTTTATATAAGTGGACGATGGGATGATTGTTGCTGAGGCGATTTGTTTATAGGTAGTCGCTAGGGCTATTTGTTTATATTGAGTTATGAAAGGGATCGTGGCTTTGGTGTCGTGTTTAAGTGTGGGTGAGTGCTGATGGATATATTACTTCCCCATCCTAAAGAGATTAGCCTGTCCTCAGGCGGAAAATGTAGGGTACAATTGTGGTATGGTTTCTAATGGTACATGAGTTTCGGGGAATGGTTGTTCTTCTGGTGTTGAATTACTTGATACTATGGCTGTTTCATGTCTTATGATAATTTTCTTGGATATTTTGTTAAATTTAATGATTACAAATAGTATTAGACTTATAATAGTAATTATAAAAGTTGTAGTGGTTATAATATTGAATGTCTTATTATATTTAGTATTTTCTAAAATTATTTGCTTTGTTTGTAGTAATGATATTGGTTCTGTTTTTGTGATATTATTTGTTACATAGATAGTTTGTGTGTAGTCAGAAAATGTGTTAACAATTGAAATGTTATTTATTTGAAGGCTACAATCATATATTTTAATTATATTATTACCCTGAATATTAATGTTATTTTTATTACAGTTTTGAATGATTTCTGTTTTTGGGTAGTTCCAGGTTACAATAATGTTCGGTTCTATATAGTTGATTTGGTATGTTTTAAATGTTTTGGTATATTTACATTCAGCTGATCTTTGAGTTATTATGCTACTTCTACATTCGTTTGTTTCTTGTTTCTTTGTGGTTTTTATATATGCTTTATTATTTAAGATGTAGTAAGTCTCAAAAGTATTTTCTATTAATGTATTATTTTGGTTATCTGGGTACGGTAAGATCTTATAAAGTGGTGTTTTGCTTATTTTGGCAAAATTTGGAATAAACTTGCGGTAAAATCCGCAAAGACCTAGAAAAGATTTAATTTCTTTAGGTATCTTGGGAATTGGAAAATTTATTATAGCTGCTACTTTATCGGGATTAGGTTTGATTCCTTCTGTTGTTATTATATGTCCTAGGAATTGTGTTTCCTTTTCGCATTTGTCTAATTGGAGTTTTAAGTTGGCTTTGCGTAATCTGTCGAATACCTTTTTTTGGAAGTTAAGTGTTCATCTAGTGAAGTTGAGAATATGATTATGTCGTCGAGGTAAACTAGACAGTCTTTGAAGATCAAGTCTTCTAAAAGGTTATTCATATATCTTTGGAAGGTTGCAGGGGCGTTTTTTAACCCGAAAGGCATGCGAGTGAATTCATAATGCCCTTGTTTTGTTGAGAATGCAGTTTTTGCGATTGATTGAGGGTCCATTTGAATTTGATGGAAGCCCTTTGCTAGATCAATAGTGGTAAAATATTGGCATTTGCCAAGTTTATCTAGGATTTCATCCATGACGGGTATTGCGTATTTATCATCTATTGTGACTTCATTAAGTCCACGATAGTCAATGACTAAACGATGTTTTTTTTCTTTGGAAGCGTCCTCTTTTTTAGGTACGATCCATATGGGTGAACAGTAGGGTGAATTAGATTTTCTAATGATTCCCTGTTCTAACATTTCATTAATTTGCTTGTTGACTTCTTGGTCAAGAATTTGAGGGTGTCTATAAGGGTATTTATAGATGGGGTCCTCATGTTTAGTTATTATTTTATGTTTGATTGTACTAGTAAAGGTCAAATTTTCACCTTTTCTATACTGAATGTCGCTATAATCGTGAAGTATTTTTGTTTAGGGAAAGGATTTTGAGTTTGAGTAGTCTGTCGATAGTTTAGAGGATTTTGTTGCGTTTCGTGATTTAATTTGTTACGGAACTCAGTATAAAGTTGTTGGTTAGTAGGATTATTCTGTCCTGCTGAAGTGGATTGATAGTTATTTTTTCTGTAGTTCGTTTGATTTTGGGTTGGTTTATAATTTGTTTGAGTTTGGTTTTGTTTAGAATAAGTTTGGGAATCGATTGACTTCGAAGAGTACTTGGGTTTGTCTGCGAAACTATTTTCATATAAGCCTTCTCTTTGGGCTACTTGTTTTAAATTAGACACTGTTGAAATATCAAACTTCGCTAAGGTCATATAGAGCCTATCTAGTAATAACTTCTTTTACAGTATTATTCATTGCATTTATATAGAGTGTAGCATTGGCGGGATCGCCTTCTAACGTTAACTTGTTTACAATTATGAATGTCTTATGTTCTAATTCTTCAATAAACTTACGAAGGCTTCCGTTGAAATTGGTGTTGTACAAACGTCGTGTGAGTTGGGACGCTCGTTGTGCTGCTCCAGTTAGTAGCATCTCGATGGTTCCATACATTAAGCTATGCTGACGGAGGTCCTTTGTTGGATATAGTTGCATTATGTAATCGATACGTCTGATGAAACCACTTAATCCATTGGTGTCACCGTCGAATGTGGGCACCTGCCTTAGAAGAGTTAGGGCCTGATTGAGATGGGTCTCCGACAATTCCAGAGTCATGGTGGAGCCGTTTAATTGGTTCTCAAGTACTTGTTTGTTTGTGAGTTTTTTTTTTTTTTTTTTTTTTTTTTATATAGTTAACTCACTATTAGGTTACACACAGTTGGCACGAAATTGTGAGTGGGTTTCTGTTCTTTTGATTGTTAATTCAATTTTAACTTGCACACAGTTGGCATTTAATTGTGATTGAATTGTTCGTTCACTCGATTGTTAAACTTAGTTGGATTAATCGTTGAACGGGTTGTTAATTTTTTTTTATATAACACTTATGACTTTTTGGGATCGAGAGATATGTAAGTCCCGGACACAAATGTTATATAGTGGTTGATTTCCACTACGCAGAACTTCTAAATAGTCCAGCGGGTCTATATTTTAACTAGAAGTCTGGTTGCACACGCGAGAGGTCACGTAGTACTTTAGCGGATTAGAATGATGACGCCAATAATAAGACCGACGTTATAGTTTGAATAAAAAAAATATTTATTCTAAATAACTTATAACAGAGTACAAATGGTCTTAGAGTTGAATTAAAAACTGCCCCTGATAGAAAATTTATTTGTCTTATATAGCTAGGAATGTATATCGATGGTGGCGTGATCGTGGTGAAAATGAGTGGCCTGATCGTTGGTGACTTCCAAATATGCTAAATATGCAGTTCCCACGAGAAGGGTTCGATGCGTTGGAGTGCGACTCGTTTATATAAGTGGACGATGGGATGATTGTTGCTGAGGCGATTTGTTTATAAGTAGTCGGTAGGGCGATTTGTTTATATTGAGTTATGCAAGGGATCGTGGCTTTGGTGTCGTGTTTAAGTGTGGGTGAGTGCTGATGGATATATTACTATATGAATATTTGTTAAAAAATATGGAATGGCTAAGATTATAAAATTACGTTTATATAAATAAAATTTTATATTTATTTTTTTTTCTTCTAGATAAAAATGTCTTTGTGCATTCAATAATATGTGCTAAATCTAGCTTGAAATGGTCTAACGTGGCATCACTACCGATAGCTAAAACGAAAAGAATACTTGAATGATGCTTTATCGTTTCTTTCGTTCGCTGCGTCTTTATTGTACCGGTCATCTGCCTACCGAACTTTTGGTATGTGAGCAATGCTCGTTTTGTTTCGTTCTTCCACGATGCTTGGACTTACTCTATTTGAAAACAAGTAAGAAAGCTCTAGTCGAGACTGCTCGACTACGAAATCCCCTGAACCCTTCCAGCAAAAGCTATTTGTATAATTTTAAGCGTCTTTCTGCTTATACAAACACACACATACACAGGCAACCACACATACATAGACACACATAGGCGCGCACGCAATAACACGCATGGGCTGCAGTGTGGGCTTACTATGGGAACTTAATTGTTTAATAACTTTTTTGTGAATGTACGTTCTTTATGAAACTTTTAGATTGTATTTATATCGTTAATATACGTGTATGTACCGAAGCTCATGTCTCTAGTATTTGAAATACGCCTTTTACAAGCTTATTGGTGAGGGGGTGGATATAGGGGTGGGGGGTGAAATTAAACAAAAATCGAAATTCTATAACGTACATATCAATCCACATTTAAAATTTGGATATTCTATCTCTAAAGATGTAGGAGATATAATTTTATAACTGCATTTCGATAAGGTTTTTGATCGATAAAAAAATAACTGGACGAATTATCGATTTTTGGTGGTAAACTCGATATGCGCGCTGTATATACGGTCATTTTAAAAAAAGTTCAAGTATCTAGCTCTTATATCTTCTGAAATCGAAATCGTTCAAACATACGGACAGACACACAGCCAGACAGACGGACAGGGCCAAATCGACTCAGCTCGTCGCCCTGATCAAGAATCAGGCGCGTATACAGGGGGGTTGGGGGTTCAAACCACGCCCCAACAACATTTCAAATATGCATGAATAACCTCTTACGCAAAGCTAACTTGAAATTACAATTAGATAAATGTGAATTCTTAAAGAAAGAAATAATTATTAGGGCACATTGTTACTACAGAAGGAATTAAACCAACCCTGATAAAAATAACAGCAATAATAAACTTTCCAATTCCCAAAACACCCAAGGAAATTAAATCTTTCTTAGGTCTTTGCGGATTCTCTACCTAAACTTATCTCAAACTTCGCCAAAAATAGCAAAACCCCTCACATTAGGTTTAAAGAAAGTTTCAAAAATTGATATAAATAACCAAGACTTCATTTCAGCCTTCAAATATTAAAAGTACTTATAACAAGTCATCCTATACTAATATACCCAGAGTTCAATAAACCAAATTCTTCAAACCATGTCTCTTCGGTCGAAAATTCCAAATACTTAGTGACCATTGGTGTGGCTACATAACATATAAGAACCAAATACGAAACTACAAAGGTGGAATATTAAATAAGGCGAATATGACTACGATATTAAATATCTACCAGGACGGAAAATTATGTAGCTGACGCCTTCTCTAGAATAAAATTAGATTAAAACTTCTTTGAAGAAGAAGCTAATACTTCCCTAGCAACCATTGATAGTGCTCACGAAGATAATCAAAACCTATTACCTATTTCCCTGATTTCCCATTTCCACAGATGATATCCAATCATTGTGGATTCTACTTCTGATCTTAACAATTGCTTCAGTTGGTCAATTCTTATTGACTCTATATATAAAACACAATAAGATCATAAAGAAGAGATATATAAGTAGAGCAAACCATTTGGATCAGATATAGACAATGAATGTCAATCGAATAGATTATATTTACGAGAACTATCCTAATTTTCGAATTAACGCAATTAGAATTTTTACACTTGCATAAAGAATACATATCTATATACCAGTTTGAAAATGAGTATATAGAAGCATTTAATGAAGAATTTAGTCCATTAATACACTGCAATACAGCAGAAAAGGCAATGGTATTAACCACACTGCCATACGTTAGAGTTAAATTAGTTAAGGAATACAATCCAATATTAGGAATAGCAACTATATGGTTAGTTCGTTTACAAAAAGTGAAGCTCCATTAAAGAATGGAATGGAACGAAATAGCGAAAAACATAGACGCATTTCGCTATAAATTTGAAAAGTCATACAAATGCATCAATAAAGATGCAGTAATAAAAACGAACACATTAATACACCATATAGATATAATTGTAAGAGAATACAATAATATAGTAACGCTAGTAAATAAGTACGAGAATAGATTTACAGCTGAACATAGAGAGAAATGTTTAAGAGTCTTAAAATCTCTAAACACAAGATTAATTTCTGTCGCCAATAGACGACACATTCAAATATCAGTACCAAAAAATCTAAATCAATTGGCAGACTTTAATGCCAGCCCATTAAAAGATTTAGACGAATCTATACAGTCAAGCGACGCTGAATCTGATAGTGCCATAGAAACACTAGAAGACAAAACAAGTGAATTAGTAGATACAAAACCTAATTTACTAACAAATACAAATATGGCAAATCAGGTCGCTTTAGACAGGGAATATGTGAAGCAAGTATCTGCTTCCGTTCCTGAATTCGATGGTAAAAAATTATCATTGAATAGATTCCTAACAGCCTTAAGACTCGTAGAAAGAACTAAAGGCGATCAAGAGGATATAGCGATCGAAGTTATCAAATCAAGGATAACTGGCCCGATCCTGTACAAGGTTCAAAATGAAACCACAATAACAGGAATAATCAACATACTAAAAGGCAACGTAAAAGGAGAATCTCCCGACGTAATAAAAGCCAAATTGTTGAACAATAAACAAAAAGGAAAAACAGCATCTCAATATACAGTTGAAATGGACAATTTGCGGAAGCAATTGGAAGCAGCGTATATTGATGAGGAACTTGACCCTGACAATGCAGAGAAATTCTCTACAAAAGAATCAATCTCTGCCATGACCAAAAACTGCGAGCATGACAAGCTTCGGATAATACTAGAAGCAGGTAACTTTGTCACATTCAATGATGTAATGGGTAAATATATCCATTGCAGCACTGAAATGACTGGAAGTTCTAGCACAGTGTTATTCCAGCACAGTCGCAACAATAGAGGAGGTGGTTACCGATACCAAAGAGGTAGAGGCAATGGCCGCGGTAACCACAACTCTTACAACAACAACAATAACTATAACAACAATAGAAACAATAATAGAGGTGGAAGAAGCTATAACCGAGGTAGGAATAATTCCAACCGAGGCAACTATTCAGACAGAAATAGTAACCGTAACAGCAATAATAATGTCCGAGTTACCCAAAGCAATTCGGGAAACGGACAGAATCCTTCAGATACTCAGAGCAATTAGGTAACAAAATATACACACTCAATCTCAGTTTTAGCATATTTATAAAGGTTAACAATGAAAGTACAGGTAAAACATATACCTTACTAATTGACACAGGTGCAGATATATCAATTCTAAAAGAGAATATAGATATATTTGATAATATAAATAATAATATTTCAACACAAATATCAGGTATTGGTAAAGGTTCAGTTTTTTCAAAAGGTTTAGCATTCGTAGAATTATCTACAGGTAAACATGTCATACCACATGACTTCCATCTAGTCGATAAAGACTTTCCAATTCCAAGCAATGGCATTATTGGTATAGATTTCATTAAAAAATATAATTGCCAATTAGATTTCACACCATCAAGTGATTCTCTAATATTACGGCCAAATAATCTAAATTATCCAATACATATACCAATTATACACACATGTGATAATAATGCCACAATACTCCCAGCTCGTGCTGAAGTAGTCCGTCAAATTAATATAACTTCCAAAGAACAAAATGTTCTAATTCCAAATCAGGAAATTGAAGAAGGAATTTTTATTGGAAACACTATTTCCAATAAAAATAATACATTTGTCCGAATATTAAACACAACCAATTCAATTAAATTAATAAACCTTAACAAAATAAAAATAGAAACGCTAAATGACTACGAGATAGCCCAAGAAATTAGCGAAGACAGACAAAATACTGTCATGAAGAAACTAAATCAGAACTTTCCAAATTTATTCAAACAAATTTTAACAGACCTGTGCACAAAATATACAGATATATTCGGACTAGAAACCGAATCAATATCTACAAATAATTTTTATAAACAAGAACTGAGATTGAAAGATAAAGAACCAGTGTATATAAAAAACTATAGAATACCACATGCTCACAAAGAAGAAGTAAACAGACAAGTCGATAAACTCATTCTTGATAAGATAGTAGAGCCCTCAGTTTCTGAGTATAACAGTCCGATATTACTGGTACCTAAGAAAGGTTTACCAGGTTCAGATAAGAAACGATGGCGATTAGTAATAGACTATCGTCAAATTAATAAAAAACTGTTGTCCGATAAATTCCCCCTTCCAAGAATCGACGATATTCTTGACCAGCTCGGAAGAGCAAAATATTTTTCATGCCTGGACTTAATGTCTGGATTTCACCAAATAGAGTTAAAAGAACACTCTAGAAATTTAACGTCTTTTTCGACCAGCAATGGTTCATATCGTTTTACACGATTACCTTACGGTTTAAAAATAGCACCCAATTCTTTTCAAAGAATGATGACAATAGCTTTTTCTGGATTAAACCCTTCACAAGCTTTCTTGTACATGGATGACTTAATTGTCATCGGTTGTTCTGAAAAGCACATGATCAAAAACCTAACAAATGTTTTTGACTTGTGCAGGAAGCATAACCTTAAACTGCATCCAGAAAAATGCTCTTTCTTCATGCACGAAGTGACATTCCTAGGTCATAAGTGTACTGATAATGGTATTTTACCAGATGACAAAAAGTATGATGTCATTGAAAAATACCCTGTCCCCACGGACGCGGACAGTGCTAGAAGATTCGTTGCATTCTGCAATTACTACAGACGTTTTATCAAAAATTTCGCCGACTATTCACGGCACATAACTAGATTATGTAAAAAGAATGTCAATTTTCGATGGTCCGACGAATGCCAAAATGCATTCGATTACTTAAAACAAGCTTTAATTAAGCCAACATTATTGAAATACCCAGATTTCAATAAAGAATTTTGCATAATTACAGATGCAAGTAAATACGCCTGTGGAGCTGTACTAACACAAAATTATGGAGATAAACAACTCCCAGTTGCATATGCTTCACGCTCATTCACCAAAGGTGAAAGCAACAAATCAACAACAGAACAAGAATTAGCAGCAATCCACTGGGCAATTACACATTTCAGACCATATATTTATGGCAAACATTTCACTGTAAAAACGGATCATAGACCGTTAACGTATTTGTTCTCAATGACAAATCCAAGCTCGAAACTAACAAGAATGAGATTAGAATTGGAAGAATATGACTTTACTGTCGAGTATCTGAAAGGAAAAGACAACTTCGTAGCTGATGCACTATCACGCATCACTATAAAAGAATTAAAAGAAATAACACAAAAAATACTTAAAGTCACTACTAGATTTCAAAGTAAACAGAAAAACTCCTGCGCAGGAAATGTTCAAGATTTGCCTAGGCAAACACTTGACAACGCTTCTAAGCCCAACGTATATGAAGTCATTTGTAATGACGAAATACGAAAAGTAGTGGCCTTGCACATAATAAACAATACATGTTTTTTGAAACATGGAAAGAAAATTATTGCAAGAATTGATGTTGACGATCTGTACACCAATGGAACCCTTGACTTAGGTCAATTCTTCCAATTCTTCTTCTTGAAAAGCAAGCCGGTATACTTATATTTGGAGCTATATTTGAAGATTTTATTCTGAAGTACGGTCCAATGAAGACGTTCATTACGGACATGGGAACAGAATACAAAAATTCTATTATAACTGATCTGTGCAAATATTTAAAAATAGACAACATAACGTCTACAGCACACCATCATCAGACATTAGGTACCGTTGAAAGAAGTCATAGGACATTCAATGAGTACATTCGTTCATATATATCAGTAGATAAAACTGATTGGGACATATGGTTACAGTATTTCGTGTATTGTTTTAACACAACACCATCAGTAACTCACAATTATTGTCCATATGAATTAGTATTTGGTAGACAGAACAATCTACCAATTCAATTTAATAGCGTAAATAGCATAGAACCTATATATAATATAGAAGATTAATCTAAGGAAGTTAAGTTTAGACTAGAACACGCGTATAAGAGAGCGCGAATACTTTTAGAAAACAATAAAATTAAACAAAAAGAAAAAAATGATAAGAAAGTATTAGATTTTAAAATAGAAATAGGAGACCAAGTTTATTTAAAGAACGAAACAGGTCATAAACTAGAATCTTCATATATAGGACCATTTGAGGTCATTAGTATAGAAAAAAATAATAATATAATTATCAAGAATAAGAAAAATAAAAAACAAATAGTACATAGATAGGCTAAAAAAAAAAAAAAAAAAAAAAAAAATTTCATAATTAAAAGGTTCATAAAATCGGTCTGATCAACCAAATATAATAAAATTAAAATAAAAAAAAAATAAAAAAAAATGGTTCATTTATTTCACTTACATTTTATTCAAACCAACAAAAAAAAAAAATTTTTTAATTATTTTCATAAAGCCACAACAATAAAACAAAAATTTATATATTAAGAATATATATTAAAAAAAAAAATAATAATATATATATCTAATTAAATTTAAAATTAAATAAATAATTAAATAACTACATATATTACGTTATTTTTTTAAAAAGGGAGTAATAATATATATACCCGGCACTCAATACTCTAAAATGTACACATAGTGACACTTTGTCGCTATGTAAATATACAACCAAATATATACAATAATGTAAACATAAATGCACTTGAGATGATCGGACATATATACATATATACCGCTTATATACAAGAGGCGTGAGAATAGCCGCGTCAGCACTTGACCGCTTCACAAGCCAACGGCTGCCGCTTGCAAACATATATATATGCTCACATATATATATATATATATATATATATATATGCTCATGAGCAGAGGCTCATATAGCAATTCTAATGTATATGCCCTTTGCATATACATACACACATACTACGCTCTCTCGCTCTGCTGCCTTCTGCGGCAGAGATATATATAATAAGAAATATATGTATCTTAGCTTAAGACTTTATTTCATTTTTCATTTTCACATTATTCAATAAACTGAACACAAACCAAACGGATGCGTTCCCGTCTTTACCTTCTTATTACAATGGGAACTATTGGGGGGATGCTTTCTTAATTTTTTTTTATGTTTATAAGTAGTCGGTAGGGCGATTTGTTTATATTGAGTTATGCAAGGGATCGTGGCTTTGGTGTCGTGTTTAAGTGTGGGTGAGTGCTGATGGATATATTACTATATGAATATTTGTTAAAAAAATATGGAATGGCTAAGATTATAAAATTACGTTTATATAAATAAAATTTTATATTTATTTTTTTTCTTCTAGATAAAAATGTCTTTGTGCATTCAATAATATGTGCTAAATCTAGCTTGAAATGGTCTAACGTGGCATCACTACCGATAGCTAAAACGAAAAGAATACTTGAATGATGCTTTATCGTTTCTTTCGTTCGCTGCGTCTTTATTGTACCGGTCATCTGCCTACCGAACTTTTGGTATGTGAGCAATGCTCGTTTTGTTTCGTTCTTCCACGATGCTTGGACTTACTCTATTTGAAAACAAGTAAGAAAGCTCTAGTCGAGACTGCTCGACTACGAAATCCCCTGAACCCTTCCAGCAAAAGCTATTTGTATAATTTTAAGCGTCTTTCTGCTTATACAAACACACACATACACAGGCAACCACACATACATAGACACACATAGGCGCGCACGCAATAATACGCATGGGCTGCAGTGTGGGCTTACTATGGGAACTTAATTGTTTAATAACTTTTTTGTGAATGTACGTTCTTTATGAAACTTTTAGATTGTATTTATATCGTTAATATACGTGTATGTACCGAAGCTCATGTCTCTAGTATTTGAAATACGCCTTTTACAAGCTTATTGGTGAGGGGGGTGGATATAGGGGTGGGGGGTGAAATTAAACAAAAATCGAAATTCTATAACGTACATATCAATCCACATTTAAAATTTGGATATTCTATCTCTAAAGATGTAGGAGATATAATTTTATAACTGCATTTCGATAAGGTTTTTGATCGATAAAAAAATAACTGGACGAATTATCGATTTTTGGTGGTAAACTCGATATGCGCGCTGTATATACGGTCATTTTAAAAAAAGTTCAAGTATCTAGCTCTTATATCTTCTGAAATCGAAATCGTTCAAACATACGGACAGACACACAGCCAGACAGACGGACAGGGCCAAATCGACTCAGCTCGTCGCCCTGATCAAGAATCAGGCGCGTATACAGGGGGGGTTGGGGGTTCAAACCACGCCCCAACAACATTTCAAATATGCATGAATAACCTCTTACGCAAAGCTAACTTGAAATTACAATTAGATAAATGTGAATTCTTAAAGAAAGAAATAATTATTAGGGCACATTGTTACTACAGAAGGAATTAAACCAACCCTGATAAAAATAACAGCAATAATAAACTTTCCAATTCCCAAAACACCCAAGGAAATTAAATCTTTCTTAGGTCTTTGCGGATTCTCTACCTAAACTTATCTCAAACTTCGCCAAAATAGCAAAACCCCTCACATTAGGTTTAAAGAAAGTTTCAAAAATTGATATAAATAACCAAGACTTCATTTCAGCCTTCAAATATTAAAAGTACTTATAACAAGTCATCCTATACTAATATACCCAGAGTTCAATAAACCAAATTCTTCAAACCATGTCTCTTCGGTCGAAAATTCCAAATACTTAGTGACCATTGGTGTGGCTACATAACATATAAGAACCAAATACGAAACTACAAAGGTGGAATATTAAATAAGGCGAATATGACTACGATATTAAATATCTACCAGGACGGAAAATTATGTAGCTGACGCCTTCTCTAGAATAAAATTAGATTAAAACTTCTTTGAAGAAGAAGCTAATACTTCCCTAGCAACCATTGATAGTGCTCACGAAGATAATCAAAACCTATTACCTATTTCCCTGATTTCCCATTTCCACAGATGATATCCAATCATTGTGGATTCTACTTCTGATCTTAACAATTGCTTCAGTTGGTCAATTCTTATTGACTCTATATATAAAACACAATAAGATCATAAAGAAGAGATATATAAGTAGAGCAAACCATTTGGATCAGATATAGACAATGAATGTCAATCGAATAGATTATATTTACGAGAACTATCCTAATTTTCGAATTAACGCAATTAGAATTTTACACTTGCATAAAGAATACATATCTATATACCAGTTTGAAAATGAGTATATAGAAGCATTTAATGAAGAATTTAGTCCATTAATACACTGCAATACAGCAGAAAAGGCAATGGTATTAACCACACTGCCATACGTTAGAGTTAAATTAGTTAAGGAATACAATCCAATATTAGGAATAGCAACTATATGGTTAGTTCGTTTACAAAAGTGAAGCTCCATTAAAGAATGGAATGGAACGAAATAGCGAAAAACATAGACGCATTTCGCTATAAATTTGAAAAGTCATACAAATGCATCAATAAAGATGCAGTAATAAAAACGAACACATTAATACACCATATAGATATAATTGTAAGAGAATACAATAATATAGTAACGCTAGTAAATAAGTACGAGAATAGATTTACAGCTGAACATAGAGAGAAATGTTTAAGAGTCTTAAAATCTCTAAACACAAGATTAATTTCTGTCGCCAATAGACGACACATTCAAATATCAGTACCAAAAAATCTAAATCAATTGGCAGACTTTAATGCCAGCCCATTAAAAGATTTAGACGAATCTATACAGTCAAGCGACGCTGAATCTGATAGTGCCATAGAAACACTAGAAGACAAAACAAGTGAATTAGTAGATACAAAACCTAATTTACTAACAAATACAAATATGGCAAATCAGGTCGCTTTAGACAGGGAATATGTGAAGCAAGTATCTGCTTCCGTTCCTGAATTCGATGGTAAAAAATTATCATTGAATAGATTCCTAACAGCCTTAAGACTCGTAGAAAGAACTAAAGGCGATCAAGAGGATATAGCGATCGAAGTTATCAAATCAAGGATAACTGGCCCGATCCTGTACAAGGTTCAAAATGAAACCACAATAACAGGAATAATCAACATACTAAAAGGCAACGTAAAAGGAGAATCTCCCGACGTAATAAAAGCCAAATTGTTGAACAATAAACAAAAAGGAAAAACAGCATCTCAATATACAGTTGAAATGGACAATTTGCGGAAGCAATTGGAAGCAGCGTATATTGATGAGGGACTTGACCCTGACAATGCAGAGAAATTCTCTACAAAAGAATCAATCTCTGCCATGACCAAAAACTGCGAGCATGACAAGCTTCGGATAATACTAGAAGCAGGTAACTTTGTCACTTTCAATGATGTAATGGGTAAATATATCCATTGCAGCACTGAAATGACTGGAAGTTCTAGCACAGTGTTATTCCAGCACAGTCGCAACAATAGAGGAGGTGGTTACCGATACCAAAGAGGTAGAGGCAATGGCCGCGGTAACCACAACTCTTACAACAACAACAATAACTATAACAACAATAGAAACAATAATAGAGGTGGAAGAAGCTATAACCGAGGTAGGAATAATTCCAACCGAGGCAACTATTCAGACAGAAATAGTAACCATAACAGCAATAATAATGTCCGAGTTACCCAAAGCAATTCGGGAAACGGACAGAATCCTTCAGATACTCAGAGCAATTAGGTAACAAAATATACACACTCAATCTCAGTTTTAGCATATTTATAAAGGTTAACAATGAAAGTACAGGTAAAACATATACCTTACTAATTGACACAGGTGCAGATATATCAATTCTAAAAGAGAATATAGATATATTTGATAATATAAATAATAATATTTCAACACAAATATCAGGTATTGGTAAAGGTTCAGTTTTTTCAAAAGGTTTAGCATTCGTAGAATTATCTACAGGTAAACATGTCATACCACATGACTTCCATCTAGTCGATAAAGACTTTCCAATTCCAAGCAATGGCATTATTGGTATAGATTTCATTAAAAAATATAATTGCCAATTAGATTTCACACCATCAAGTGATTCTCTAATATTACGGCCAAATAATCTAAATTATCCAATACATATACCAATTATACACACATGTGATAATAATGCCACAATACTCCCAGCTCGTGCTGAAGTAGTCCGTCAAATTAATATAACTTCCAAAGAACAAAATGTTCTAATTCCAAATCAGGAAATTGAAGAAGGAATTTTTATTGGAAACACTATTTCCAATAAAAATAATACATTTGTCCGAATATTAAACACAACCAATTCAATTAAATTAATAAACCTTAACAAAATAAAAATAGAAACGCTAAATGACTACGAGATAGCCCAAGAAATTAGCGAAGACAGACAAAATACTGTCATGAAGAAACTAAATCAGAACTTTCCAAATTTATTCAAACAAATTTTAACAGACCTGTGCACAAAATATACAGATATATTCGGACTAGAAACCGAATCAATATCTACAAATAATTTTTATAAACAAGAACTGAGATTGAAAGATAAAGAACCAGTGTATATAAAAAACTATAGAATACCACATGCTCACAAAGAAGAAGTAAACAGACAAGTCGATAAACTCATTCTTGATAAGATAGTAGAGCCCTCAGTTTCTGAGTATAACAGTCCGATATTACTGGTACCTAAGAAAGGTTTACCAGGTTCAGATAAGAAACGATGGCGATTAGTAATAGACTATCGTCAAATTAATAAAAAACTGTTGTCCGATAAATTCCCCCTTCCAAGAATCGACGATATTCTTGACCAGCTCGGAAGAGCAAAATATTTTTCATGCCTGGACTTAATGTCTGGATTTCACCAAATAGAGTTAAAAGAACACTCTAGAAATTTAACGTCTTTTTCGACCAGCAATGGTTCATATCGTTTTACACGATTACCTTACGGTTTAAAAATAGCACCCAATTCTTTTCAAAGAATGATGACAATAGCTTTTTCTGGATTAAACCCTTCACAAGCTTTCTTGTACATGGATGACTTAATTGTCATCGGTTGTTCTGAAAAGCACATGATCAAAAACCTAACAAATGTTTTTGACTTGTGCAGGAAGCATAACCTTAAACTGCATCCAGAAAAATGCTCTTTCTTCATGCACGAAGTGACATTCCTAGGTCATAAGTGTACTGATAATGGTATTTTACCAGATGACAAAAAGTATGATGTCATTGAAAAATACCCTGTCCCCACGGACGCGGACAGTGCTAGAAGATTCGTTGCATTCTGCAATTACTACAGACGTTTTATCAAAAATTTCGCCGACTATTCACGGCACATAACTAGATTATGTAAAAAGAATGTCAATTTTCGATGGTCCGACGAATGCCAAAAATGCATTCGATTACTTAAAACAAGCTTTAATTAAGCCAACATTATTGAAATACCCAGATTTCAATAAAGAATTTTGCATAATTACAGATGCAAGTAAATACGCCTGTGGAGCTGTACTAACACAAAATTATGGAGATAAACAACTCCCAGTTGCATATGCTTCACGCTCATTCACCAAAGGTGAAAGCAACAAATCAACAACAGAACAAGAATTAGCAGCAATCCACTGGGCAATTACACATTTCAGACCATATATTTATGGCAAACATTTCACTGTAAAAACGGATCATAGACCGTTAACGTATTTGTTCTCAATGACAAATCCAAGCTCGAAACTAACAAGAATGAGATTAGAATTGGAAGAATATGACTTTACTGTCGAGTATCTGAAAGGAAAAGACAACTTCGTAGCTGATGCACTATCACGCATCACTATAAAAGAATTAAAAGAAATAACACAAAAAATACTTAAAGTCACTACTAGATTTCAAAGTAAACAGAAAAACTCCTGCGCAGGAAATGTTCAAGATTTGCCTAGGCAAACACTTGACAACGCTTCTAAGCCCAACGTATATGAAGTCATTTGTAATGACGAAATACGAAAAGTAGTGGCCTTGCACATAATAAACAATACATGTTTTTTGAAACATGGAAAGAAAATTATTGCAAGAATTGATGTTGACGATCTGTACACCAATGGAACCCTTGACTTAGGTCAATTCTTCCAAAGGCTTGAAAAGCAAGCCGGTATACTTATATTTGGAGCTATATTTGAAGATTTTATTCTGAAGTACGGTCCAATGAAGACGTTCATTACGGACATGGGAACAGAATACAAAAATTCTATTATAACTGATCTGTGCAAATATTTAAAAATAGACAACATAACGTCTACAGCACACCATCATCAGACATTAGGTACCGTTGAAAGAAGTCATAGGACATTCAATGAGTACATTCGTTCATATATATCAGTAGATAAAACTGATTGGGACATATGGTTACAGTATTTCGTGTATTGTTTTAACACAACACCATCAGTAACTCACAATTATTGTCCATATGAATTAGTATTTGGTAGACAGAACAATCTACCAATTCAATTTAATAGCGTAAATAGCATAGAACCTATATATAATATAGAAGATTAATCTAAGGAAGTTAAGTTTAGACTAGAACACGCGTATAAGAGAGCGCGAATACTTTTAGAAAACAATAAAATTAAACAAAAAGAAAACAAGTAAGAAAACTCTAGTCGAGAGTGCTCGACTACGAGATCCCCTGAACCCTTCAAGCAACAGCCATTTCAATCATTTTTAACGTCTCTCTGCTTACACAAACACACACATACACACGCAAACACACATACATAGACACCCATAGGCGCGCACGCATGGGCTGCAGTGTGGGCTTACTATGGGAACATAATTGTTTAATAACTTTTTTTCTGGACGTACGTTCTCCATGAAACTTTCAGATTGTGGTTTTATCATTACTATGCGTATAATTGCCAAAGCTCAAGTCTCTAGTATTTGAAATACGCCTTTTACAAACTTATGGGTGAGGGGGTGGATATAAGGGTGGGGGGTGAAATTGAACAAAAATCGAAATTCTATAACGTACATATCAATCTACATTTAAAATTTGGATACTCTAGCTCTAAAGATGTAGGAGATATAATTTTATAACTGCATTTCGATAAGGTTTTTGATCGATAAAAAAATAACGAGATGAGTTATCGATTTTTAGTGATAAACTCGATATCCGCGTGCTATATACGAGCATTTTAAAAAAAAGTTGAAGTCTCTAGCTTCTATATCTTCGGAAATCGACGCGTTCAAACATACGGACAGACGGACAGACGGACAGACAGACGGACAGGGCTAAATCGACTCAGTTCGTCGCCCTGATCAAGAATATATATACTTTATGGGGTCTGCCACGCCTCCTTCTGCCTGTTACATACATTTCAACAAAAACATTATACCCTGATTTCCCATTTTCAATGGGTTCAGGGTATAAAAATGATAAGAAAGTATTAGATTTTAAAATAGAAATAGGAGACCAAGTTTATTTAAAGAACGAAACAGGTCATAAACTAGAATCTTCATATATAGGACCATTTGAGGTCATTATTATATAAAAAAATAATAACATATTTATAAAGAATAAGAAAAATAAAAAACAAATAGTACATAGATAGGCTAAAAAAAAAAAAAAAAAAAAAAAAAATTTCATAATTAAAAGGTTCATAAAATCGGTCTGATCAACCAAATATAATAAAATTAAAATAAAAAAAAAAATAAAAAAAAATGGTTCATTTATTTCACTTACATTTTATTCAAACCAACAAAAAAAAATTTTTTTAATTATTTTCATAAAGCCACAACAATAAAACAAAAATTTATATATTAAGAATATATATTAAAAAAAAAAAAATAATAATATATATATCTAATTAAATTTAAAATTAAATAAATAATTAAATAACTACATATATTACGTTATTTTTTTAAAAAGGGAGGTGTAGTATGTCTCATTTAATAATATATATACCCGGCACTCAATACTCTAAAATGTACACATAGTGACACTTTGTCGCTATGTAAATATACAACCAAATATATACAATAATGTAAACATAAATGCACTTGAGATGATCGGACATATATACATATATACCGCTTATATACAAGAGGCGTGAGAATAGCCGCGTCAGCACTTGACCGCTTCACAAGCCAACGGCTGCCGCTTGCAAACATATATATATGCTCACATATATATATATATATATATATATATAGCTCATGAGCAGAGGCTCATATAGCAATTCTAATGTATATGCCCTTTGCATATACATACACACATACTACGCTCTCTCGCTCTGCTGCCTTCTGCGGCAGAGATATATATAATAAGAAATATATGTATCTTAGCTTAAGACTTTATTTCATTTTTCATTTTCACATTATTCAATAAACTGAACACAAACCAAACGGATGCGTTCCCGTCTTTACCTTCTTATTACAATGGGAACTATTGGGGGGATGCTTTCTTAATTTTAGTAGATACTGGATCTACTGTAAGTATATTAAATACTGTGAGGAGCAATATAGGTATGCACGTATTGATGTATATAAACGTATGTATTTGCTGTGCATTTATATGCATATAAGTGCATATACATGTTGCTCCACACAGCGACGCGAATAGTGTAGGAGCGACCCTCGCACTGGAAAAGGAGTCAAAGTCCGGTTAGAGGCGGTCTCTTTCGCTCCTACATATTCAGCAAAGGGTTCGCGTCGCACACACGACGATCATCGGCGACCGTTAGCCGAGGTGCCGTTCGGGCCGAGTGATAGTAGTGGACACTTTCACTCGTAGGGCGCCAACGGTACTTCGGCCAATGGGAGGCTGCCACGTGATTTGGCGGGAAAGTGGCGTCACCCAGACCACGCCACTTTACCGTTTTTATAGACAATAACGGCAGAAAGGCCCCGCTCCAGAGCCGAACAGGCCCCGTTACCACACGAAGCAGGGCCTGTGGCTGGGGTATAAAAGGCCACCAGCGGCTCCATACGGGGGTCAAAAGAAAAACGATACTAGAGAGTGTGGCTGTCGAAATTTATACAAAGTGAAAGTGAAGAAAGTGCCAAAGTCAAGTCAACGCGAGTGGTAATCAGGACTCCCAGGACATCGTGGGAACAGCAAGGACATCGTGGGAACAGCAAGGACATCCAGTGGGAATCCTTGTGGATCATCAGCGGCGCCGATCAGGACATCGGTGCATATCAACGACTCAAGCGAGGCCTGCACATCTGAGTGAGCTTGCGTAGCCGTGCGCGAGAGAAGTGATTGTGAGTGAACAAAGCTAGTGTTGTGCTGTGAGCGAGTGAGATAGTAGGAGAGATCTGCATAGCTGGCTGAACGAAGTATTTTACAAATACTTCATCCGGCTCGAAGAACCATGAACGAATACACTTGACTATGATGGTGTTTAGTTTCGTATTGATCTTTATTATTCTGAGCCTGGGTTTATATACCCAGACTCATGTATATTTTCAACCCTTAAATCTAGTGCGTCTATTGCTGAGTGTGTAAGGCTCAGCATTGGTCTATTACATTTTCTTATCTTATCGCAGAGTTTGTAAGGCTCCGCGTTGGTCTATTAGCTATTCTTATCCTATCGCTGAGGTTGTAAGGCTCTGGGGTTGCAAGGGTTGGTGATCGTCTGTCTATTTATAGAGCCCGTACATGTAGCCTTATCTTTTCCTATCGTACTACCTGCTAGTTGTTGAGTGCGTCGGAGGTATGTATACGATCTTCGTATATTCATATGTTCATGCCTGAGCACTGGCGAACCGCCAGAGTTTACAGATCCAGATCCTGGCGGTTCTCGAATTCTTACGGTGAACTAGCGTGTTTAGCACAACACTCTCCCAGCCGGAGTGCGTGGAACAAGCGCTCAGTAGGTGTGCGTAGCTAAACAAACCAGCGAGCCAGCATAAATTTAAGTGACATCTACATTTCATACTTATTTAAGAATATATACAATTACGCTATAAAACCTAAATCACAAAGACTAATTAATTATCGCAGGGGCTTCAACTAATAAATTTGTTGGCAACGAATCCACAGTCAGCTGAAACTAGCCCAGCTTAGACTCGGGATAAACCGAAGGTTCGTTACAACTGGCGCCCAACGTGGGGCCCTGCGATAAGAGTTTAATTAGTATATATATGTGAACATGGTGTGAGCGTGGGTGTATAATCTTAAAAAGGATGAAGTGCTGCGTTACGGCGAGGAGTTTGGAGTGAACTTGTCAGGCACAGCGGACGTCATGCGGAGACAGTTCGGCGAGTGGGTTGAGAGGAATGAAGGAAGCATTCCTTACTCACCGAGTATCGCCGAATTGGGGCGACTGCATGGACGCCGTGCCTCGCTCAGAGATGAGGCAACGACCGCCGTCGGGGACGACGAGCTGGAGTCGGAGCTTGCACATGTGGCACGGCTGTGTGTGCCCACACAAGCGCTGCGGCGCGACTCCAAAATACGCGTCAAGGTGAGATGAGAGCCACATCCACCCCGCAACCAGAAATCAGGCCACGAGGACACGACAGCACCGCTCAGGAATATCCAAAGGTGGCCAAACAAGTGCGGAAGTGGAGCTTCCGTTTTGATGGTACCACGAAGCCTTTGGAGTTCTTGGAGCAGGTGGAGTGGTCGGCTGACACATATGGCCTGGATCTGGATATGATCCCGAGGGCGATGCCAGAGCTGCTGAAGGGCATGGCCTTGAAGTGGTACGTGGCCAACAATCGGCACTGGACGGCGTGGGCGACATTCGTGCGCAGCTTCCAGGAGTTTTTCCTGCCCAGAGGCTATCTGGAGAAGCTGGAGGATGACGTCAAACGCCGGAGGCAGATGGTAGATGAGTGCTTCAAAGTCTTCATGGTGGAGATGCAGACTCTCATGCGGCCTCTGCGCTATGGAGCAGACCGCGAGATGAAGCTCATCTACAACAACAGCCTGCCCGATCTGCGTTCCTACGCCCGGCCATATCAATTCCAGAGTCTGGTGGAATTGATGCACCTGGCGGACGAGTTCGAGGAGCTGGCGAGGGACCGCGAGAGGTCGCATTTGAGATTCTTAGAACACGCTAGAGTACGCATTTATGTGTACAAACACACACACATACATACATAAAAGTGAGCGCGTGTATAAGAAGGCTGGAATGCTTGATGCTATACGTGCAGACTTATGTGTATCTGTATGTATATATGTATATACATTATATACATACATACACTTGCCAGAAAAACTATGCGTACAGACCTGATGAGCGACTTTGGTAGAGAATAAATATGATAAATATTAGTATTATTATCAATATTATATTTTTTAATGAAAAACAATTTAATAACACACATTTACCAACAATTCTCTTTTTATAATATTAAACCGTTTTTTTTAAATATTTAAAATAAGAAAATAACAACGAAAATTAACCTAGAAAAAGTATGCGTACAAACTAACAACCCACTGTTCTTAATCGTCGTGTGAAGCTTTTTGTACCGTTAAACAGCATATTACGGTAAAAAAAAGCATTAAAGAATGTCCATCACGTGTTTACTTGCAAATTTAGTCATTAAGTTGATAGAATTCGTCATGGGTAGTAAAACAAAAGAAATTGATCCCGATTTGAGGAATCTCATCGTAAAATTACGCGATGAAGGGAAAACTTTGAGAAAAATTGGCGAAATTGTTGGCAGAACTCATTCTTCTGTGCAAAGAGTAGTCAATAACTTTAATTTGACTGGCTCAGTTAAGTCAAAGCCACGCTCTGACAGGCCCTCAAAGCTGACCGAGAGAGAGAAGAGGGACGTGCTGAAGACGGTGCGGCTGAACCCAGGATTAACTGCAGGCAAGATTAGTCAGGAAGTTAAAGAGAAGTATAATAAAGAGCTTCATGAAGACAGCATAAGAAAATATTTAAAGAAAAATGAATTAAATGCCTGTGTTGCGCGAAGAAAGCCGCTCATCTCGGAGCCAAATAAAATCAAGCGGCGAATGAGGAGTGAGCCGCAAAATGCCAGCCGGCGTCTAAGTTCGGCACCATTGACCGTTGCGAACGACATCGATATGGCCAACTCCCAACAGCAACCCAAGAATTTGTCTGCAGTGCCGCAACGGAGTCCCAGCAGCAACGGAGACACTGCAGCAACCATGAGGGAACGCCTTCGTCAGCAGCGGAGAGAACGACGAGGTATATGGTGAGGCAAGTGGCCGCCGCACGAGTGCCAAAGCCACCGGGGACTGCAGAACCAACAGGTGAGTTGTGCAGGAGCGTCCGGCGTGGGCGGAGGCAGCGGCGGCCCATCGTGCACACGGGGCATGCAGTCGGATATGTGGCTGTTTGCTGTGAGAGTGTGGCTACAGACGCCTGCCACGCGAATGGCTCTCCAGGTGTCGGTAAAGCTTGGCAACCGAATCCTCGCGCACTGGCCAGCGACTTCGCTGGAGCTGTGCGCGAAAGAGGAGTGGCCAACAAGCGCACCTACACCAAAGATCTGACCCCGGTGCCCATTTGCGAACGACGTCTGTGGCCCGATCTCATAGCGGCAGTACATGGAATGACTGCAGTGCCCCACCGGAGCATCCCCAAGGGTCCAAGGAGCAGCAGAAAGCAGTAGAGAGACGTCTCCAGCGGCGAGGGACAGCATACGCCAAATGCCGTGCGCATGTGCGCCAATGCCACTGGGGGCTGCAAAACCGACAGGCGAGTTTTGCAGCAGCGGCAGGCCATCAGGTCAAGGGGCATGGAGGAAAGATGCCCAACCTGAAAAACAATATTTTTATTAAGGTTCTGGGTGACCGGAGTGATGTCATTTGCCTGTGCAACACGAGGTTCCGTGTCACCGGTGCACCGGTGATCACCGCGGTGATTGTTGCAGGCGGATTTGCCCTGCGTTTAGTTCTCGTGCTTCATTTCTCGTCGCCTCGATGCTCGTTACAATTTCATACAGTATTAACATGTGGATCAGGTTGAAATATCTATCCACTCTCCATCCCTGCTCTGTGTCAACGTCGCTAGTGGTCCGCCATATTTGATATTAGGTATATTAATTAAGTTAATGGGATGCTGGTGATATGCACGGTGATATGCAGTGTGCTAGTAATACAATTTTCTTCTTAATACTAACAATTTTTACTTAAGTCTATATGGGATTGAAAAAACTAACATAGTGTAATTATACTCATTCACGAAGTGAATTAGTATATTGGTTTTGTGCAATGTCCGTTTTGCTGTCCGTCCGTCCGTCCGTCCGTCTGTCCGTCTGTCCGTATGAACGCAGTTCATTTCGCCGCTATTGAAGCTAGAGACTTGAAAGTTGGAACACATACTCGTCTATAACTCCGATTTATAAAGTGTTAAAATTTTCCCGATCCGCCCACTAGGGGCGTGGCAAATCGGAAAATGCATTTTCCGATATACCAGAAACTATGTTAGTTGAAGAGGTAGAAAGCTGAAATTTGGTATGTAGGTCCGCGTCGACCGCCCAAGTCTATCAAGCTATGGCGGATATATATACGCCCATTGGGGGCGTGGCAAATCGGATAAAACTGTATCTCCGGAAGTCATAAAGCTAGAAAGTTGAAATTTTGCACCTGAGCTAATTTTATGATTCTATAATGACTGATGAAAATTTTTTATGTTTACGCCCACTAGGGGCGTGGCAAATCGGACCTGAAGATATAGTGATTTTTCAAATACGAAAATACCCTGTAATTTTCACATTTTTGGAGCGTAAGCATTCAAATTTGACATGTACGTTACCGTTAGCTCGTTCTAAGAACAGGCCAAAAATGAGGCGTCTGCGGCCACTAGGGGCGTGGCAATCGGCATTTGTAGTATCGAATTGTGATATTTATATGCGTGAGCCATCTATGTATATACATGTATATACAAATAGGCTTAATAGGCATTGATAACACGGAACTAAACATTTTTATAAAATTAAAAAAATATAAAAAGAAGCTAAAATAACAAAAATTTGCAATTTACAAAAAATAGTTTCACGCAGGATTTGAACTCGCACCCAAGCCAAATAGCATTTTTGTCAAAATAACTAAAACGAATTAACCGGCGCCTCTGCCGACAGCGCTACCGCCTGCTTTGAACAACAGTAAATAAAACGAAATGACATTCTTGTTATGAAAAGCCAGAGTAGCGGTTAAAAACTTTAAGAACAATGCAAAAACAAATCAGTCGCATTTGAGATTCTTAGAGCACGCTAGAGTACGCATTTATGTGTACAAACACACACACATACATACATAAAAGTGAGCGCGTGTATAAGAAGGCTGGAATGCTTGATGCTATACGTGCAGACTTATGTGTATCTGTATGTATATATGTATATACATTATATACATACATACACTTGCCAGAAAAACTATGCGTACAGACCTGATGAGCGACTTTGGTAGAGAATAAATATGATAAATATTAGTATTTTTATCAATATTATATTTTTTAATGAAAAACAATTTAATAACACACATTTACCAACAATTCTTTTTTTATAATATTAAACCGTTTTTTTAATATTTAAAATAAGAAAATAACAACGAAAATTAACCTAGAAAAAGTATGCGTACAAACTAACAACCCACTGTTCTTAATCGTCGTGTGAAGCTTTTTGTACCGTTAAACAGCATATTACGGTAAAAAAAAGGCATTAAAGAATGTCCATCACGTGTTTACTTGCAAATTTTGTCATTAAGTTGATAGAATTCGTCATGGGTAGTAAAACAAAAGAAATAGATCCCGATTTGAGGAATCTCATCGTAAAATTACGCGATGAAGGGAAAACTTTGAGAAAAATTGGCGAAATTGTTGGCAGAACTCATTCTTCTGTGCAAAGAGTAGTCAATAACTTTAATTTGACTGGCTCAGTTAAGTCAAAGCCACGCTCTGGCAGGCCCTCAAAGCTGACCGAGAGAGAGAAGAGGGACGTGCTGAAGACGGTGCGGCTGAACCCAGGATTAACTGCAGGCAAGATTAGTCAGGAAGTTAAAGAGAAGTATAATAAAGAGCTTCATGAAGACAGCATAAGAAAATATTTAAAGAAAAATGAATTAAATGCCTGTGTTGCGCGAAGAAAGCCGCTCATCTCGGAGCCAAATAAAATCAAGCGGCGAATGAGGAGTGAGCCGCAAAATGCCAGCCGGCGTCTAAGTTCGGCACCATTGACCGTTGCGAACGACATCGATATGGCCAACTCCCAACAGCAACCCAAGAATTTGTCTGCAGTGCCGCAACGGAGTCCCAGCAGCAACGGAGACACTGCAGCAACCATGAGGGAACGCATTCGTCAGCAGCGGAGAGAACGACGAGGTATATGGTGAGGCAAGTGGCCGCCGCACGAGTGCCAAAGCCACCGGGGACTGCAGAACCAACAGGTGAGTTGTGCAGGAGCGTCCGGCGTGGGCGGAGGCAGCGGCGGCCCATCGTGCACACGGGGCATGCAGTCGAATATGTGGCTGTTTGCTGTGAGAGTGTGGCTACAGACGCCTGCCACGCGAATGGCTCTCCAGGTGTCGGTAAAGCTTGGCAACCGAATCCTCGCGCACTGGCCAGCGACTTCGCTGGAGCTGTGCGCGAAAGAGGAGTGGCCAACAAGCGCACCTACACCAAAGATCTGACCCCGGTGCCCATTTGCGAACGACGTCTGTGGCCCGATCTCATAGCGGCAGTACATGGAATGACTGCAGTGCCCCACCGGAGCATCCCCAAGGGTCCAAGGAGCAGCAGAAAGCAGTAGAGAGACGTCTCCAGCGGCGAGGGACAGCATACGCCAAATGCCGTGCGCATGTGCGCCAATGCCACTGGGGGCTGCAAAACCGACAGGCGAGTTTTGCAGCAGCGGCAGGCCATCAGGTCAAGGGGCATGGAGGAAAGATGCCCAACCTGAAAAACAATATTTTTATTAAGGTTCTGGGTGACCGGAGTGATGTCATTTGCCTGTGCAACACGAGGTTCCGTGTCACCGGTGCACCGGTGATCACCGCGGTGATTGTTGCAGGCGGATTTGCCCTGCGTTTAGTTCTCGTGCTTCATTTCTCGTCGCCTCGATGCTCGTTACAATTTCATACAGTATTAACATGTGGATCAGGTTGAAATATCTATCCACTCTCCATCCCTGCTCTGTGTCAACGTCGCTAGTGGTCCGCCATATTTGATATTAGGTATATTAATTAAGTTAATGGGATGCTGGTGATATGCACGGTGATATGCAGTGTGCTAGTAATACAATTTTCTTCTTAATACTAACAATTTTTACTTAAGTCTATATGGGATTGAAAAAACTAACATAGTGTAATTATACTCATTCACGAAGTGAATTAGTATATTGGTTTTGTGCAATGTCCGTTTTGCTGTCCGTCCGTCCGTCTGTCCGTCTGTCCGTATGAACGCAGTTCATTTCGCCGCTATTGAAGCTAGAGACTTGAAAGTTGGAACACATACTCGTCTATAACTCCGATTTATAAAGTGTTAAAATTTTCCCGATCCGCCCACTAGGGGCGTGGCAAATCGGAAAATGCATTTTCCGATATACCAAAAACCATGTTAGTTGAAGAGCTAGAAAGCTGAAATTTGGTATGTAGGTCCGCGTCGACTGCCCAAGTCTATCAAGCTATGGCGGATATATATACGCCCATTGGGGCGTGGCAAATCGGATAAAACTGTATCTCCGGAAGTCATAAAGCTAGAAAGTTGAAATTTTGCACGTGAGCTAATGTTATGATTCTATAATGACTGATGAAAAATTTTTATGTTTACGCCCACTAGGGGCGTGGCAAATCGGACCTGAAGATATAGTGATTTTTCAAATACGAAAATACCCTGTAATTTTCACATTTTTGGAGCGTAAGCATTCAAATTTGACATGTACGTTACCGTTAGCTCGTTCGAAGAACAGGCCAAAAATGAGGCGCCTGCGGCCACTAGGGGCGTGGCAATCGGCATTTGTAGTATCGAATTGTGATATTTATATGCGTGAGCCATCTATGTATATACATGTATATACAAATAGGCTTAATAGGCATTGATAACACGGAACTAAACATTTTTATAAAATTAAAAAAATATAAAAGAAGCTAAAATAACAAAAATTTGCAATTTACAAAAAATAGTTTCACGCAGGACTTGAACTCACACCCAAGCCAAATAGCATGTTTGTCAAAATAACTAAAACGAATTAACCGGCGCCTCTGCCAACAGCGCTACCGCCTGCTTTGAACAACAGTAAATAAAACGAAATGACATTCTTGTTATGAAAAGCCAGAATAGCGGTTAAAAACTTTAAGAACAATGCAAAAACAAATCAGTCGCATTTGAGATTCTTAGAACACGCTAGAGTACGCATTTATGTGTACAAACACACACACATACATACATAAAAGTGAGCGAGTGTATAAGAAGGCTGGAATGCTTGATGCTATACGTGCAGACTTATGTGTATCTGTATGTATATATGTATATACATTATATACATACATACACTTGCCAGAAAAACTATGCGTACAGACCTGATGAGCGACTTTGGTAGAGAATAAATATGATAAATATTAGTATTTTTATCAATATTATATTTTTTAATGAAAAACAATTTAATAACACACATTTACCAACAATTCTCTTTTTATAATATTAAACCGTTTTTTTTAAATATTTAAAATAAGAAGATAACAACGAAAATTAACCTAGAAAAAGTATGCGTACAAACTAACAACCCACTGTTCTTAATCGTCGTGTGAAGCTTTTTGTACCGTTAAACAGCATATTACGGTAAAAAAAAGCATTAAAGAATGTCCATCACGTGTTTACTTGCAAATTTTGTCATTAAGTTGATAGAATTCGTCATGGGTAGTAAAACAAAAGAAATTGATCCCGATTTGAGGAATCTCATCGTAAAATTACGCGATGAAGGGAAAACTTTGAGAAAAATTGGCGAAATTGTTGGCAGAACTCATTCTTCTGTGCAAAGAGTAGTCAATAACTTTAAATTGACTGGCTCAGTTAAGTCAAAGCCACGCTCTGACAGGCCCTCAAAGCTGACCGAGAGAGAGAAGAGGGACGTGCTGAAGACGGTGCGGCTGAACCCAGGATTAACTGCAGGCAAGATTAGTCAGGAAGTTAAAGAGAAGTATAATAAAGAGCTTCATGAAGACAGCATAAGAAAATATTTAAAGAAAAATGAATTAAATGCCTGTGTTGCGCGAAGAAAGCCGCTCATCTCGGAGCCAAATAAAATCAAGCGGCGAATGAGGAGTGAGCCGCAAAATGCCAGCCGGCGTCTATGTTCGGCACCATTGACCGTTGCGAACGACATCGATATGGCCAACTCCCAACAGCAACCCAAGAATTTGTCTGCAGTGCCGCAACGGAGTCCCAGCAGCAACGGAGACACTGCAGCAACCATGAGGGAACGCCTTCGTCAGCAGCGGAGAGAACGACGAGGTATATGGTGAGGCAAGTGGCCGCCGCACGAGTGCCAAAGCCACCGGGGACTGCAGAACCAACAGGTGAGTTGTGCAGGAGCGTCCGGCGTGGGCGGAGGCAGCGGCGGCCCATCGTGCACACGGGGCATGCAGTCGGATATGTGGCTGTTTGCTGTGAGAGTGTGGCTACAGACGCCTGCCACGCGAATGGCTCTCCAGGTGTCGGTAAAGCTTGGCAACCGAATCCTCGCGCACTGGCCAGCGACTTCGCTGGAGCTGTGCGCGAAAGAGGAGTGGCCAACAAGCGCACCTACACCAAAGATCTGACCCCGGTGCCCATTTGCGAACGACGTCTGTGGCCCGATCTCATAGCGGCAGTACATGGAATGACTGCAGTGCCCCACCGGAGCATCCCCAAGGGTCCAAGGAGCAGCAGAAAGCAGTAGAGAGACGTCTCCAGCGGCGAGGGACAGCATACGCCAAATGCCGTGCGCATGTGCGCCAATGCCACTGGGGGCTGCAAAACCGACAGGCGAGTTTTGCAGCAGCGGCAGGCCATCAGGTCAAGGGGCATGGAGGAAAGATGCCCAACCTGAAAAACAATATTTTTATTAAGGTTCTGGGTGACCGGAGTGATGTCATTTGCCTGTGCAACACGAGGTTCCGTGTCACCGGTGCACCGGTGATCACCGCGGTGATTGTTGCAGGCGGATTTGCCCTGCGTTTAGTTCTCGTGCTTCATTTCTCGTCGCCTCGATGCTCGTTACAATTTCATACAGTATTAACATGTGGATCAGGTTGAAATATCTATCCACTCTCCATCCCTGCTCTGTGTCAACGTCGCTAGTGGTCCGCCATATTTGATATTAGGTATATTAATTAAGTTAATGGGATGCTGGTGATATGCACGGTGATATGCAGTGTGTTAGTAATACAATTTTCTTCTTAATACTAACAATTTTTACTTAAGTCTATATGGGATTGAAAAAACTAACATAGTGTAATTATACTCATTCACGAAGTGAATTAGTATATTGGTTTTGTGCAATGTCCGTTTTGCTGTCCGTCCGTCCGTCCGTCCGTCTGTCCGTCTGTCCGTATGAACGCAGTTCATTTCGCCGCTATTGAAGCTAGAGACTTGAAAGTTGGAACACATACTCGTGTATAACTCCGATTTATAAAGTGTTCAAATTTTCCCGATCCGCCCACTAGGGGCGTGGCAAATCGGAAAATGCATTTTCCGATATACCAAAAACCATGTTAGTTGAAGAGGTAGAAAGCTGAAATTTGGTATGTAGGTCCGCGTCGACCGCCCAAGTCTATCAAGCTATGGCGGATATATATACGCCCATTGGGGGCGTGGCAAATCGGATAAAACTGTATCTCCGGAAGTCATAAAGCTAGAAAGTTGAAATTTTGCACGTGAGCTAATGTTATGATTCTATAATGACTGATGAAAAATTTTTATGTTTACGCCCACTAGGGGCGTGGCAAATCGGACGAAAATACCCTGTAATTTTCACATTTTTGGAGCGTAAGCATTCAAATTTGACATGTACGTTACCGTTAGCTCGTTCGAAGAACAGGCCAAAAATGAGGCGTCTGCGGCCACTAGGGGCGTGGCAATCGGCATTTGTAGTATCGAATTGTGATATTTATATGCGTGAGCCATCTATGTATATACATGTATATACAAATAGGCTTAATAGGCATTGATAACACGGAACTAAACATTTTTATAAAATTAAAAAAATATAAAAGAAGCTAAAATAACAAAAATTTGCAATTTACAAAAAATAGTTTCACGCAGGATTTGAACTCGCACCCAAGCCAAATAGCATGTTTGTCAAAATAACTAAAACGAATTAACCGGCGCCTCTGCCGACAGCGCTACCGCCTGCTTTGACCAACAGTAAATAAAACGAAATGACATTCTTGTTATGAAAAGCCAGAGTAGCGGTTAAAAACTTTAAGAACAATGCAAAAACAAATCAGTCGCATTTGAGATTCTTAGAGCACGCTAGAGTACGCATTTATGTGTACAAACACACACACATACATACATAAAAGTGAGCGCGTGTATAAGAAGGCTGGAATGCTTGATGCTATACGTGCAGACTTATGTGTATCTGTATGTATATATGTATATACATTATATACATACATACACTTGCCAGAAAAACTATGCGTACAGACCTGATGAGCGACTTTGGTAGAGAATAAATATGATAAATATTAGTATTTTTATCAATATTATATTTTTTAATGAAAAACAATTTAATAACACACATTTACCAACAATTCTTTTTTTATAATATTAAACCGTTTTTTTTAAATATTTAAAATAAGAAAATAACAACGAAAATTAAGCTAGAAAAAGTATGCGTACAAACTAACAACCCACTGTTCTTAATCGTCGTGTGAAGCTTTTTGTACCGTTAAACAGCATATTACGGTAAAAAAAAGGCATTAAAGAATGTCCATTACGTGTTTACTTGCAAATTTTGTCATTAAGTTGATAGAATTCGTCATGGGTAGTAAAACAAAAGAAATAGATCCCGATTTGAGGAATCTCATCGTAAAATTACGCGATGAAGGGAAAACTTTGAGAAAAATTGGCGAAATTGTTGGCAGAACTCATTCTTCTGTGCAAAGAGTAGTCAATAACTTTAATTTGACTGGCTCAGTTAAGTCAAAGCCACGCTCTGGCAGGCCCTCAAAGCTGACCGAGAGAGAGAAGAGGGACGTGCTGAAGACGGTGCGGCTGAACCCAGGATTAACTGCAGGCAAGATTAGTCAGGAAGTTAAAGAGAAGTATAATAAAGAGCTTCATGAAGACAGCATAAGAAAATATTTAAAGAAAAATGAATTAAATGCCTGTGTTGCGCGAAGAAAGCCGCTCATCTCGGAGCCAAATAAAATCAAGCGGCGAATGAGGAGTGAGCCGCAAAATGCCAGCCGGCGTCTATGTTCGGCACCATTGACCGTTGCGAACGACATCGATATGGCCAACTCCCAACAGCAACCCAAGAATTTGTCTGCAGTGCCGCAACGGAGTCCCAGCAGCAACGGAGACACTGCAGCAACCATGAGGGAACGCCTTCGTCAGCAGCGGAGAGAACGACGAGGTATATGGTGAGGCAAGTGGCCGCCGCACGAGTGCCAAAGCCACCGGGGACTGCAGAACCAACAGGTGAGTTGTGCAGGAGCGTCCGGCGTGGGCGGAGGCAGCGGCGGCCCATCGTGCACACGGGGCATGCAGTCGGATATGTGGCTGTTTGCTGTGAGAGTGTGGCTACAGACGCCTGCCACGCGAATGGCTCTCCAGGTGTCGGTAAAGCTTGGCAACCGAATCCTCGCGCACTGGCCAGCGACTTCGCTGGAGCTGTGCGCGAAAGAGGAGTGGCCAACAAGCGCACCTACACCAAAGATCTGACCCCGGTGCCCATTTGCGAACGACGTCTGTGGCCCGATCTCATAGCGGCAGTACATGGAATGACTGCAGTGCCCCACCGGAGCATCCCCAAGGGTCCAAGGAGCAGCAGAAAGCAGTAGAGAGACGTCTCCAGCGGCGAGGGACAGCATACGCCAAATGCCGTGCGCATGTGCGCCAATGCCACTGGGGGCTGCAAAACCGACAGGCGAGTTTTGCAGCAGCGGCAGGCCATCAGGTCAAGGGGCATGGAGGAAAGATGCCCAACCTGAAAAACAATATTTTTATTAAGGTTCTGGGTGACCGGAGTGATGTCATTTGCCTGTGCAACACGAGGTTCCGTGTCACCGGTGCACCGGTGATCACCGCGGTGATTGTTGCAGGCGGATTTGCCCTGCGTTTAGTTCTCGTGCTTCATTTCTCGTCGCCTCGATGCTCGTTACAATTTCATACAGTATTAACATGTGGATCAGGTTGAAATATCTATCCACTCTCCATCCCTGCTCTGTGTCAACGTCGCTAGTGGTCCGCCATATTTGATATTAGGTATATTAATTAAGTTAATGGGATGCTGGTGATATGCACGGTGATATGCAGTGTGTTAGTAATACAATTTTCTTCTTAATACTAACAATTTTTACTTAAGTCTATATGGGATTGAAAAAACTAACATAGTGTAATTATACTCATTCACGAAGTGAATTAGTATATTGGTTTTGTGCAATGTCCGTTTTGCTGTCCGTCCGTCCGTCCGTCCGTCTGTCCGTCTGTCCGTATGAACGCAGTTCATTTCGCCGCTATTGAAGCTAGAGACTTGAAAGTTGGAACACATACTCGTGTATAACTCCGATTTATAAAGTGTTCAAATTTTCCCGATCCGCCCACTAGGGGCGTGGCAAATCGGAAAATGCATTTTCCGATATACCAAAAACCATGTTAGTTGAAGAGGTAGAAAGCTGAAATTTGGTATGTAGGTCCGCGTCGACCGCCCAAGTCTATCAAGCTATGGCGGATATATATACGCCCATTGGGGGCGTGGCAAATCGGATAAAACTGTATCTCCGGAAGTCATAAAGCTAGAAAGTTGAAATTTTGCACGTGAGCTAATGTTATGATTCTATAATGACTGATGAAAAATTTTTATGTTTACGCCCACTAGGGGCGTGGAAAATCGGACGAAAATACCCTGTAATTTTCACATTTTTGGAGCGTAAGCATTCAAATTTGACATGTACGTTACCGTTAGCTCGTTCGAAGAACAGGCCAAAAATGAGGCGTCTGCGGCCACTAGGGGCGTGGCAATCGGCATTTGTAGTATCGAATTGTGATATTTATATGCGTGAGCCATCTATGTATATACATGTATATACAAATAGGCTTAATAGGCATTGATAACACGGAACTAAACATTTTTATAAAATTAAAAAAATATAAAAGAAGCTAAAATAACAAAAATTTGCAATTTACAAAAAATAGTTTCACGCAGGATTTGAACTCGCACCCAAGCCAAATAGCATGTTTGTCAAAATAACTAAAACGAATTAACCGGCGCCTCTGCCGACAGCGCTACCGCCTGCTTTGACCAACAGTAAATAAAACGAAATGACATTCTTGTTATGAAAAGCCAGAGTAGCGGTTAAAAACTTTAAGAACAATGCAATAACAAATCAGTCGCATTTGAGATTCTTAGAGCACGCTAGAGTACGCATTTATGTGTACAAACACACACACATACATACATAAAAGTGAGCGCGTGTATAAGAAGGCTGGAATGCTTGATGCTATACGTGCAGACTTATGTGTATCTGTATGTATATATGTATATACATTATATACATACATACACTTGCCAGAAAAACTATGCGTACAGACCTGATGAGCGACTTTGGTAGAGAATAAATATGATAAATATTAGTATTTTTATCAATATTATATTTTTTAATGAAAAACAATTTAATAACACACATTTACCAACAATTCTTTTTTTATAATATTAAACCGTTTTTTTTAAATATTTAAAATAAGAAAATAACAACGAAAATTAAGCTAGAAAAAGTATGCGTACAAACTAACAACCCACTGTTCTTAATCGTCGTGTGAAGCTTTTTGTACCGTTAAACAGCATATTACGGTAAAAAAAAAGGCATTAAAGAATGTCCATCACGTGTTTACTTGCAAATTTTGTCATTAAGTTGATAGAATTCGTCATGGGTAGTAAAACAAAAGAAATAGATCCCGATTTGAGGAATCTCATCGTAAAATTACGCGATGAAGGGAAAACTTTGAGAAAAATTGGCGAAATTGTTGGCAGAACTCATTCTTCTGTGCAAAGAGTAGTCAATAACTTTAATTTGACTGGCTCAGTTAAGTCAAAGCCACGCTCTGGCAGGCCCTCAAAGCTGACCGAGAGAAGAGGGACGTGCTGAAGACGGTGCGGCTGAACCCAGGATTAACTGCAGGCAAGATTAGTCAGGAAGTTAAAGAGAAGTATAATAAAGAGCTTCATGAAGACAGCATAAGAAAATATTTAAAGAAAAATGAATTAAATGCCTGTGTTGCGCGAAGAAAGCCGCTCATCTCGGAGCCAAATAAAATCAAGCGGCGAATGAGGAGTGAGCCGCAAAATGCCAGCCGGCGTCTAAGTTCGGCACCATTGACCGTTGCGAACGACATCGATATGGCCAACTCCCAACAGCAACCCAAGAATTTGTCTGCAGTGCCGCAACGGAGTCCCAGCAGCAACGGAGACACTGCAGCAACCATGAGGGAACGCCTTCGTCAGCAGCGGAGAGAACGACGAGGTATATGGTGAGGCAAGTGGCCGCCGCACGAGTGCCAAAGCCACCGGGGACTGCAGAACCAACAGGTGAGTTGTGCAGGAGCGTCCGGCGTGGGCGGAGGCAGCGGCGGCCCATCGTGCACACGGGGCATGCAGTCGGATATGTGGCTGTTTGCTGTGAGAGTGTGGCTACAGACGCCTGCCACGCGAATGGCTCTCCAGGTGTCGGTAAAGCTTGGCAACCGAATCCTCGCGCACTGGCCAGCGACTTCGCTGGAGCTGTGCGCGAAAGAGGAGTGGCCAACAAGCGCACCTACACCAAAGATCTGACCCCGGTGCCCATTTGCGAACGACGTCTGTGGCCCGATCTCATAGCGGCAGTACATGGAATGACTGCAGTGCCCCACCGGAGCATCCCCAAGGGTCCAAGGAGCAGCAGAAAGCAGTAGAGAGACGTCTCCAGCGGCGAGGGACAGCATACGCCAAATGCCGTGCGCATGTGCGCCAATGCCACTGGGGGCTGCAAAACCGACAGGCGAGTTTTGCAGCAGCGGCAGGCCATCAGGTCAAGGGGCATGGAGGAAAGATGCCCAACCTGAAAAACAATATTTTTATTAAGGTTCTGGGTGACCGGAGTGATGTCATTTGCCTGTGCAACACGAGGTTCCGTGTCACCGGTGCACCGGTGATCACCGCGGTGATTGTTGCAGGCGGATTTGCCCTGCGTTTAGTTCTCGTGCTTCATTTCTCGTCGCCTCGATGCTCGTTACAATTTCATACAGTATTAACATGTGGATCAGGTTGAAATATCTATCCACTCTCCATCCCTGCTCTGTGTCAACGTCGCTAGTGGTCCGCCATATTTGATATTAGGTATATTAATTAAGTTAATGGGATGCTGGTGATATGCACGGTGATATGCAGTGTGTTAGTAATACAATTTTCTTCTTAATACTAACAATTTTTACTTAAGTCTATATGGGATTGAAAAAACTAACATAGTGTAATTATACTCATTCACGAAGTGAATTAGTATATTGGTTTTGTGCAATGTCCGTTTTGCTGTCCGTCCGTCCGTCCGTCCGTCTGTCCGTCTGTCCGTATGAACGCAGTTCATTTCGCCGCTATTGAAGCTAGAGACTTGAAAGTTGGAACACATACTCGTGTATAACTCCGATTTATAAAGTGTTCAAATTTTCCCGATCCGCCCACTAGGGGCGTGGCAAATCGGAAAATGCATTTTCCGATATACCAAAAACCATGTTAGTTGAAGAGGTAGAAAGCTGAAATTTGGTATGTAGGTCCGCGTCGACCGCCCAAGTCTATCAAGCTATGGCGGATATATATGTACGCCCATTGGGGGCGTGGCAAATCGGATAAAACTGTATCTCCGGAAGTCATAAAGCTAGAAAGTTGAAATTTTGCACGTGAGCTAATGTTATGATTCTATAATGACTGATGAAAAATTTTTATGTTTACGCCCACTAGGGGCGTGGAAAATCGGACGAAAATACCCTGTAATTTTCACATTTTTGGAGCGTAAGCATTCAAATTTGACATGTACGTTACCGTTAGCTCGTTCGAAGAACAGGCCAAAAATGAGGCGTCTGCGGCCACTAGGGGCGTGGCAATCGGCATTTGTAGTATCGAATTGTGATATTTATATGCGTGAGCCATCTATGTATATACATGTATATACAAATAGGCTTAATAGGCATTGATAACACGGAACTAAACATTTTTATAAAATTAAAAAAATATAAAAGAAGCTAAAATAACAAAAATTTGCAATTTACAAAAAATAGTTTCACGCAGGATTTGAACTCGCACCCAAGCCAAATAGCATGTTTGTCAAAATAACTAAAACGAATTAACCGGCGCCTCTGCCGACAGCGCTACCGCCTGCTTTGACCAACAGTAAATAAAACGAAATGACATTCTTGTTATGAAAAGCCAGAGTAGCGGTTAAAAACTTTAAGAACAATGCAAAAACAAATCAGTCGCATTTGAGATTCTTAGAGCACGCTAGAGTACGCATTTATGTGTACAAACACACACACATACATACATAAAAGTGAGCGCGTGTATAAGAAGGCTGGAATGCTTGATGCTATACGTGCAGACTTATGTGTATCTGTATGTATATATGTATATACATTATATACATACATACACTTGCCAGAAAAACTATGCGTACAGACCTGATGAGCGACTTTGGTAGAGAATAAATATGATAAATATTAGTATTTTTATCAATATTATATTTTTTAATGAAAAACAATTTAATAACACACATTTACCAACAATTCTTTTTTTATAATATTAAACCGTTTTTTTTAAATATTTAAAATAAGAAAATAACAACGAAAATTAAGCTAGAAAAAGTATGCGTACAAACTAACAACCCACTGTTCTTAATCGTCGTGTGAAGCTTTTTGTACCGTTAAACAGCATATTACGGTAAAAAAAAGGCATTAAAGAATGTCCATTACGTGTTTACTTGCAAATTTTGTCATTAAGTTGATAGAATTCGTCATGGGTAGTAAAACAAAAGAAATAGATCCCGATTTGAGGAATCTCATCGTAAAATTACGCGATGAAGGGAAAACTTTGAGAAAAAATTGGCGAAATTGTTGGCAGAACTCATTCTTCTGTGCAAAGAGTAGTCAATAACTTTAATTTGACTGGCTCAGTTAAGTCAAAGCCACGCTCTGGCAGGCCCTCAAAGCTGACCGAGAGAGAGAAGAGGGACGTGCTGAAGACGGTGCGGCTGAACCCAGGATTAACTGCAGGCAAGATTAGTCAGGAAGTTAAAGAGAAGTATAATAAAGAGCTTCATGAAGACAGCATAAGAAAATATTTAAAGAAAAATGAATTAAATGCCTGTGTTGCGCGAAGAAAGCCGCTCATCTCGGAGCCAAATAAAATCAAGCGGCGAATGAGGAGTGAGCCGCAAAATGCCAGCCGGCGTCTATGTTCGGCACCATTGACCGTTGCGAACGACATCGATATGGCCAACTCCCAACAGCAACCCAAGAATTTGTCTGCAGTGCCGCAACGGAGTCCCAGCAGCAACGGAGACACTGCAGCAACCATGAGGGAACGCCTTCGTCAGCAGCGGAGAGAACGACGAGGTATATGGTGAGGCAAGTGGCCGCCGCACGAGTGCCAAAGCCACCGGGGACTGCAGAACCAACAGGTGAGTTGTGCAGGAGCGTCCGGCGTGGGCGGAGGCAGCGGCGGCCCATCGTGCACACGGGGCATGCAGTCGGATATGTGGCTGTTTGCTGTGAGAGTGTGGCTACAGACGCCTGCCACGCGAATGGCTCTCCAGGTGTCGGTAAAGCTTGGCAACCGAATCCTCGCGCACTGGCCAGCGACTTCGCTGGAGCTGTGCGCGAAAGAGGAGTGGCCAACAAGCGCACCTACACCAAAGATCTGACCCCGGTGCCCATTTGCGAACGACGTCTGTGGCCCGATCTCATAGCGGCAGTACATGGAATGACTGCAGTGCCCCACCGGAGCATCCCCAAGGGTCCAAGGAGCAGCAGAAAGCAGTAGAGAGACGTCTCCAGCGGCGAGGGACAGCATACGCCAAATGCCGTGCGCATGTGCGCCAATGCCACTGGGGGCTGCAAAACCGACAGGCGAGTTTTGCAGCAGCGGCAGGCCATCAGGTCAAGGGGCATAGAGGAAAGATGCCCAACCTGAAAAACAATATTTTTATTAAGGTTCTGGGTGACCGGAGTGATGTCATTTGCCTGTGCAACACGAGGTTCCGTGTCACCGGTGCACCGGTGATCACCGCGGTGATTGTTGCAGGCGGATTTGCCCTGCGTTTAGTTCTCGTGCTTCATTTCTCGTCGCCTCGATGCTCGTTACAATTTCATACAGTATTAACATGTGGATCAGGTTGAAATATCTATCCACTCTCCATCCCTGCTCTGTGTCAACGTCGCTAGTGGTCCGCCATATTTGATATTAGGTATATTAATTAAGTTAATGGGATGCTGGTGATATGCACGGTGATATGCAGTGTGTTAGTAATACAATTTTCTTCTTAATACTAACAATTTTTACTTAAGTCTATATGGGATTGAAAAAACTAACATAGTGTAATTATACTCATTCACGAAGTGAATTAGTATATTGGTTTTGTGCAATGTCCGTTTTGCTGTCCGTCCGTCCGTCCGTCCGTCTGTCCGTCTGTCCGTATGAACGCAGTTCATTTCGCCGCTATTGAAGCTAGAGACTTGAAAGTTGGAACACATACTCGTGTATAACTCCGATTTATAAAGTGTTCAAATTTTCCCGATCCGCCCACTAGGGGCGTGGCAAATCGGAAAATGCATTTTCCGATATACCAAAAACCATGTTAGTTGAAGAGGTAGAAAGCTGAAATTTGGTATGTAGGTCCGCGTCGACCGCCCAAGTCTATCAAGCTATGGCGGATATATATACGCCCATTGGGGGCGTGGCAAATCGGATAAAACTGTATCTCCGGAAGTCATAAAGCTAGAAAGTTGAAATTTTGCACGTGAGCTAATGTTATGATTCTATAATGACTGATGAAAAATTTTTATGTTTACGCCCACTAGGGGCGTGGCAAATCGGACGAAAATACCCTGTAATTTTCACATTTTTGGAGCGTAAGCATTCAAATTTGACATGTACGTTACCGTTAGCTCGTTCGAAGAACAGGCCAAAAATGAGGCGTCTGCGGCCACTAGGGGCGTGGCAATCGGCATTTGTAGTATCGAATTGTGATATTTATATGCGTGAGCCATCTATGTATATACATGTATATACAAATAGGCTTAATAGGCATTGATAACACGGAACTAAACATTTTTATAAAATTAAAAAAATATAAAAGAAGCTAAAATAACAAAAATTTGCAATTTACAAAAAATAGTTTCACGCAGGATTTGAACTCGCACCCAAGCCAAATAGCATGTTTGTCAAAATAACTAAAACGAATTAACCGGCGCCTCTGCCGACAGCGCTACCGCCTGCTTTGACCAACAGTAAATAAAACGAAATGACATTCTTGTTATGAAAAGCCAGAGTAGCGGTTAAAAACTTTAAGAACAATGCAAAAACAAATCAGTCGCATTTGAGATTCTTAGAGCACGCTAGAGTACGCATTTATGTGTACAAACACACACACATACATACATAAAAGTGAGCGCGTGTATAAGAAGGCTGGAATGCTTGATGCTATACGTGCAGACTTATGTGTATCTGTATGTATATATGTATATACATTATATACATACATACACTTGCCAGAAAAACTATGCGTACAGACCTGATGAGCGACTTTGGTAGAGAATAAATATGATAAATATTAGTATTTTTATCAATATTATATTTTTTAATGAAAAACAATTTAATAACACACATTTACCAACAATTCTTTTTTTATAATATTAAACCGTTTTTTTTAAATATTTAAAATAAGAAAATAACAACGAAAATTAAGCTAGAAAAAGTATGCGTACAAACTAACAACCCACTGTTCTTAATCGTCGTGTGAAGCTTTTTGTACCGTTAAACAGCATATTACGGTAAAAAAAAAGGCATTAAAGAATGTCCATCACGTGTTTACTTGCAAATTTTGTCATTAAGTTGATAGAATTCGTCATGGGTAGTAAAACAAAAGAAATAGATCCCGATTTGAGGAATCTCATCGTAAAATTACGCGATGAAGGGAAAACTTTGAGAAAAATTGGCGAAATTGTTGGCAGAACTCATTCTTCTGTGCAAAGAGTAGTCAATAACTTTAATTTGACTGGCTCAGTTAAGTCAAAGCCACGCTCTGGCAGGCCCTCAAAGCTGACCGAGAGAGAGAAGAGGGACGTGCTGAAGACGGTGCGGCTGAACCCAGGATTAACTGCAGGCAAGATTAGTCAGGAAGTTAAAGAGAAGTATAATAAAGAGCTTCATGAAGACAGCATAAGAAAATATTTAAAGAAAAATGAATTAAATGCCTGTGTTGCGCGAAGAAAGCCGCTCATCTCGGAGCCAAATAAAATCAAGCGGCGAATGAGGAGTGAGCCGCAAAATGCCAGCCGGCGTCTAAGTTCGGCACCATTGACCGTTGCGAACGACATCGATATGGCCAACTCCCAACAGCAACCCAAGAATTTGTCTGCAGTGCCGCAACGGAGTCCCAGCAGCAACGGAGACACTGCAGCAACCATGAGGGAACGCCTTCGTCAGCAGCGGAGAGAACGACGAGGTATATGGTGAGGCAAGTGGCCGCCGCACGAGTGCCAAAGCCACCGGGGACTGCAGAACCAACAGGTGAGTTGTGCAGGAGCGTCCGGCGTGGGCGGAGGCAGCGGCGGCCCATCGTGCACACGGGGCATGCAGTCGGATATGTGGCTGTTTGCTGTGAGAGTGTGGCTACAGACGCCTGCCACGCGAATGGCTCTCCAGGTGTCGGTAAAGCTTGGCAACCGAATCCTCGCGCACTGGCCAGCGACTTCGCTGGAGCTGTGCGCGAAAGAGGAGTGGCCAACAAGCGCACCTACACCAAAGATCTGACCCCGGTGCCCATTTGCGAACGACGTCTGTGGCCCGATCTCATAGCGGCAGTACATGGAATGACTGCAGTGCCCCACCGGAGCATCCCCAAGGGTCCAAGGAGCAGCAGAAAGCAGTAGAGAGACGTCTCCAGCGGCGAGGGACAGCATACGCCAAATGCCGTGCGCATGTGCGCCAATGCCACTGGGGGCTGCAAAACCGACAGGCGAGTTTTGCAGCAGCGGCAGGCCATCAGGTCAAGGGGCATGGAGGAAAGATGCCCAACCTGAAAAACAATATTTGTATTAAGGTTTTGTCGAGACTTATAAAAATATTAACCCCATTCACTTACCGGCAGAGTGCAACATTGCCAGCGGTAAGGGAAAAATACAGCTGTTAACCATAACAGAGCGTTAACAGCAGCGATCAGCGCAAAACGGAGCATCGAGGGATGGAGCGACGCAAAACGGAGCAGCGCAGCGGAGGCGGGCGCCAAGTTCAAACACGATGGTCTCGTGTTTTCCCGAAGGAAGAGGGGAGTGTGAGGAGCAATATAGGTATGCACGTATTGATGTAAGTTAACGATCGTGACGCCTTGTTACTCTAGTGGCGACCACGTCCAAGGGTTATACTTATCGTTATTTAGTTTCCCAGATTCGGATAAACCAAAAGAAAAACAATCTAGGAATAGTTCGATTTAAATCGTTATAATCTCGCAATGAATTGTTAGTATTTGTTAAAAGTATCGTCCCGTCGAGTTCAGCTGCCAGCCACCGACTGCTCTTCGTCAGATGGCCGCTTCTCTTCCTTTTCGTTTTTAAGGTCGACGTCGACGTCGACGTCGCAGCAGCAGGGTGCCAACGGCCGCTGCCGCTGCCGAGACATGATGGGAAGCAGAGGCGCCAAGTTGATGGTAGGGGAGAAGAGGAAGTGCTATGTATTGACTGGTGTTAACTCCTCCCCCCTTAAGTATCTGCGTCCCGCAGATCAGACAACCTTCTGGGTGACCGGAGTGATGTCATTTGCCTGTGCAACACGAGGTTCCGTGTCACCGGTGCACCGGTGATCACCGCGGTGATTGTTGCAGGCGTTTGGCGGCGTGTGGTTCTGGGTAATACAACGTCAAGACTCGGATTTGCCCTGCGTTTAGTTCTCGTGCTTCATTTCTCGTCGCCTCGATGCTCGTTACAATTTCATACAGTATTAACATATGGATCAGGTTGAAATATCTATCCACTCTCCATCCCTGCTCTGTGTCAACGTCGCTAGTGGTCCGCCATATTTGATATTAGGTATATTAATTAAGTTAATGGGATGCTGGTGATATGCACGGTGATATGCAGTGTGTTAGTAATACAATTTTCTTCTTAATACTAACAATTTTTACTTAAGTCTATATGGGATTGAAAAAACTAACATAGTGTAATTATACTCATTCACGAAGTGAATTAGTATATTGGTTTTGTGCAATGTCCGTTTTGCTGTCCGTCCGTCCGTCCGTCCGTCTGTCCGTCTGTCCGTATGAACGCAGTTCATTTCGCCGCTATTGAAGCTAGAGACTTGAAAGTTGGAACACATACTCGTCTATAACTCCGATTTATAAAGTGTTAAAATTTTCCCGATCCGCCCACTAGGGGCGTGGCAAATCGGAAAATGCATTTTCCGATATACCAAAAACCATGTTAGTTGAAGAGCTAGAAAGCTGAAATTTGGTATGTAGGTCCGCGTCGACCGCCCAAGTCTATCAAGCTATGGCGGATATATATACGCCCATTGGGGGCGTGGCAAATCGGATAAAACTGTATCTCCGGAAGTCATAAAGCTAGAAAGTTGAAATTTTGCACGTGAGCTAATGTTATGATTCTATAATGACTGATGAAAAAATTTTATGTTTACGCCCACTAGGGGCGTGGCAAATCAGACCTGAAGAAATAGTGATTTTTCAAATACGAAAATACCCTGTAATTTTCACATTTTGGAGCGTAAGCATTCAAATTTGACATGTACGTTACCGTTAGCTCGTTCTAAGAACAGGCCAAAAATGAGGCGTCTGCGGCCACTAGGGGCGTGGCAATCGGCATTTGTAGTATCGAATTGTGATATTTATATGCGTGAGCCATCTATGTATGTACATGTATATACAAATAGGCTTAATAGGCATTGATAACACGGAACTAAACATTTTTATAAAATTAAAAAAATATAAAAGAAGCTAAAATAACAAAAATTTGCAATTTACAAAAAATAGTTTCACGCAGGATTTGAACTCGCACCCAAGCCAAATAGCATGTTTGTCAAAATAACTAAAACGAATTAACCGGCGCCTCTGCCGACAGCGCTACCGCCTGCTTTGAACAACAGTAAATAAAACGAAATGACATTCTTGTTATGAAAAGCCAGAGTAGCGGTTAAAAACTTCAAGAACAATGCAAAAACAAATCAGTCGCATTTGAGATTCTTAGAACACGCTAGAGTACGCATTTATGTGTACAAACACACACACATACATACATAAAAGTGAGCGCGTGTATAAGAAGGCTGGAATGCTTGATGCTATACGTGCAGACTTATGTGTATCTGTATGTATGTATGTATATACATTATATACATACATATATGCGTATATGCTATGAGGGCTAATTAAGAAGAAGCAAATTTAAACTTATAAAATTGTTCGATTAAGCTCGCACCTTCCCAATAAAATATCTATTTTATAATAAAAACGAAATATGTATGAAAAAAAAAAAAAACAAAACGTTTAAGGGGCTTTGAACCTCCCCTACTCTAACATAACTCGCGTCGCCTTTATCACCCACGCTATTGCATTGCTTGACTATATGGTAGCTAAAATATAATAACCTAATAACAGAGCATGATCTGACAAAACTACAGTAACAGCTAGAAAATCCAGAAATCAATCGCAATTCTTAGAATATCAAAAAAGGCGCGCTTTTGTCTATACGCATAGAATAAACAATGAGTTTGTGCACATGTATTAGAAAATCGCGCTGATCTGCTGCTAGCTTGGAACCGGTATCCAAAATATACAAAAATCAAAATTGTATAAAATTGATTTGAAGATCCTAGCTCTAAAGATGTACTAGATATAAACGGCAATAGCAATCGATGATTTATTTTAAATTATAATGGGATCAACTTTTGGGCTGTGAATGAGTATTCTGCAATCGGTATCGCCCGACTGCAACGTTCTTACTTGTTTTTATTAACTTTTGTGTGTGTTTTCGTGTGAGCGTGATGATACAGATAAGGACACGAAGTCCTCCGCTTGGCATAGCAAAGGAAGTATCATTTATCAAACTTAAGACATGTGGAAAACTTTCCGCTATGAAACCCGCATCTTCACTTTTTTACGTGTGATTTATGAAGAGCCTTGCCTGATCTCGTCTTTATTGTGATCTTTTTGTCCTATTCGACTATTTCCTTACTGAATCGCTTCTTGTCTTTACTTTTAATCTGTCTATTCTTTATGAACACCTCTTGTCCCGGTTGATAAGTAACCGGTGTTGTCCTATTCTTGTTTTTGTTATCATTCGAGATCTGTTGTTTACGCTGTAACAAACCTCGAATATCCTCATGCTCCTTTTGTTTTACTTCTAACATCTTTTCCAAATCTAAAGTTGTACCACGGTTGAAGAAGATATCCGTGGGTTTCCTCATTTCGGACAATTCTCGCTCGGACTCAGACATTTTTTTGAGTTTTTACTACTTCTGTGAAAAAGCGACAATGAAGACAATAAAACAATGTCAGCAGTTCAATAATATAAGCTTCAATCAAACGGTCTTCCACAGATGTTGATTAAATATGTTTCATATATTTTTTATTTAAATTCCTTTTATTATTATTTTTTAAATAGCCAATGTATCACTTACTCAGAATAAATGTTAGTTGATGTTCTCAATATGTGTGCGCTACTGTGCGTATGAGTATGCTGACTATTAAAAAAACAAAAAATGTTGCAATTAAGAGAAACAGAAAAAGCTCCTGTCAACCAGCTTCGTATGCGATTGATACTTTCGCTGCACATATCCTCTGTATCTTTCCTCCTTTCCTATGGCTACGACAGCTACATCATCAGCAAAGCCAATGGTGTGCGCACCTGCTGGTAGTTCCAAGCGCAGTACGCCGTCGTACATGATGTTCCATAGGAGAGGCCCCAGCACTGAGCCTTGGCCTACTCCAGCTGACACTGTATGAGTTTGGGGACCCTCACTCGTGTTGTATACCAGTGTTCTTCCTCTGAAGTAGCTCTTTATTATATCTTTTAGATATTTAGGGATATTATATTGTGACAGCGCATTCAGTATCATATCCCAACTAGCTGTGTTGAAGGCATTCCTTACATCCAGGGTCGCGATGATGCAGTATTCCTTCGTCCCGTGCCTCCATCTGGTGCCTTGAATAGCGGAAGTGGCCAGACCAACAACTTTGTTAAGCGCGTCCGTTGTTGACCGGGCCTTCCGGAATCCAAATTGGTTTGGTGATAGGCCTCCGGCGCTAGCAATCGCAGTCTCCAGCCTAGAGCAGATCAATTTCTCAAACACCTTTCCCATGGTGTCTAAGAGACAGATCGGTCTGTACGAAGATGGCTCATCTGGTGGTTTGCCAGCCTTGGGTAACAATACCAGATTCTGGGCTTTCCATTTTGCCGGGAACGTCTCTTGAATTAGACATTCATTGAATAATTCCGCGAACGTACTTGGGTGCAAGGCGAGGGCTAGCTTTAGCGCACGATTTGGGATCCCGTCCGGCCCTGGAGCTGTGTTGGTTCTAAGACCTCGGAGAGTTACTAAGATTTCTTCGTCTGTAACTAAAACAATTTGAGTGCTCGTTGAGCCCTGATCAGCAGACTCGGATTCAAGGGCGTGAATGGAGCTTAAACTTTCTGGAAAGAGCGTTTCCACAATCGATTTAAGCTCCAGACGATCCGTAGGCTGCACCTGTCTACCTGCGTATAGTCTTTTAACTACTATCTTATATGCCCTGCCCCAAGGGTCATATTCGGCAGAGTCGCACAACTCTAACAAGTAAGAAAGCTCTAGTCGAGACTGCTCGACTACGAGATACCCTGAACCCTCCGAGCAACAGCCATTTCAATAATTTTTAGTGTCATTCAGCTTAAACAAATACACACACACACGCAAACATATACATAGACACCCATAGGCACGCACGCATTAACAGGTTTTATCATTACTATGCGTATATTTGCCAAAGCTCAAGTCTCTAGTATTTGAAATACGCCTTTTACAGAGATGAGGGTAAGGGGGTGGATATAGGGGTGGGGGTGAATTATAACAAAAATCGAAATTCTATCACGTGCAGTCGAGTCTACATTTAAAATTTGGAGACTTTAGCTCTAAAGGTGTAGGAGATATAATTTTATAACTGGTTTTCGATAAGGTTTTTGATCGATAAAAAAATAACGGGATGAGTTATCGATTTTTAGTGATAAACTCGATATCCGCGTGCTATATACGAGCATTTTAAAAAAAAGTTCAAGTCTCTAGCTTCTATATCTTCAGAAATCGACGCGTTCATACATACGGACAGACGGACAGACGGGCGGACGGACGGACGGACAGACGGACAGACGGACATGGCTAAATCGATTCAGTTTGTCGCCCTGATCAAGAATATATATACTTTGTGGGGTCTGCCACGCCTCCTTCTCCCTGTTACATACTTTTAACAAAACCATTATACCCTGATTTCCCATTTTCAATGGGTTCAGGGTATAAAAAGCATTCTCTTTTGCTTGCCCGAATGGCCTTCTTCAGTTGTCTTCTGGCTGCCTGATAAGCTAATTGTTTCTCAACAAACGAAGGCCTACCGCGAGCCCGTTGGTAGCTTCTTCTCGCCTGGATGCATTTGCGACGAATGTCACCTATTTGTGCATTCCACCAATACGTAGGCTCTTGTTGCCGCGTGAACTGCTTGCGGCGTAACATGCTGCTATTGCAGGCACTCTGTATTTGGGCTACCATTTGGCATGCTCTGGCCTCAGCATTACCAATTGTGCCCAGAGACTGAAAAGACCGCGGGATCAAAGGTATCTAGCCGATACGACTCCCTCCACAAGGTTGACGCCCTGGCAGGTGGCTCACCTATTGTGAACAGAAGTGCCGTATGAACGCTGCCCGTATAGCTATCGCAATGGCTCCATGTTGCTCCCCGAAAGAGGGATGAAGTGACAAAAGTAATGTCGACAACAGATCCGTATCCCGCCCGACTGAAGGTGTACTCGTGACCAGTGTTGAGCAGTGCAACATCTAGTGTCGCGAAGATCTCCAGTAGGATACGACCTCTAGCATTTGTTGTGAGGCTACCCCATTCTAATGCCCAGGAGTTGAAATCTCCAGCTATAATGGCCTTCCGACCCCTAGCATCCTCGGCAAGCTCGTCGAGCACCGTCGTGTATTCACTGAGCTGCATGCTGGGGGCCAGATAGCAACTGTAAAGCCATAAGTCACCATATCGGCCACGTACGAACCCATTGAATGACTTAACATTCGAAAGTACGATCGTTGAGTTGCCGCATACCCACAACGCAGCTTTGCCATTAATGTCTGTTGACCATGTCCTAGGGCAGCTGGTTCTACAGTGGTGAGGCTCACTGAGAAAAGCTACGTCTATACATTTTTCCCTAATGGTCTGCTCTAAAAGATCTTGGGCAGCGATACAATGATTTAGGTTGAGCTGCAAGAACCTTAACATTTCATTTTACGAGCAGTTTCACGGTAGGATGGGCACTTGAAGCTGCCTGCTGGATGGTCCGTCTGCTTTTCACCTTTCCGGGTGCAGAGGCTACATTTTGGTGGCTTGGTGCATGCTTTTGACAGTCGCTGCGACAGTTTGCTGTCATATGGCCGTAATCGAGGCACTTGAAACAGCGTTTAGGCTGCTCCACGGCTCGGATACGGCATACTACCCATCCTATTCTAATTTTAGACAGCTCGAGCAGAGTTTTAGCTTTCCCAATTGGGAGAGCAACCGTAGCTCTTTGCTGTCCACCAAAAGCTGGCCGAAGCGATTTGATAGCCTCAATGGGGAGTGAGCTATCCTTCAACTCCACCCTAATTGCCTCCAATATCTCCTCTTTGCTCGCTAACTCATCTAGGTCGCGAATCTCAATTTGAGCCGATTCGGTAAGTGTTTTAACTACCGCGTGCCTATGAGTGTCTATGTATGTGTGTCCGCGTGTGCATGTGTGAGTGTGTGTGTTTCTTTGGTAAGCAGAAAGACGGGAAGAATTATTGAAATATCAGTTCTCCGAAGGGTTCAGGGGATTTCCTAGTCGAGCAGTCTCGACTAGAGCTTTCTTACTTGTTCCTTTATTTGGTTGATCGTATTTACATATCTTTATTTTTATTTATTTTTTTTTTTTAATAGGGTAAATTTATAAGGTATTTTTTATAGTGTCATATTGTATCTTCATGTCGTCATGTTTAATTTTAATTTTTATTTCAAAGAAGGAAGAGAAAAAAAATTTATTTGCGCACAGGCGTGAGTTGCAGCGTATCGTATGCCAAGGTGTGGGCTGAGTCGAACCCACGCATCTCTTAACATAGAGATTACGTAAACATTTTCCACAGACTTTTTATACTCATTCACGAAGTGAATTAGTATATTGGTTTTGTGCAATGTCCGTCTTGCTGTCCGTCCGTCTGTCCGTCTGTCCGTATGAACGCAGTTCATTTCGCCGCTATTGAAGCTAGAGACTTGAAATTTGGAACACATACTCGTCTATAACTCCGATTTATAAAGTGTTAAAATTTTCCCGATCCGCCCACTAGGGGCGTGGCAAATCGGAAAATGCATTTTCCAATATACCAGAAACCATGTTAGTTGAAGAGCTAGAAAGCTGAAATTTGGTATGTAGGTCCGCGTCGACCACCCAAGTCCATCAAGCTATGGCGGATATATCGACGGGCGTGGCAAATCGGATAAAACTGTATCTCCGGAAGTCATAAAGCTAGAAAGTTGAAATTTTGCACGTGAGCTAATGTTATGATTCTATAATGACTGATGAAAAAATTTTATGTTTACGCCCACTAGGGGCGTGGCAAATCGGACCTGAAAATATAGTGAATTTTCAAATTTTGCTATATTTTAGGCTAGAGATCTGAAATTTGGTATATATACGCGGGGTGACAACCCAAGTCCAACGAGCTATGGTGGATATATGTCCGCCCAAAGGGGGCGTGGCAAACCGCAAAATCTTATATATCTTACAGTTTAAGAGCTAGAAGCTTCAAATTTTAGTTGAGTTACTGGTAACATCCTTTATCGATGTCCCAAAAATAATTGTTACCCCTCTTTGGGGGCGTGGCATATCGAAAAATACACTGTAATTTTCACATTTTTGGAGCGTAAGCATTCAAATTTGACATGTACATTACCGTTAGCTCGTTCTAAGAACAGGCCAAAAATGAGGCGTCTACGGCCACTAGGGGCGTGGCAATCCGCATTTGTAGTATAAAATTGCGATATTTATATGCGTGAGCCATCTATGTATGTACATGTATATAAGTTAATTTCTTTATTTATTAAAACGGTAAAAAAATAAAATGTTTTGATATTTTACTGTTTAAATGCAGTCCGCTTTATTGGAGAAGAAATTTGCAACTAAAAAACTTATATCAAATCTATCCCTACCTAAGCTGTGGTTCAGTCGACGACGTTGGCAGCGGCGTCGCTCGTGGTGTTATTGACCCGTTGTGCAATTCTTCTTAGAATTGCTGGAGCTCTGGTCGGCGTGTTCCGGAAATCTGCTAGACATTGTGTCAGCAGTTTTGGCTTATTGGTCTGATCATGCAACAATTCCCATTGGGTTTTGTTGCAATGTAGAATATTTTGTTTTAATATTTTTGTTGTTAACTCTTCCCCCTTTGATTTGAGCTTGTCCTCAAGCGATCATTAAAAAAGGGAATGTCGTTGAACTGTATGTTTTCTATGGTTCGTCTTGGTGCCTCTGTTACTTTTTTTACCTGGCTATTGTCCAATAGTAAGGTAATTTTTTTCGCCCTCTTTGTGTAGAGGAAGGCAATGACAATGATTATCACGACTATGCAGACCAATATTATGGATGATATTGCATGTGTCGTAAGTTTTAGGCGTTCTAGTCTTTGGGTATTGTTAATGTGTAATGCCTGCAAAGCCTTTAGTGATCGAATTTGGAGTCGTCTCGATTCTTCTGGTGTCATCTGTATTATCGAGGAGCCGACTCTCAGTGTGCTGTTCTCTAGGTTGTTGAAAGTCCGGTTGCCAATTGAAATGGACTCGTTGGTAAAGCGAATGACATAGGTGCCATTTAACCATGTACTTGTTGTCGTCGATGTCACCATTCCATCAAAGTTATTGAGGATCAGAAGACCGTTGGCCACTTCTTCAATGGGTTCCACATGCTCGACGTTACTGAACTCACACAGCGACTTTTCTCCATTGAGGAGCCTAGGCAAACATGTACTATTGCTAATGTTGACAATGTTATTTTTTGAACAAATCTTAATGTTATTATATTTTTTACAATTTTTTATAATTCCAAACATTACATTTTTCCGAGACAATATTTCTTTATACGCTATATTTATGATAACATTATTTCTTACGACTGGTTTCACAATTAGATTTTCATAATCGGTTTCTTCTACGTTAGGTATTTTTATTAAATAAAACAAAGTAGTAGTATTGTGAAATATGGCCACGTCTGAATATTCTAGCATTTCTTCTACAGACAATGAAGGCATTCTACCAGCTTTGAAGATTCTCTCTATTTCATCTATTTCTGCCTTTTTTAGTAAAAATGAGTTTATTACGTTAACTTTTGCCCATTGTATGGTCTATTTTATATTAATAACCTCCTCTTTGATCAATCTAACTTGGTTCTGTAAACTTTCAGCTATATCATGTGTGAATCTATCGTCTTTCCGTATATTGTTTGTAAGGGTATTGGTAACCGTGGTCAACTTATTTAATCTTTGTTCCAACTGTGAGTTTATTATTACTTGTTTGTTATTGTTATCTATGACTTTATTAATATGTTCTTCTATCTGCACGAAGTCATCATGATCTGTGTTGCCTGCTATGTATTTCCTAGCTGTGCCTAGAATATTGATGGCCCTTGTGGTCCTCTTGCTAATGTCATAATCTATAGTGCGTAAAGTCAAGTGAGTTTGGTTAATTTCGTGGTGCAAGGTATGGTATAAACTGCTAAATTTTAAATTTTTTTCTGTATGAAATTCTATCTGCTCTAAAGCTTCTTTAATTTTGCCTAAGTTAATAATGTGAATAATTCTTGTTGTCGTTGTTTGTATTTTGCCTAATCCGTCGTAGATCGTTATGGTTTGTGCTGCCGTATGATTCGTTATGTCCATATTCGGTTCAATAGGTTGTACCATCATCGCCATTATTACGAGTAGTCTATAAATGTCAAATGTTTTTATACCCTGAACCCATTGAAAATGGGAAATCAGGGTATAATGGTTTTGTTAAAAGTATGTAACAGGGAAAAGGAGGAGTGGCAGACCCCACAAAGTATATATATTCTTGATCAGGGCGACGAACTGAGTCGATATAGCCCTGTCCGTCTGTCTGTCCGTCCGTCCGTCCGTCCGTCCGTCCGTATGTATGAACGCGTCGATTTCAGAAGATATAAGAGCTAGAGACTTGAACTTTTTTTTTAAAATGACCGTATATACAGCGCGCATATCGAGTTTATCACCAAAAATCGAATTTCGATTTTTGTTCAATTTCACCCCCCACCCTTATATCCACCCCCTCACCCATAAGTTTTTAAAAGGCGTATTTCAAATACTAGAGACTTGAGATTTGGCAATTATACGCATAGTAATGATAAAACCACAATCTGAAAGTTTCATGGAGAACGTACGTCCAGAAAAAAAGTTATTAAACAATTAAGTTCCCATAGTAAGCCCACACTGCAGCCCATGCGTGCGCGCCTATGGGTGTCTATGTATGTGTGTTTGCGTGTGTATGTGTGTGTTTGTGTAAGCAGAGAGACGATAAAAATTATTGAAATGGCTGTTGCTTGAAGGGTTCAGGGGATCTCGTAGTCGAGCAGTCTCGACTAGAGCTTTCTTACTTGTTTATATTACTTTTGTGTATAACTCTATTTGTTGAGGTTAGTACTGTTGTGTTTCTGTCCTCTTTTACTATTTCTTTTTTGTATCTGGGAGACAATTTAGTTCCTAGTCTGTTGTTGATCTTGACGTATATTTCTTGTCCTGGTGTGTAGGTACGTATTTCGTTGCGTCTTTTATTGTGGTTCTGTAAGTCCATCGTTTGTTTCTGTCTAAGTCTGTCAACGTTGTCTTGTCTAGATTTTTCATATTGTTCTGGGTTCGTCGTTAGGTTTCTGCCAAAAAACAAATCTAGTGGTCGCCTGTTAGTCGTTGAATGAATGGTGTAGTTATAGTCGTATATTGATTTGTCAATTAATTCTTGAAAGGTTTTATATTCTTGTTTTCTCTTGTTACATCTCATAATGTCTGAAAGCGTAGAGTGAAATCGTTCGACTTGGCCGTTGACTGTGCTTTTATAAGATGGAGTGTTATAAATTTCAATCCCTAATTGATCTCGCATCATGAATGTTATGGATGCTGAATTCAGAGATTTTTCGTTATCTATGACCACGAATTTCGGAACTCCATAATAAAATAAAATGTCGTGAAGTGGTTTTTTTATGTCCTCTATTGCTCTAGATTTGATGATTCGTCCTTGGGCTAGTTTCGAAAATTTATCTATTGCTGTCAGAACTAGGTTTTTGCCTGTCGTGTATATGTCTACATGAATTATATGTCCAGGATATTGAGGTATGGGTGTTTCCCTTAGTTTAGGGTTGTTTGGTTGTCTGTCGTATTTTTCTTCTTTACAGACTTGACATTGTTTGACTAATGCCGCTATTTTCTGTTTAATTTTAGGGAAGTAATGGGTTTCTGATAATTGTTTTTTATTTTCTATTGCGTTGCGGTGAGCTCTATTGTGTATTTTTAGTATATGTTCGTCCTGCTCTGTTTCATTAGTCAAGTCCTTCACTTGTGTCTGGGTGAATCTGATTTTATAATTCCTAAAGTGTTTGGGGTATATTTGTTGAATTTGGTTCATGATTTCTTCTGAAGTTATTATTCCGTTAATTACAGAAGGGTTTAAATACTTTTTTAATATCTGAACTAAGCTATTTTCTGTGTGCTCTTGTCTAGTTATTAGATGTCTATGGAAAGTTGGGAAGGGGATTTGGAATTTATAGTCGTCTGTGTTTGCTTTGTTTAAGAATATTTGGTTCTTGAATACGTTTATCGGAACCTCCATACTAGGTATTAGGTTATGACTTGAACTTTCTGCGCTATGCTGAGTGGATGTTACTGAATTGATTTGGTTTACTATGGGAATTCTTGACAATGCGTCTGCTACTTTGTTATCCCTGCCTGGTTTATAAAGGAGTTCATAATCAAATTCTTCTAGGTACGTTTTCCATCTTTTGATTCGAGCGTTGCCATTCCAACTGCTAAGCGAATGTGTAAGTGGTTGATGGTCTGTGTATATTTTTATACCCTGAACCCATTGAAAATGGGAAATCAGGGTATAATGGTTTTGTTAAAAGTATGTAACAGGGAGAAGGAGGCGTGGCAGACCCCACAAAGTATATATATTCTTGATCAGGGCGACGAACTGAGTCGATTTAGCCCTGTCCGTCTGTCTGTCCGTCCGTCCGTCCGTCCGTCCGTCCGTCCGTCCGTATGTATGAACGCGTCGATTTCAGAAGATATAGAAGCTAGAGACTTGAACTTTTTTTTAAAATGACCGTAAATACAGTGCGCATATCGAGTTTATCACCAAACATCGATAACTCGTCTAGTTATTTTTTTATCGATAAAAAACCTTATCGAAAGGCAGTTATAAAATTATATCTCCTACATCTTTAGAGCTAGAGTATCCAAATTTTAAATGTAGATTGATATGCACGTTATAGAATTTCGATTTTTGTTCAATTTTACCTCCCACCCCTATATCCCTATATCCATATTTCAAATACTAGAAACTTGAGCTTTGGCACATACGCGCATATTAATGATATAAACACAATCTAAAAGTTTCATGAAGAACGTACGTCCAGAAAAAAAGTTATTAAACAATTAAGTTCCCATAGTGAGCCCACACTGCAGCCCATGCGTGCGCGCCTATGGGTGTCTATGTATGTGTGTTGCGTGTGTATGTGTGTGTGTTTGCTGTTGCTTGAAGGGTTCAGGGGATCTCGTAGTCGAGCAGTCTCGACTAGAGCTTTCTTACTTGTTACTTTTGCCTTACCGTAAAGGTAATTTTTGAGGGCTTTTAGTGCCCAAATAATCGCCAACATTTCTTTTTCATTAGTGGCATAATTTTCTTCGGATTTTGACAATGTTCTTGAAAGGAAGCATATGGGTCGTTTATTCTGAGATAAGACTGCTCCAATTGCATAATTGGATGCGTCTGTTGTTAATTGAAATTCCTTATTAAAGTCTGGGTATTGTAAAATGGCTTCATTGGAAATTAGTGCGTTTTTTATTTTATCAAAGGAATCGATGGCTTCTTGATTGAGATTAATTAGTTTTTTTGAAGACTGGCTTTTGGACACTCGTCCATCCTCCCCTCTTAAAAGAGAGCTAAGTGGTTTTGCCAACTTAGCGAAATCTCTTATGAACCTTCTATAGTAGCTAGAGAGTCCGAGGAAAGATCTCAAGTCTTTGAGTGTTTTTGGATAGGGATACTTGGCTATGGTTGCTATTTTGTCTGGGTTAGTCTCGACGCCTTTATCTGAGATGACAAAGCCGAGAAATTCTACTTTGTCTTTAAAGAACTCGCATTTGTCTAACTGACATTTCATGTTAGCTTCTTGAAGAGTTCGAAAAATTGTGTCAAGATTTTCTGCATGTGTTTCATTATCTTTGCTAAATATGATAATGTCGTCTATGTATATGAAGCATATCTTGCCGATATGATCACGAAGAATGTCATCTAACGCCCTTTGAAAAATAGAAGGTGCGTTTTTCAAACCGAAAGGGAGTCGTGTAAACTAGTATTTTCCGTTGTTTACGGAGAAGGCGGTCTTTTCAATATCTGCTTCTTTTAATGGAATTTGATGGAAGCCACTTTTTAAGTCAAGCACTGAAAAAATTTTGTTATTCCCAAGTTGTGCTAGTACTTCGTTTATTTCTGGAATAGGGTACTTGTCTGCTATTGTTTCTTTATTAAGCTTTCTGTAATCAATAACCATTCTATACTTTTTTTCTTGGGAAGCATCCATTTTCTTGGGAACAATCCACACAGGTGAATTGTAGGGTGATCGGGATGGGCGAATAATTCCGTCCTCTAAAAGTTCTCGTATTTGTTTATGGACTTCGTCTTTTAAAGACATTGGGAATTGGTAAAATTTAGAATATATGGGTGAATCTGTCTTGGTTCGAATTTCTGCTTTTACATTGGTTGTGTAGGTTAATTTTTCGTTTGGGGTGGCAAATAAATTGGGGTATTTCGTAACTAACTGTTTTAATCTTTGTTTCTGTTCGATAGTCATGTGATCTGTCCGTGGTATGACAGTGTTAACTGCCTCTATTTTTTTCTGTTTAAGGGGTATAAATATGGTATCTTTAATTATTAATTGGTTCTTGCTGCTATGGATTACAGCGTCTAGTTCTTTAAGGCTGTCGTTGCCCAGAATTGCGTCAAATGCTTTTAACGTAGGTAATAGGAAAAATTTTACTTGGATATCTTGTCTGTCAAAGAGATTAGCGATTTTATGGTGAGTTATTTTTATATTTCCGCCGACTGTTACGGCTTCGAAAGGCTTTTGATTGGGAATCGGGTTAGAAACTAGTTTGGGCTGTATGTAGTTTCTGTTTGAACCTGTGTCTATTAGTATTTTAAGTATCTCTCCGCTTTTTGTCTTACATTCTATGTAAGGAAGCGAAGAGCTAGTTATTCTAAAAAATTGATGTTATCATGTTCAATGGGGCTCTCTTGTTCGTCGTCATTTTGTTCAATTTGTTGTGCGTACTCTTGTAGTGATTGTTCATGTTCGGTCTGTTGTTCGTAGTTTTCGATGGTCTGTCCGTATTCTTCCATACTTATGGAAGCGTTGTGGTAGTCATTGTCGGGATATTCCTCTCCCATTTGAATATTAAAATTTCTCTGTCTTTTATCTGTTGTATTTGTTATTGGTGGGGGTCTTTTCCCTAGTTCAAAATTTGGCCTGTTCATGTAATTTACCATCCGTGTTTGGATGCTTTTGTCAACGTCCATTGGTTCGGGGCGTGGCTGTGGTTTGGGTGCTAATGGTCGGGGCGGTGCGTTTGTCTGATGAGGTTGCGTTTGGTGATATTGTTGTCTATGGTATTGGTGTCCCTGATTAATGGTATTTGGCCATGCATGTTGCATTGACACTTGAGCTCTGAAACCAATTGGTACAGATCTCATCATATGAGGGGAATTTTGTGCGTATTGAACCATACGCGGTGGTACCATGGGTGGTGTTGCGTTTCGGGCTACGCTTTTGTGACCTGTTTGATGGCTTTTAGTGAATGCTATGTTTGTTCTATAGTTCTGATTTTCTAATTTCAAACATAAATGGAGAGCTGAGGGAAGGTCTGTTGGTTCCTTTATGCTAAGAATACGTGGCAAGTCTCCTCTCAAACCTCTGATGAAAGTGTCTAATGCTTTTTCCCTGTACATTTTCGTCATGAGTAGTTCCGACTCTCTATTGAGTTCCATACATCCTACCTTGTTCAGTATTAGAGTCAGCTGGTTGTAGACAACCTGATAAAACTGTTCTACTGTCTGGTTGTTGCCCTGTATTAACATAGTCATCTCGTATTCTAATGTATTTATATCTCTTTTATCTGCATAGTGCAGTGTGAGACACTTGGAGATGGCATTCCAATTAAGGGGTATATTGTACGATTCGAGGGCCGCGTCGGCTTGGCCGATGATCTTATTTCTCACGGTATGCAAAATACCATAGTACATTGGTGATCCAATTTGGCTTGCATATATGGAGAGTATGCGATCCACACTCTTTTTCCATGAGCTAAATTCGATTTTATTGCCGGAAAATTCCCTAAGACTTTTGACAATGTCTGGTACTCTGTTAAGGTCGTTCAAATTTTGATTGTCATTTATGGTCTGATCGTCCACGTCATTGAATTCTCTGGAAGGGTTAACTATTTGTCTCACTAGCGTCGGAAGTTGTTCTGTCAAAATTTGAGCGACAGTGGCTGCAATCAACTGTTCTGCGTTATTTGCCATGCCTCTGTTCTGTAAGTGTTCGTTAGCCATACGTTATTAACTGCCTTTTATTGTAACTTTGATCTATTGTTTTATGTTTACAGGTGGATTTCCGATTGAATTTATTTGGTTAGTTAGTGTTAGTTTATGATTATCATTAGTACAACTTAATTTAATATAAAGAAATTTTTGATATAAATTTTTTTTTAAATTTAAGTTTAAATTTAAATTTTATTTTTATTTTATATTAAGACCAGTGGCTGGTTTTTCCCTTCTACTTTGGAGGGTCCCTTGGGAATCGCAAAGTTGGGTAATTTTATACTACTATTGTAGTCACTTTGTATTTGATCGCTTTACGTTTTTTTATTTTTTGTTTTTTTTTTAATATTTTATTTTTTCTCTTTATTTTTCTCAAAATTTTTCTTAAATTTGTTTAACTTTTATTTCTCTTAAAAATTTTCCTTATATGTTATTACACTTATTTAATTTTTTATTTTTCTCAAAACTTTTCTTATACTTTCTTAGACTTATTTGTTTTAGTTTTGTTAGTTTTTTTGTTTCGTATTCTTATATTTCTAACTTACAATAATGATGATGTGGCGGTCTTCACTGCTGATCCGGATTTCATCCTTTTTGGTTGTTCCTACTGGGGATCCTGCGATCAGACTCCGTTGAAGTATCCTGTGGGCGGGCCGTACAGGATTACCGTCCACCGATGGGCAATCGAACGATCACGTTCTAGACTACCTTTAACGAATTTCACTGAACGTCGAAGTTACGCGACGTGAGTTGCTTTAGTGATTTTCGGTCGCGCTCGTACAGGCGTTTTGCTGTGTTGTAACGCGATCGAATTTTCGTTGTTTTTAAACCGACTCTGCTTTTGACTTGCAGTATCACGCACGTACTAAACGTTTTGCTGTATTGCGCGCGAAGCCTGTCCCTGCTCGGGCGCCAGTTAATTTCTTTATTTATTAAAACGGTAAAAAAATAAAATGTTTTGATATTTTACTGTTTAAATGCAGTCCGCTTTATTGGAGAAGAAATTTGCAACTAAAAAACTTATATCAAATCTATCCCTACCTAAGCTGTGGTTCAGTCGACGACGTTGGCAGCGGCGTCGCTCGTGGTGTTATTGACCCGTTGTGCAATTCTTCTTAGAATTGCTGGAGCTCTGGTCGGCGTGTTCCGGAAATCTGCTAGACATTGTGTCAGCAGTTTTGGCTTATTGGTCTGATCATGCAACAATTCCCATTGGGTTTTGTTGCAATGTAGAATATTTTGTTTTAATATTTTTGTTGTTAACTTATACAAATAGGCTTAATAGGCATTGATAACACGGAATTAAACATTTTTATAAAAGTAAAAAAATATAAAAGAAGCTAAAATAACAAATTTGCAATTTACAAAAAATAGTTTCACGCAGGATTTGAACTCGCACCCAAGCCAAATAGCATGTTTGTCAAAATAACTAAAACGAATTAACCGGCGCCTCTGCCGACAGCGCTACCGCCTGCTTTGAACAACAGTAAATAAAACGAAATGACATTCTTGTTATGAAAAGCCAGAGTAGCGGTTAAAAACTTCAAGAACAATGTAAAAACAAATCAGTCGCATTTGAGATTCTTAGAACACGCTAGAGTACGCATTTATGTGTACAAACACACACACATATATACATAAAAGTGAGCGCGTGTATAAGAAGGCAGGAATGCTTGATGCTATACGTGCAGACTTATGTGTATCTGAATGTATATATGTATATACATTATATACATACATATATGCGTATATGCTATGAGGGCTAATTAAGAAGAAACAAATTTAAACTTATAAAATTGTTCGATTAAGAAAATGAAAAGTATTAAGTCCCCCTTATTAAAGCTCGCACCTTCCCAATAAAATATCTATTTTATAATAAAAACGAAATATGTATGAAAAAAAAAAACAAAACGTTTAAGGGGCTTTGAACCTCCCCTACTCTAACATAACTCGCGTCGCCTTTATCACCCACGCTATTGCATTGCTTGACTATATGGTAGCTAAAATATAATAACCTAATAACAGAGCATGATCTGACAAAACTACAGTAACAGCTAGAAAATCCAGAAATCAATCGCAATTCTTAGAATATCAAAAAAGGCGCGCTTTTGTCTATACGCATAGAATAAACAATGAGTTTGTGCACATGTATTAGAAAATCGCGCTGATCTGCTGCTAGCTTGGAACCGGTATCCAAAATATAAAAAAATCAAAATTGTATAAAATTGATTTGAAGATCCTAGCTCTAAAGATGTACTAGATATAAACGGCAATAGCAATCGATGATTTATTTTAAATTATAATGGGATCAACTTTTGGGCTGTGAATGAGTATTCTGCAATCGGTATCGCCCGACTGCAACGTTCTTACTTGTTTTTATTAACTTTTGTGTGTGTTTTCGTGTGAGCGTGATGATACAGATAAGGACACGAAGTCCTCCGCTTGGCATAGCAAAGGAAGTATCATTTATCAAACTTAAGACATGTGGAAAACTTTCCGCTATGAAACCCGCATCTTCACTTTTGTACGTGTGATTTATGAAGAGCCTTGCCTGATCTCGTCTTTATTGTGACCTTTTTGTCCTATTCGACTATTTCCTTACTGAATCGCTTCTTGTCTTTACTTTTAATCTGTCTATTCTTTATGAACACCTCTTGTCCCGGTTGATAAGTAACCGGTGTTGTCCTATTCTTGTTTTTGTTATCATTCGAGATCTGTTGTTTACGCTGTAACAAACCTCGAATATCCTCATGCTCCTTTTGTTTTACTTCTAACATCTTTTCCAAATCTAAAGTTGTACCACGGTTGAAGAAGATATCCGTGGGTTTCCTCATTTCGGACAATTCTCGCTCGGACTCAGACATTTTTTTGAGTTTTTACTACTTCTGTGAAAATGCGACAATGAAGACAATAAAACAATGTCAGCAGTTCAATAATATAAGCTTCAAGCAAACGGTCTTCCACAGATGTTGATTAAATATGTTTCATATATTTTTTATTTAAATTCCTTTTATTATTATTTTTTAAATAGCCAAGTACGGAGGGCAATGTATCACTTACTCAGAATAAATGTTAGTTGATGTTCTCAATATGTGTGCGCTACTGTGCGTATGAGTATGCTGACTTCTGTAATCTGTCGGGGATAAAAACTTGAATTAGTAAACTATTAAAAAAACAAAAAAATGTTGCAATTAAGAGAAACAGAAAAAAAATTAATTTTTCATTTTTCCTTTATTTGGTTGATCGTATTTACATATCTTTATTTTTATTTATTTTTTTTTTTAATAGGGTAAATTTATAAGGTATTTTGTACAGTGTCATATTGTATCTTCATGTCGTCATGTTTAATTTTTATTTGTATTTCAAAGAAGGAAGAGAAAAAAAAATTTATTTGCGCACAGGCGTGAGTTGCAGCGTATCGTATGCCAAGGTGTGGGCTGATTTGCACTTAACGGGAGGTCCTTATTATCCTTTTTAGCCTGTTACAGCCTACGCAATATTTGTATTTTGTCTTTTATTTTTGATTGCAAGGCCTTTCCAACGGAACACAGTGCATAACCACACATCTCTATCAGCACGTAACGCACTTGCACTCACACTCACTGCATGTTACTTTTTCGTTTGGTTTTGCTTTTTGTGCTTGTAAATGCCACTTGCAGGTCGAAGCTGCCACAGTGGTTATCTCTTAAAATTTAAAAAATGCCACTTGCAGTTCAAAGCTGCCTCAGTGGTTATCTCTTAAAATTTAAAAAATGCCACTTGCGGTTCAAAGCTGCCACAGTGGTTATCTCTTAAAATTAAAACTGAGACCACTTTCGATTATAAAATGTGCGCAAATTATCAGCGGGGTTTCGGGTCGGGTGGCGGGGAGTCGGACCCCTGACATGCACTGCCCACCAATATTTTTTAGCCACCGACCTTAGCTGCATGATTTCATATAACATTTTTAATAATTCAAATTGAATATCACCGCACGGCAGGGAGTCGAACCCCGACATCACACATGACAAGTGCACTGCCCACTAAAAAATTTGCCGTCGGCTTCTTCAACTTTTTATTTCTTTATTTGGTCTGCGAAGGGAGTCGAACCCACGCATCTCTTAACATAGAGATTACGTAAACATTTTCCACAGACTTTTTATACTCATTCACGAAGTGAATTAGTATATTGGTTTTGTGCAATGTCCGTCTTGCTGTCCGTCTTGTCCGTATGAACGCAGTTCATTTCGCCGCTATTGAAGCTAGAGACTTGAAATTTGGAACACATACTCGTCTATAACTCCGATTTATAAAGTGTTAAAATTTTCCCGATCCGCCCACTAGGGGCGTGGCAAATCGGAAAATGCATTTTCCAATATACCAGAAACCATGTTAGTTGAAGAGCTAGAAAGCTGAAATTTGGTATGTAGGTCCGCGTCGACCACCCAAGTCCATCAAGCTATGGCGGATATATCGACGGGCGTGGCAAATCGGATAAAACTGTATCTCCGGAAGTCATAAAGCTAGAAAGTTGAAATTTTGCACGTGAGCTAATGTTATGATTCTATAATGACTGATGAAAAAATTTTATGTTTACGCCCACTAGGGGCGTGGCAAATCGGACCTGAAAATATAGTGAATTTTCAAATTTTGCTATATTTTAGGCTAGAGATCTGAAATTTGGTATATATACGCGGGGTGACAACCCAAGTCCAACGAGCTATGGTGGATATATGTCCGCCCAAAGGGGGCGTGGCAAACCGCAAAATCTTATATATCTTACAGTTTAAGACATCCTTTATCGTTCTCCCAAAAATAATTGTTACCCCTCTTTGGGGGCGTGGCATATCGAAAAATACACTGTAATTTTCACATTTTTGGAGCGTAAGCATTCAAATTTGACATGTACATTACCGTTAGCTCGTTCTAAGAACAGGCCAAAAATGAGGCGTCTACGGCCACTAGGGGCGTGGCAATCCGCATTTGTAGTATAAAATTGCGATATTTATATGCGTGAGCCATCTATGTATGTACATGTATATACAAATAGGCTTAATAGGCATTGATAACACGGAATTAAACATTTTTATAAAAGTAAAAAAATATAAAAGAAGCTAAAATAACAAAAATTTGCAATTTACAAAAAATAGTTTCCCGCAGCATTTGAATTCGCACCCAAGCCAAATAGCATGTTTGTCAAAATAACTAAAACGAATTAACCGGCGCCTCTGCCGACAGCGCTACCGCCTGCTTTGAACAACAGTAAATAAAACGAAATGACATTCTTGTTATGAAAAGCCAGAGTAGCGGTTAAAAACTTCAAGAACAATGCAAAAACAAATCAGTCGCATTTGAGATTCTTAGAACACGCTACAGTACGCATTTATGTGTACAAACACACACACATACATACATAAAAGTGAGCGCGTGTATAAGAAGGCTGGAATGCTTGATGCTATACGTGCAGACTTATGTGTATCTGTATGTATATATGTATATACATTATATACATACATATATGCGTATATGCTATGAGGGCTAATTAAGAAGAAACAAATTTAAACTTATAAAATTGTTCGATTAAGAAAATGAAAAGTATTAAGTCCCCCTTATTAAAGCTCGCACCTTCCCAATAAAATATCTATTTTATAATAAAAACGAAATATGTATGAAAAAAAAAAAAAAGAAAACGTTTAAGGGGCTTTGAACCTCCGCTACTCTAACATAACTCGCGTCGCCTTTATCACCCACGCTATTGCATTGCTTGACTATATGGTAGCTAAAATATAATAACCTAATAACAGAGCATGATCTGACAAAACTACAGTAACAGCTAGAAAATCCAGAAATCAATCGCAATTCTTAGAATATCAAAAAAGGCACGCTTTTGTCTATACACATAGAATAAACAATGAGTTTGTGCACATGTATTAGAAAATCGCGCTGATCTGCTGCTAGCTTGGAACCGGTATCCAAAATATACAAAAATCAAAATTGTATAAAATTGATTTGAAGATCCTAGCTCTAAAGATGTACTAGATATAAACGGCAATAGCAATCGATGATTTATTTTAAATTATAATGGGATCAACTTTTGGGCTGTGAATAAGTATTCTGCAATCGGTATCGCCCGACTGCAACGTTCTTACTTGTTTTTATTAACTTTTGTGTGTGTTTTCGTGTGAGCGTGATGATACAGATGTGAGGCGGCTCCCTAATTGCCGCCTCACGAGGCTTTGATATGAAGAAATGTTTATTTACAAATTTGGAAATTTAGTTTGTTTGAAATATTTAGTTTGTTTGAATATTTAGTTTGTTTGAAATATTTAGTTTATGGAAATTTAGTTTATTTTGTAGCCATTAAGATTTAAGTTAAGCTAGTAAATTAAGTAGGTTTAATTAGGGTTAGTTTTGTAGTTGGTAAGATTTAGCCGTAGTAGTTAGGGATTAAGTAAAGATCAGTTTGGTATATTTTTAAGATTTGAATTCATATTTGAAAATGCCGCCCAAAGCGCTGATTTACGGCGATCGCGGCGCAACCCTGCGTGGAGAGTTGTGAGCGGAGAGTTGCGTCGCCGACGCTACGCTTTGGGCGAGCGCAAGAAAGACGAATTAGTCTTGGGGTAGTCGTGGGATCGTTGCCAAGTCTTGGAATCGTTGGCGAGTGGTTGCCAAGTGGTTGACGAGTCGGTTTTGAAAAAGGGTCGTTGCCAAGTCGTTGGCGATCGGTTTTGGTTGAAAGTGTCGAGGAGTAAAAAAGTCGGATTTAAGTTGTTTTTTAGAGAGTTAATTTTAAGTGCGTGGTGAATGGTAAAAGCGCGATTAGAGTAAGCGGCATCTCGAAAGAAGATTAAAGAAACTGAAAGAAAACGTGAATCGAAAATTTTTATTGAACTAAACGGCAGCCAGAGTAGAGTTCGACGGCAGCGAGGGAAAGAGAAGACCCAGAGACGAGGAAAGAAAAAGGAGGTGGTACACGTGAGTGGCGGTCCCCGTATTAGATTCCCCCCCCCCCTCTCCCATTTCCCGGCCATAACGTTAGATATCCCCACCCCCTGGTGTCTCACTTTCAAAATTAAATAATTTCTTGTGAGATACCCTGGGTAGACTGTCACCCCGCTGTGAAAATTACTACCTACAAGTGGCCCCGAGCAGGGACTCCAGGGCGGTCGCGGTGCATCGTATGTCGGCAATAGCAGCGAAAATTGCGAAATTAAACATACAAAAGTCTAGTCAGAAATCGCACATTCTAGATTCGCAAACTAATTTCCGTGCTGACGAAAGTGCGCCGAAATTAAGCGTGGGTTAGCCGCACCGTTGTAACGGCCGGCGTGTAAGTAGTATCGGCGGAATAGCGGATTACAAAAAAGGAGAATAAGTGCGTGAAAATAGTATCGCGTACGTAATAGTATGTAGTACATTATACGTGCGCATTTTCATATGGGCGTATATAAATTACTACCTACAAGTGGCCGAGGGGAAACGGCGGAAATTATAATAAAATAAAAGTGCTAATTTTGATATATAAAACCTTAAAATTTGATCGAGAAAGTAAAAAAAGTAAGAAAAAAGGAAGCGTAACGATGCGCGCCGACTTCGGCGCCATACCTTGTTCTTCTCGCCTACTTAACCCTACACCGCCTGCGATCCGTTTGGTTGCTGATTCCTCATTCTTCAGTTTGGTTGTGGTGGTAATTAAAATAAAAAAAGTAAATGACGAGTGAACGTGGGGCCAAATTCAATATGGGGCGTATATTGGAAAAAATATATGGAGTAAGCTACGGGAAAGAAAAATGTATATGGGTAGTAAACAAGTAGGAAACAAAAATTGTTCGAGTAGTGGCTATTTTGACGTTTGAATATCTTCTCTAATGCAAGTCAGTAACCTTGCGAGTGAGAGAAGAAAAGTGGGGATACGGTAACGGCAAAAGACAAATTGCGCGTCTAATTCGAGTTTTGGCGATATTTTGTATCCTTTTCTAAAATGTAGAGTAACCATGAATATGTATGTCTGTTTGTAGATTCGGTATATTGCAAGAAATACAGTATGAGGTTAGACGCCACACATTAACGCGTTTTGTTTCTCCCATTATTCGCTATGTGCATATAGCATATGAGAGCGCACAGGCGAGCGAGAGAAAGAGAGTGAGGGTCAATTTTTGGCTACTTGTCCGTTACATGGTTTCGCTGCACTCTGCATAGGGTACACCGACGTGTTGGTACGAAAATGTGTTTCGCTGAGATTTGTCCGGTTTTGGCGGCCTGAGGCCCACTGTGCAGCTCGACTACTATAGTTTATGTACCCCTTGCATGATTTCGCGATACCCTACCTAGGGCATATCCGACCCAATAAAATAAAATAAAAAAAATATAACAAAATAAAATATAACAAAATAAAATATAACAAAATAAAAATAATAAAACAAAAATAATAAAATAAAAATAATAAAACAAAATATAATAAAATAAAATATAACAAAATAAAATATAACAAAATAAAAAAAAAAAAAAGTAAAGTAAAGTAAAGTAAAGTAAAGTAAAGTAAAGTAAAGTAAAGTAAAGAAAGTAAAGTAAAGTAAAGTAAAGTAAAGTAAAGTAAAGTAAAGTAAAGTAAAGTAAAGTAAAGTAAAGTAAAGTAAAGTAAAGTAAAGTAAAGTAAAGTAAAGTAAAGTAAAGTAAAGTAAAGTAAAGTAAAGTAAAGTAAAGTAAAGTAAAGTAAAGTAAAGTAAAGTAAAGTAAAGTAAAGTAAAGTAAAGTAAAGTAAAGTAAAGTAAAGTAAAGCAAAGTAAAGTAAAGCAAAATAAAATAAAATAAAATAAAATAAAATAAAATGAAGTAAAAATAAATGAAAGGGCGGAGCGAAATGGAATAAAGCGGAGCGAGGTGAGAGGAATACAAGAAGTGAGAAGAGGGATAAAACGAGGAGAAAACAAAAGGAGATAAGATCCGATAGCGAAGACGGAGTAGAGTAGAGAAGGAAACTGAATAAAAGCGTCAAAAGGGATTGGTCAAGAAAAGCGAAAGTGAGATGAAGGTGAAATGAAACAGGAGTGAACCGAAGTACAATAAAAGCGTATAAAGAGAGAGCGAAAAGAAACGAAATGGGTTAAGGGTAAACGAAGAGAAATTAATTAAAAGGAATGAGATAAGTTAAGAGGGAATAATGAAAATAATCGAAAGGTGAATAGAGTATGAAGAAATGAAGAGAAACGAGAGAGAATAACGAAACAGGTTAAGAGGAAACAAAGAAAATAAAATAAAGTTAGAATAAGTGAGCAAAGATTAGATTAAGAAGGTAAGAGGAAACGAAATAAATGGAATGAAATGGAATAAGAAAGTAAATGTAAGCGAAATTGTATGAGATAAGTCACAAAAAAAAAAAAAAAAAAAAAAAAAATTAAAATAAAATAAAATAAAAGTAAAGAAAACAAAATAAAATAAAATAGATTAAGAAGAGAAATAAAGAAAAGAAAAATAAAACAAACAGATTAAGGGAAATAAAGAAAAGGAAGGAGTAAAACAAGGTAGATTAGGATGGTAAAAGTTAACAAAATTGTATATGTATATAAGAGAATTTAAAAAAAAAAAAAAAAAAAAAAAAAAGGAAATATATATAAATAAATGTAAATAAACACATTCGAGATGGAGGACGCCGAATATCACAACCCAGGATTGAGCGTCGGCTGGATCTACCAGAGGTGCAAGGAAGAGTTGATCGCGATAGCGCGAGAGTTCGGCCTGGATGCTGAAGGCCGAGTAGAGGATCTAAGGAAAAGGCTCTCTTCGTTCATACAGAGCAGCAACTATTCAGCAGAGGCCAAAGCGAGACTGGCCGACATTGAGAGGCGTTTCACGAAGGTGTCCGAGTCCGCTCCGGGAGGCAACGCGCCAAGCATGGGCAGCCGAGCTTATCAGAAATCGGAGCCGGATTTACGAAAAGTGCAAGAACAAGGTCCCGTCCAAGCAGAGTCCCTGAGACTGAGGGTGCCCATGGCGAATGGTGCGGCGGCGCGACGGCGTGAAGAACAGAAGGAAGAAGACGAGGCGTTAGCGACGATTCCGAGGACTGGCCGGCGAGTTCCCACGCCCGCGATCCCATTAGAGAGGTCCCCGCCCTGGGGAGTTGCCGAACAAGTTCGTAAATGGGGCATGCGGTACGATGGCCGAACGGACCCGTTGGGCTTCGTGGAAATCGTGGAAGAGAGAGCGATCACGTACGGCATTGTATTGGATCAAATGCCACGAGCGATGAGCGAGGATTCGCGGATAAGGTGGCGAAGTGGTTCCTGACCAGCGGTTTGAGGGATTCGTCGTGGGTCGATTTCAGGAGGGAATTCTTGGATTTCTTCCTCCCCCCGCAGTACTTCGAACGCCTGGAGGATCAAATAAGGTCGCGTCATCAGAGAGAAGGAGAAAGTTTCAAGGACTACCTAATCGAGCTTAGGTTGTTGATGCGGCAGGCACGATACAGCGCGGCACAGGAACTGTATCGAGCATATGAGAACGCTGCCCCGGACTATCGGTTGTACGTGAGGCGTCATGACTTTGCCACGCTACGCAACTCACGCAGATGGCGGCCGAGTATGAGAATGTCCAAGGGCAGAGGAGGGAACAAGGCAGAGAGGCTGTGCCAGATAAAACAAAGATAGCATGGTCGAGGCCGGCGGAAAATCGACCAAACAACCCTTTCCGCACACAGGCGCCGGGATCCCAAGTCAGAGGCCAAGCAGCAGGAGCAGCGATGGCGTCCACGGCGGCATCCCAAGAGGCTGTTCACCGTAATGGTGCAGGAGGGCGAGTCTGGAACGGCGACACGACGAACTTGCTATCGGTGTGGGCAAGTAGGTCATTTCGCACGCGAATGTCAAAGCGGGCACGCACCGTCCTGCATGCGGAAGGAAGGGGAAAAGCACGCGGGAATGCTGCGAGCGCGACGACGCGGGAAACGGAATGGGGCGCCCCCCGCTGGAGCGGGGCGGCGCCGCTTAACAGCAAAGATGAGGCGAAGGATCCACTTTCGGTGGAAGAGGGAAGGATCGCGCGGCGGTGGTATTGGGGGTCGAGCGATGACGGCCACAATCGACACTGGAGCCACACGCAGTTGCAAAGCGAAGACTGTGTGCGCAGGCAGGCATCCGAGGCGATCCAGGAATGCACACGGAAGATTGGCTATGGATCCACGCTGGAGAAACGAAGAGGAAAGTGTGGAGGTGAGTCTCGCGGGAAAGGCTGCAAGGATGACATTGCTCGTCATCCGGCGATGCTGGACCACCTTACCTGGGGATGGATTTCTTGTGCGCATGGACACCACAAGTGTTGTGGTAATGCAGCGCTCACCAGAGAATGAAGGAGAAGCCGAACGAAGAGACGTCCCTGAGAAGCGGGCCACAGAATCGAAAGAGAGCGATCAGCCTGGAGGGCCGCAATCGCTTGCTCATCAAGATTCGCGAGGAGGAAAGGGAGAGAGGCCCCGAACACCGCGTTGCTCCTCGACGCAGAGAGGGGGCGCGGCGCGGCGGACGGAGGATTGCGATCGATGGGCAGGGCACGTCGCAGGGCGACGGACCACCTGATCAGCCAACAAGAAATGTCGCACGATCCCGAAAAGAGAACTCGGGAGGTGTCCTCGGCTGGCGAGGGCAAAGGACTGGAGGACGAGCCAGGGAGCATCCCCCAGAAGTTAGGTTGGTGGGGTTGGAGGCGGAGGATGAACGAAATTCGGAGAGTCGGTCACCGCAGAGCCCGACGGACCAGAAGAGGAGAGGAGAATGCAGAGTCTCCCCCGAAGCAGCACAGCAGTTTCAATTCGACGTCCGCTATCGACGAGGGAAGCTGAATGTTGTGGCCGACGCACTCTCTCGACAACCTGTGGAAAGCTGCCAGCGAATGATGGAGGCCAATCCCCCTTGCAAATGGATAGCGAGGATGCGGGGAGGATCAAGGAGGATCCAGAGAAGTTCAAAGATACGTTGAGGAAAACGGGCAGCTGTACCGAATCTTGGCCACCGGGTGGACGACGAAGACTACATTCCCTGGAAATTGTGCGTCCCAATTCACCAGCGGAAAAGAGTGCTGCAAGAATGTCATGACGCTCCCACAGCGGGGCATCAAGGCGTGAGGAAGACGGTTAGAGGTTGGCGCAAAGATACTACTGGCCGGGGATGTTCCGGGAAGCGGCTCTAAGTGAAGCGATGCGAGGAGTGCCAAAAGTTTAAGAGCGAGCAGCGCAAACCGGCGGGTCAGATGCAACCAGGCAAGTAGCGGAACCCATGTCGATTCTGTGCGCGGACTTCGTAGGCCCCATGCCTCGATCGAAGCGCGGGAACACCATGTTGCTTGTGTTCCATGATGCGTTCGCCAAATGGGTGGAACTGGTGCCGTTGAAGAGGGCAACCACGGCGTTGCTGCAAGCGGCTTTAGGGAGCGCATTTTGGCTCGATTCGGAGTCCCCAAGATGTTCGTCTGTGACAACGGCGCGCAGTTTGCAAGTAAGGGATTTCGGTCATACATGGAGTCTCTGGGGGTACGGCTACAGTTCACTGCCCCGTACTCCCCGCAAGAAAACCCGACTGAGAGGACCAATCGCACCGTAAAAACGATGATCGCCCAGACATCGAGGGACATCAGAGTTCGTGGGATGTGCTACTACCAGAGATATCGTTAGCGATCAACTCTAGTGTCGCGGATTCTACTGGATTCACGCCTGCGTTCCTGATGATGGGTAGGGAGCCTCGCCTCACGTCCACACTTTACGACGAGGTCACTCCCGGGTCGGCAACAAGGGAAATCGACTTAGAAGCAAGGAAAGAGATGATGAAAGAAATCTTCGAAGTAGCCCGTAATAATTTGCAAAAGGCGTCAAAGGACCAAGGCAGGTATTACAATCTGCGCCGACGAGAGTGGAGACCCGCGCTAGGGTCGATGGTTCTGCTGCGGCAGCACCAGCTGTCCAGCGCAGCTGAGGGCTTCGCGGCGAAATTGGCGCCCAAGTTCGAGGGCCCCACAAGGTCGTCCACTTTTCTCCCCCAACGTGGTGCGACTCGCTCGAGCGAGCGAACGAAGGAAGAGGGTGGCCAACCTTTCCCAGCTTAAGCCTTTCTACACTGAGGAGGAGGAGACCGGCGAGACGACGCTAAGAGAGGAAACAGGAGAGGAGAGAAGATTCGATCGGCCTAGATCGAGCGTTGGCACGTCACTCGAAGAATGAAAGAGACTCGATTGCATGAAACCCCGCTACCCCCTCTATCATCTCTTTGCAAAAAAAAAAAAACCTCACTAATCTCACACTAACGCACTAACTGTTTTGGTCAAGGAGAGATCCGAGAGAGAGCGAATATTAATGTTCTAATTCACACAGATGAGCGAAATGGAAGACGACGTGATCACCGTCAGCAGCGACGAGGAGCGGGAGGAGGCAATTCCTCATGGGTCGTCGTGGGAGAGTCAGCCGCGCACCGGTCCTGTGCCTTCTGTCCACCACTCCACGGTTGACATTTTGGTGGCTTTGGAGGACACGATTATGGTATTGAAGGGAAGCTTCACCACAATGTACATCCCGGCGCCTGGAGTGCAGCGGACTCCACCGCACGTGGAAGAACCGATGTCCACTCCCGGTTCGCCGACCCCATCCCAGCCGGAGAGCCATAGTGTCTCGTCGGACGAGGAGTTGGAATGTTGGGCCAGCCCGATGCCGTGGGCTGCAGGAGAGAGCGAAGAGGAGAATGCCGCAGAAGAGGCCCCTGACCAGCTCCCGCCACGCGAGGTAGGAGGCGGCAGGGAGCGCTGTCCCTCTGCCTCAAATCCTGTCTCGAGGGTGGCGTCGCGAGCGGAAGTCGGAGAGCCGCAGGAGTTTTGGACGAAGAGGAGCGGACGGCGAGAATATGTGGAGCCGATGCCGACTCCACGGCGCCGATTGGAAGTCGATCGAGGCGATAACCGACACCGCGACTCTGCGCGGGTCGCGTTTCGCTATGTTCCGGGGGCCGTCGAGAACAGGCGTGGATTGGCCCAGCCGGTCTATCGTCCGGAGCGCACGAGTCGACGGTCTAGTGCAGGCCGCCGGGATCGAGGTGCCAGATCCCCGAACGCCGATGGAGCGTCGAGCAACGGCAGGGCAGACCGACGGAGACGACTAGCAAGCGACGCCGAGCCGCGGCCAAAATGGTGGAAGCTAGATGATCCCCGTCTGGCAGGGTCGAGCCATCGGAGAGAGCTAGATGCCGTCCTCGACGGATGGCAAGCAGGAGAGGCGTCCCAGTCAAGCGCAGAGGATAGTGCGAGACAACAGGGTTTCGTGTCCATCCCGCGAGACTGGACAGTGCGCCCGGAGGGCACGGTTCTGGCCGAAGAAATAGTGGAGCTGGTGAGGAGAGAAGCGGAGTTTTGCAGTCGCCGACATCGCCGCACACGGTTCAAAGTGACGTCGGACGCCGGAGTCTATAATGTCACGGTGGCGGCCACAGGAGCCGTGGTCGTCTCCTTAATTAAGTAAGGGGGGGGGTGTGAGGCGGCTCCCTAATTGCCGCCTCACGAGGCTTTGATATGAAGAAATGTTTATTTACAAATTGGAATATTTAGTTTGTTTGAAATATTTAGTTTGTTTGAAATATTTAGTTTGTTTGAAATATTTAGTTTGATGGAATATTTAGTTTATTTTGTAGCCATTAAGATTTAGAGTTAAGCTAGTAAATTAAGTAGGTTTAATTAGGGTTAGTTTTGTAGTTGGTAAGATTTAGCCGTAGTAGTTAGGGATTAAGTAAAGATCAGTTTGGTATATTTTTAAGATTTGAATTCATATTTGAAAATGCCGCCCAAAGCGCTGATTTATCGGCGATCGGCGGCGCAACCCTGCGTGGAGAGTTGTGAGCGGAGAGTTGCGTCGCCGACGCTGAGCGCTTTGGGCGAGCGCAAGAGATAGACGAATTTAGTCTTGGGGTAGTCGTGGGCGAGTCGTTGCCAAGTCTTGGAGTAGTCGTTGGCGAGTGGTTGCCAAGTGGTTGACGAGTCGGTTTTGAAAAAAGGGTCGTTGGCAAGTCGTTGGCGAGTCGGTTTTGGTTGAAAAGTGATCGAGGAGTAAAAAAGTCGGATTTAAGTTGTTTTTTAGAGAGTTAATTTTTAAGTGCGTGGTGAATGGTAAAAGCGCGATTAGAGTAAGCGGCATCTCGAAAGAAGATTAAAGAAACTGAAAGAAAACGTGAATCGAAAATTTTTATTGAACTAAACGGCAGCCAGAGTAGAGTTCGACGGCAGCGAGGGAAAGAGAAGACCCAGAGACGAGGAAAGAAAAAGGAGGTGGTACACGTGAGTGGCGGTCCCCGTATTAGATTCCCCCCCCCCTCTCCCATTTCCCGGCCAATAACGTTAGATATCCCTACCCCCTGGTGTCTCACTATTTCAAAAATTAAATAAATTTCTTGTGAGAGTACCCTGGGTAGACTGTGTCTACCCCAGCTGTGAAAATTTACTACCTTACACAGATAAGGACACGAAGTCCTCCGCTTGGCATAGCAAAGGAAGTATCATTTATCAAACTTAAGACATGTGGAAAACTTTCCGCTATGAAACCCGCATCTTCACTTTTTTACGTGTGATTTATGAAGACCCTTGCCTGATCTCGTCTTTATTGTGACCTTTTTGTCCTGTTCGACTATTTCCTTACTGAATCGCTTCTTGTCTTTACTTTTAATCTGTCTATTCTTTATGAACACCTCTTGTCCCGGTTGATAAGTAACCGGTGTTGTCCTATTCTTGTTTTTGTTATCATTCGAGATCTGTTGTTTACGCTGTAACAAACCTCGAATATCCTCATGCTCCTTTTGTTTTACTTCTAACATCTTTTCCAAATCTAAAGTTGTACCACGGTTGAAGAAGATATCCGTGGGTTTCCTCATTTCGGACAATTCTCGCTCGGACTCAGACATTTTTTTGAGTTTTTACTACTTCTGTGAAAAAGCGACAATGAAGACAATAAAACAATGTCAGCAGTTCAATAATATAAGCTTCAAGCAAACGGTCTTCCACAGATGTTGATTAAATATGTTTCATATATTTTTTATTTAAATTCCTTTTATTATTATTTTTTAAATAGCCAAGTACGGAGGGCAATGTATCACTTACTCAGAATAAATGTTAGTTGATGTTCTCAATATGTGTGCGCTACTGTGCGTATGAGTATGCTGACTTCTGTAATCTGTCGGGGATAAAAACTTGAATTAGTAAACTATTAAAAAAACAAAAAATGTTGCAATTAAGAGAAACAGAAAAAAAATTAATTTTTCATTTTTCCTTTATTTGGTTGATCGTATTTACATATCTTTATTTTTTTTTTTTTTTTTTTTTTTTCATATTGTATCTTCATGTCGTCATGTTTAATTTTTATTTTTATTTCAAAGAAGGAAGAGAAAAAAAATTTATTTGCGCACAGGCGTGAGTTGCAGCGTATCGTATGCCAAGGTGTGGGCTGATTTGCACTTAACGGGAGGTCCTTATTATCCTTTTTAGCCTGTTACAGCCTACGCAATATTTGTATTTTGTCTTTTATTTTTGATTGCAAGGCCTTTCCAACGGAACACAGTGCATAACCACACATCTCTATCAGCACGTAACGCACTTGCACTCACACTCACTGCATGTTACTTTTTCGTTTGGTTTTGCTTTTTGTGCTTGTAAATGCCACTTGCAGGTCGAAGCTGCCACAGTGGTTATCTCTTAAAATTTAAAAAATGCCACTTGCAGTTCAAAGCTGCCTCAGTGGTTATCTCTTAAAATTTAAAAAATGCCACTTGCGGTTCAAAGCTGCCACAGTGGTTATCTCTTAAAATTAAAACTGAGACCACTTTCGATTATAAAATGTGCGCAAATTATCAGCGGGGTTTCGGGTCGGGTGGCGGGGAGTCGGACCCCTGACATGCACTGCCCACCAATATTTTTTAGCCACCGACCTTAGCTGCATGATTTTATATAACATTTTTAATAATTCAAATTGAATATCACCGCACGGCAGGGAGTCGAACCCCGACATCACACATCACAAGTGCACTGCCCACTAAAAAATTTGCCGTCGGCTTTTTCAACTTTTTATTTCTTTATTTGGTCTGCGAAGGGAGTCGAACCCACGCATCTCTTAACATAGAGATTACGTAAACATTTTCCACAGACTTTTTATACTCATTCACGAAGTGAATTAGTATATTGGTTTTGTGCAATGTCCGTCTTGCTGTCCGTCCGTCTGTCCGTCTGTCCGTATGAACGCAGTTCATTTCGCCGCTATTGAAGCTAGAGACTTGAAATTTGGAACACATACTCGTCTATAACTCCGATTTATAAAGTGTTAAAATTTTCCCGATCCGCCCACTAGGGGCGTGGCAAATCGGAAAATGCATTTTCCAATATACCAGAAACCATGTTAGTTGAAGAGCTAGAAAGCTGAAATTTGGTATGTAGGTCCGCGTCGACCACCCAAGTCCATCAAGCTATGGCGGATATATCGACGGGCGTGGCAAATCGGATAAAACTGTATCTCCGGAAGTCATAAAGCTAGAAAGTTGAAATTTTGCACGTGAGCTAATGTTATGATTCTATAATGACTGATGAAAAAATTTTATGTTTACGCCCACTAGGGGCGTGGCAAATCGGACCTGAAAATATAGTGAATTTTCAAATTTTGCTATATTTTAGGCTAGAGATCTGAAATTTGGTATATATACGCGGGGTGACAACCCAAGTCCAACGAGCTATGGTGGATATATGTCCGCCCAAAGGGGGCGTGGCAAACCGCAAAATCTTATATATCTTACAGTTTAAGACATCCTTTATCGATGTCCCAAAAATAATTGTTACCCCTCTTTGGGGGCGTGGCATATCGAAAAATACACTGTAATTTTCACATTTTTGGAGCGTAAGCATTCAAATTTGACATGTACATTACCGTTAGCTCGTTCTAAGAACAGGCCAAAAATGAGGCGTCTACGGCCACTAGGGGCGTGGCAATCCGCATTTGTAGTATAAAATTGCGATATTTATATGCGTGAGCCATCTATGTATGTACATGTATATACAAATAGGCTTAATAGGCATTGATAACACGGAATTAAACATTTTTATAAAAGTAAAAAAATATAAAAGAAGCTAAAATAACAAAAATTTGCAATTTACACAAAATAGTTTCCCGCAGCATTTGAACTCGCACCCAAGCCAAATAGCATGTTTGTCAAAATAACTAAAACGAATTAACCGGCGCCTCTGCCGACACCGCTACCGCCTGCTTTGAACAACAGTAAATAAAACGAAATGACATTCTTGTTATGAAAAGCCAGAGTAGCGGTTAAAACTTCAAGAACAATGCAAAAACAAATCAGTCGCATTTGAGATTCTTAGAACACGTTAGAGTACGCATTTATGTGTACAAACACACACACATACATACATAAAAGTGAGCGCGTGTATAAGAAGGCTGGAATGCTTGATGCTATACGTGCAGACTTATGTGTATCTGTATGTATATATGTATATACATTATATACATACATATATGCGTATATGCTATGAGGGCTAATTAAGAAGAAACAAATTTAAACTTATAAAATTGTTCGATTAAGAAAATGAAAAGTATTAAGTCCCCCTTATTAAAGCTCGCACCTTAAAAAACAAAAAAATATATTTAACCAAAAAAAACACCCCCCCCCCCCCCCCCCCCCCCCTCCCCCAAAAAAAAAAAAAAAAAAAAAAAAAAAAAACAACAAAATAACAAAAAAAAACAAAAACAAAAAAAAAAAAAAAAAAAAAAAAAAAATAAAAAAAAAAAAAAAAAGCCCCCTTTTTTCCACACCCAAAAAAAAAAAAAAAAATTTTTGCACAATTAAAAAAAAAACCCCCCGATCCCCCCCCCCCCTAAAACCCCCACCCAAAAAAAAAAAAAAAAAAAAAAAAAAAAAAAAAATTTAAAAAACCCACCCCAAAAAAAAAACAAAAAAAAAAAACCAAAAAAAAAAAAAAAATTTTTTTAAATAAAAAAAGGAAAAAATTTTGGGCTGGGAAAGAGTATTTTCCAAACGGTATCCCCCCCCCGCAACGTTCTTACTTGTTTTTATTAACTTTTGTGTGTGTTTTCGTGTGAGCGTGATGATACAGATAAGGACACGAAGTCCTCCGCTTGGCATAGCAAAGGAAGTATCATTTATCAAACTTAAGACATGTGGAAAACTTTCCGCTATGAAACCCGCATCTTCACTTTTTTACGTGTGATTTATGAAGAGCCTTGCCTGATCTCGTCTTTATTGTGACCTTTTTGTCCTGTTCGACTATTTCCTTACTGAATCGCTTCTTGTCTTTACTTTTAATCTGTCTATTCTTTATGAACACCTCTTGTCCCGGTTGATAAGTAACCGGTGTTGTCCTATTCTTGTTTTTGTTATCATTCGAGATCTGTTGTTTACGCTGTAACAAACCTCGAATATCCTCATGCTCCTTTTGTTTTACTTCTAACATCTTTTCCAAATCTAAAGTTGTACCACGGTTGAAGAAGATATCCGTGGGTTTCCTCATTTCGGACAATTCTCGCTCGGACTCAGACATTTTTTTGAGTTTTTACTACTTCTGTGAAAAAGCGACAATGAAGACAATAAAACAATGTCAGCAGTTCAATAATATAAGCTTCAAGCAAACGGTCTTCCACAGATGTTGACTAAATATGTTTCATATATTTTTTATTTAAATTCCTTTTATTATTATTTTTTAAATAGCCAAGTACGGAGGGCAATGTATCACTTACTCAGAATAAATGTTAGTTGATGTTCTCAATATGTGTGCGCTACTGTGCGTATGAGTATGCTGACTTCTGTAATCTGTCGGGGATAAAAACTTGAATTAGTAAACTATTAAAAAAACAAAAAATGTTGCAATTAAGAGAAACAGAAAAAAAAATTAATTTTTCATTTTTCCTTTATTTGGTTGATCGTATTTACATATCTTTATTTTTATTTATTTATTTTTTTTATTATTTATAGTATTTATTATATGTCATATTGTATCTTCATGTCGTCATGTTTAATTTTTATTTTTATTTCAAAGAAGGAAGAGAAAAAAAAATTTATTTGCGCACAGGCGTGAGTTGCAGCGTATCGTATGCCAAGGTGTGGGCTGATTTGCACTTAACGGGAGGTCCTTATTATCCTTTTTAGCCTGTTACAGCCTACGCAATATTTGTATTTTGTCTTTTATTTTTGATTGCAAGGCCTTTCCAACGGAACACAGTGCATAACCACACATCTCTATCAGCACGTAACGCACTTGCACTCACACTCACTGCATGTTACTTTTTCGTTTGGTTTTGCTTTTTGTGCTTGTAAATGCCACTTGCAGGTCGAAGCTGCCACAGTGGTTATCTCTTAAAATTTAAAAAATGCCACTTGCAGTTCAAAGCTGCCTCAGTGGTTATCTCTTAAAATTTTAAAAATGCCACTTGCGGTTCAAAGCTGCCACAGTGGTTATCTCTTAAAATTAAAACTGAGACCACTTTCGATTATAAAATGTGCGCAAATTATCAGCGGGGTTTCGGGTCGGGTGGCGGGGAGTCGGACCCCTGACATGCACTGCCCACCAATATTTTTTAGCCACCGACCTTAGCTGCATGATTTTATATAACATTTTTAATAATTCAAATTGAATATCACCGCACGGCAGGGAGTCGAACCCCGACATCACACATCACAAGTGCACTGCCCACTAAAAATTTGCCGTCGGCTTTTTCAACTTTTTATTTCTTTATTTGGTCTGCGAAGGGAGTCGAACCCACGCATCTCTTAACATAGAGATTACGTAAACATTTTCCACAGACTTTTTATACTCATTCACGAAGTGAATTAGTATATTGGTTTTGTGCAATGTCCGTCTTGCTGTCCGTCCGTCTGTCCGTATGAACGCAGTTCATTTCGCCGCTATTGAAGCTAGAGACTTGAAATTTGGAACACATACTCGTCTATAACTCCGATTTATAAAGTGTTAAAATTTTCCCGATCCGCCCACTAGGGGCGTGGCAAATCGGAAAATGCATTTTCCAATATACCAGAAACCATGTTAGTTGAAGAGCTAGAAAGCTGAAATTTGGTATGTAGGTCCGCGTCGACCACCCAAGTCCATCAAGCTATGGCGGATATATCGACGGGCGTGGCAAATCGGATAAAACTGTATCTCCGGAAGTCATAAAGCTAGAAAGTTGAAATTTTGCACGTGAGCTAATGTTATGATTCTATAATGACTGATGAAAAAATTTTATGTTTACGCCCACTAGGGGCGTGGCAAATCGGACCTGAAAATATAGTGAATTTTCAAATTTTGCTATATTTTAGGCTAGAGATCTGAAATTTGGTATATATACGCGGGGTGACAACCCAAGTCCAACGAGCTATGGTGGATATATGTCCGCCCAAAGGGGGCGTGGCAAACCGCAAAATCTTATATATCTTACAGTTTAAGACATCCTTTATCGATGTCCCAAAAATAATTGTTACCCCTCTTTGGGGGCGTGGCATATCGAAAAATACACTGTAATTTTCACATTTTTGGAGCGTAAGCATTCAAATTTGACATGTACATTACCGTTAGCTCGTTCTAAGAACAGGCCAAAAATGAGGCGTCTACGGCCACTAGGGGCGTGGCAATCCGCATTTGTAGTATAAAATTGCGATATTTATATGCGTGAGCCATCTATGTATGTACATGTATATACAAATAGGCTTAATAGGCATTGATAACACGGAATTAAACATTTTTATAAAAGTAAAAAAATATAAAAGAAGCTAAAATAACAAAAATTTGCAATTTACACAAAATAGTTTCCCGCAGCATTTGAACTCGCACCCAAGCCAAATAGCATGTTTGTCAAAATAACTAAAACGAATTAACCGGCGCCTCTGCCGACAGCGCTACCGCCTGCTTTGAACAACAGTAAATAAAACGAAATGACATTCTTGTTATGAAAAGCCAGAGTAGCGGTTAAAAACTTCAAGAACAATGCAAAAACAAATCAGTCGCATTTGAGATTCTTAGAACACGTTAGAGTACGCATTTATGTGTACAAACACACACACATACATACATAAAAGTGAGCGCGTGTATAAGAAGGCTGGAATGCTTGATGCTATACGTGCAGACTTATGTGTATTTATTATATATATGTATACATGTATATACATTATATACATATATGCGTATATGCTATGAGGGCTAATTAAGAAGAAACAAATTTAAACTTATAAAATTGTTCGATTAAGAAAATGAAAAGTATTAAGTCCCCCTTATTAAAGCTCGCACCTTCCCAATAAAATATCTATTTTATAATAAAAACGAAATATGTATGAAAAAAAAAAAAAAAAGAAAACGTTTAAGGGGCTTTGAACCTCCGCTACTCTAACATAACTCGCGTCGCCTTTATCACCCACGCTATTGCATTGCTTGACTATATGGTAGCTAAAATATAATAACGTAATAACAGAGCATGATCTGACAAAACTACAGTAACAGCTAGAAAATCCAGAAATCAATCGCAATTCTTAGAATATCAAAAAAGGCGCGCTTTTGTCTATACGCATAGAATAAACAATGAGTTTGTGCACATGTATTAGAAAATCGCGCTGATCTGCTGCTAGCTTGGAACCGGTATCCAAAATATACAAAAATCAAAATTGTATAAAATTGATTTGAAGATCCTAGCTCTAAAGATGTACTAGATATAAACGGCAATAGCAATCGATGATTTATTTTAAATTATAATGGGATCAACTTTTGGGCTGTGAATGAGTATTCTGCAATCGGTATCGCCCGACTGCAACGTTCTTACTTGTTTTTATTAACTTTTGTGTGTGTTTTCGTGTGAGCGTGATGATACAGATAAGGACACGAAGTCCTCCGCTTGGCATAGCAAAGGAAGTATCATTTATCAAACTTAAGACATGTGGAAAACTTTCCGCTATGAAACCCGCATCTTCACTTTTTTACGTGTGATTTATGAAGAGCCTTGCCTGATCTCGTCTTTATTGTGACCTTTTTGTCCTGTTCGACTATTTCCTTACTGAATCGCTTCTTGTCTTTACTTTTAATCTGTCTATTCTTTATGAACACCTCTTGTCCCGGTTGATAAGTAACCGGTGTTGTCCTATTCTTGTTTTTGTTATCATTCGAGATCTGTTGTTTACGCTGTAACAAACCTCGAATATCCTCATGCTCCTTTTGTTTTACTTCTAACATCTTTTCCAAATCTAAAGTTGTACCACGGTTGAAGAAGATATCCGTGGGTTTCCTCATTTCGGACAATTCTCGCTCGGACTCAGACATTTTTTTGAGTTTTTACTACTTCTGTGAAAAAGCGACAATGAAGACAATAAAACAATGTCAGCAGTTCAATAATATAAGCTTCAAGCAAACGGTCTTCCACAGATGTTGATTAAATATGTTTCATATATTTTTTTATTTAAATTCCTTTTATTATTATTTTTTAAATAGCCAAGTACGGAGGGCAATGTATCACTTACTCAGAATAAATGTTAGTTGATGTTCTCAATATGTGTGCGCTACTGTGCGTATGAGTATGCTGACTTCTGTAATCTGTCGGGGATAAAAACTTGAATTAGTAAACTATTAAAAAAACAAAAAATGTTGCAATTAAGAGAAACAGAAAAAAAATTAATTTTTCATTTTTCCTTTATTTGGTTGATCGTATTTACATATCTTTATTTTTATTTATTTATTTTTTTTAATAGGGTAAATTTATAAGGTATTTATTATAGTGTCATATTGTATCTTCATGTCGTCATGTTTAATTTTTATTTTTATTTCAAAGAAGGAAGAGAAAAAAAAATTTATTTGCGCACAGGCGTGAGTTGCAGCGTATCGTATGCCAAGGTGTGGGCTGATTTGCACTTAACGGGAGGTCCTTATTATCCTTTTTAGCCTGTTACAGCCTACGCAATATTTGTATTTTGTCTTTTATTTTTGATTGCAAGGCCTTTCCAACGGAACACAGTGCATAACCACACATCTCTATCAGCACGTAACGCACTTGCACTCACACTCACTGCATGTTACTTTTTCGTTTGGTTTTGCTTTTTGTGCTTGTAAATGCCACTTGCAGGTCGAAGCTGCCACAGTGGTTATCTCTTAAAATTTAAAAAATGCCACTTGCAGTTCAAAGCTGCCTCAGTGGTTATCTCTTAAAATTTAAAAAATGCCACTTGCGGTTCAAAGCTGCCACAGTGGTTATCTCTTAAAATTAAAACTGAGACCACTTTCGATTATAAAATGTGCGCAAATTATCAGCGGGGTTTCGGGTCGGGTGGCGGGGAGTCGGACCCCTGACATGCACTGCCCACCAATATTTTTTAGCCACCGACCTTAGCTGCATGATTTTATATAACATTTTTAATAATTCAAATTGAATATCACCGCACGGCAGGGAGTCGAACCCCGACATCACACATCACAAGTGCACTGCCCACTAAAAATTTGCCGTCGGCTTTTTCAACTTTTTATTTCTTTATTTGGTCTGCGAAGGGAGTCGAACCCACGCATCTCTTAACATAGAGATTACGTAAACATTTTCCACAGACTTTTTATACTCATTCACGAAGTGAATTAGTATATTGGTTTTGTGCAATGTCCGTCTTGCTGTCCGTCCGTCTGTCCGTATGAACGCAGTTCATTTCGCCGCTATTGAAGCTAGAGACTTGAAATTTGGAACACATACTCGTCTATAACTCCGATTTATAAAGTGTTAAAATTTTCCCGATCCGCCCACTAGGGGCGTGGCAAATCGGAAAATGCATTTTCCAATATACCAGAAACCATGTTAGTTGAAGAGCTAGAAAGCTGAAATTTGGTATGTAGGTCCGCGTCGACCACCCAAGTCCATCAAGCTATGGCGGATATATCGACGGGCGTGGCAAATCGGATAAAACTGTATCTCCGGAAGTCATAAAGCTAGAAAGTTGAAATTTTGCACGTGAGCTAATGTTATGATTCTATAATGACTGATGAAAAAATTTTATGTTTACGCCCACTAGGGGCGTGGCAAATCGGACCTGAAAATATAGTGAATTTTCAAATTTTGCTATATTTTAGGCTAGAGATCTGAAATTTGGTATATATACGCGGGGTGACAACCCAAGTCCAACGAGCTATGGTGGATATATGTCCGCCCAAAGGGGGCGTGGCAAACCGCAAAATCTTATATATCTTACAGTTTAAGACATCCTTTATCGATGTCCCAAAAATAATTGTTACCCCTCTTTGGGGGCGTGGCATATCGAAAAATACACTGTAATTTTCACATTTTTGGAGCGTAAGCATTCAAATTTGACATGTACATTACCGTTAGCTCGTTCTAAGAACAGGCCAAAAATGAGGCGTCTACGGCCACTAGGGGCGTGGCAATCCGCATTTGTAGTATAAAATTGCGATATTTATATGCGTGAGCCATCTATGTATGTACATGTATATACAAATAGGCTTAATAGGCATTGATAACACGGAATTAAACATTTTTATAAAAGTAAAAAAATATAAAAGAAGCTAAAATAACAAAAATTTGCAATTTACACAAAATAGTTTCCCGCAGCATTTGAACTCGCACCCAAGCCAAATAGCATGTTTGTCAAAATAACTAAAACGAATTAACCGGCGCCTCTGCCGACAGCGCTACCGCCTGCTTTGAACAACAGTAAATAAAACGAAATGACATTCTTGTTATGAAAAGCCAGAGTAGCGGTTAAAAACTTCAAGAACAATGCAAAAACAAATCAGTCGCATTTGAGATTCTTAGAACACGTTAGAGTACGCATTTATGTGTACAAACACACACACATACATACATAAAAGTGAGCGCGTGTATAAGAAGGCTGGAATGCTTGATGCTATACGTGCAGACTTATGTGTATCTGTATGTATATATGTATATACATTATATACATACATATATGCGTATATGCTATGAGGGCTAATTAAGAAGAAACAAATTTAAACTTATAAAATTGTTCGATTAAGAAAATGAAAAGTATTAAGTCCCCCTTATTAAAGCTCGCACCTTCCCAATAAAATATCTATTTTATAATAAAAACGTCGCCTTTATCACCCACGCTATTGCATTGCTTGACTATATGGTAGCTAAAATATAATAACGTAATAACAGAGCATGATCTGACAAAACTACAGTAACAGCTAGAAAATCCAGAAATCAATCGCAATTCTTAGAATATCAAAAAAGGCGCGCTTTTGTCTATACGCATAGAATAAACAATGAGTTTGTGCACATGTATTAGAAAATCGCGCTGATCTGCTGCTAGCTTGGAACCGGTATCCAAAATATACAAAAATCAAAATTGTATAAAATTGATTTGAAGATCCTAGCTCTAAAGATGTACTAGATATAAACGGCAATAGCAATCGATGATTTATTTTAAATTATAATGGGATCAACTTTTGGGCTGTGAATGAGTATTCTGCAATCGGTATCGCCCGACTGCAACGTTCTTACTTGTTTTTATTAACTTTTGTGTGTGTTTTCGTGTGAGCGTGATGATACAGATAAGGACACGAAGTCCTCCGCTTGGCATAGCAAAGGAAGTATCATTTATCAAACTTAAGACATGTGGAAAACTTTCCGCTATGAAACCCGCATCTTCACTTTTTTACGTGTGATTTATGAAGAGCCTTTGTAATGGTCGCAAGCAAAAAAAATAAGGGTAAATAAAAATTAACGAAAGAAATATTTCAAAAAGTACGCGCGCTTGCAAAAGCTTTGAAAAGGTACAGCGAACCTTTTTTTCATTGCTTGCAGCGCTGCAGTGAGAGCTTTCGGTGGGTTCCGAAAAGTTGTCGCGCACGCGCAACAGCTGATCTTGTCGCGCTGTGCGAATTCGGTAGCGACAAGTATCAGCGCAGCCAACTTTAGGGGCAATAAAACACTAAAGCTTCTTTCTGCTTAAAACTATAAGAGCAGCCCAAGTGCCAGATTTAATTCTTTTCTAAAATCCACGCTGCGACGGCAATATACATTTCATAAATATATTGCATGCATATATAGTCATATATATGTTAAATAACTAAAAGCGCCTCAGCAAAATTCTCTTTGCGCCCGTGTCACGTTTGGGCACGGCAAGATATAAAAAGCCTGCCCTAGACACGGGCTCGGCTTTCTTCTGTTTTTTTATAAAAATTTTGTTGGCACATGGCAAGCAAATCAAGTGAAGCAATCGGAGTAGCTGCATCTATAGGCCGGAGGAGCTTCAACCGCAGGAGTGAAAAACAAAAAAAAAAATATAAAAATGGAATAGTGGCAGAGCAAATTTAATAGTGGCATAGTGACCCTTTAACCTTCAAAACTCTCAGTCGGCCGCGACAACCTAAAAGTGAACAAGTAAGAAAGCTCTAGTCGAGACTGCTCGACTACGAGATACCCTGAACCCTCCGAGCAACAGCCATTTCAATCATTTTTAGTGTCTTTCAGCTTATACAAACACACACACACACGCAAACACATACATAGACACCCATAGGCACGCACGCATTAACAGGCATGGGCTGCAGTGTGGGCTTACTATGGGAACTAAATTGTTCAATAACTTTTTTGTGGACGTACGTTCTTTATGAAACTTTCAGAATGTGGTTTTATCATTACTATGCGTATATTTGCCAAAGCTCTAGTATTTGAAATACGCCTTTTAAAGAGATGAGGGTAAGGGGGTGGATATAGGGGTGGGGGGTGAAATATAACAAAAATCGAAATTCTATAAAGTACACATGAGTTTCCATTAAAAATTTGAAGACTCTAGCTCTAAAGATGTGGGAGATATAATTTTATAACTGTCTTTCGATAAGCCTTTTTATCGATAAAAAAATAACGGGATGAGTTATCGATCTTTTGTGATAAACTTGATATGCGCGCTGTATATACGGTCATTTTAAAAAAAAGTTCAAGTCTCTAGCTCGTATATCTTCGGAAATCGACGCGTTCATACATACGGACGGACGGACGGACGGACGGACAGACAGACGGACAGGGCTAAATCAACTTCTCTCGTCGCCCTGATCAAGAATATATATACTTTGTGGGGTCTGCCACGCCTCCTTCTCCCTGTTACATACTTTTAACAAAACCATTATACCCCTGATTTCCCATTTTCAATGGGTTCAGGGTATAAAAATAAAAAAACAAACACACACATATCCAAGAACAAAAACTCTAAACTACTGTTCTATAATAGTCAAATCAAAGAAAAAAAAAAAAAAAAACGAACAAAAATCACACCTCCAATACATATGTGACTTACACTGTAAAAATTTTGTTACTCGCAACTAAAATAGTTAACCAAATTGAAAAGAAAAATGTAAAACTAAAAACCCATCACTTAAAACTAGCAGAAAATAGAAAAATAGAAAAAAAGAAAAGAAAAAACATCAATAATCTAATAATGAAATAAAAATTTTTTTTATCATATATATATGCATATATATATAGATACATATATGCACATATACAACTAAGAAAAAACCAAAAATAGGAAAACATGAAGTAAAAGAAATAATAAAAGAAATCAGAGATATTGTATAACCAAAAAAATAAAAGAAAAAAAATTTGTTTAAAAGAAAGTAGAAAAAGTAAGAAAGAAAAACCAAATAATAATTTGAATAGATATAAATATAAAAAAAAAAAGTATAAATATGTAAAGGTAAAAGAAAAAAAAAAACACAAAAATTGTGAATGTCCGCCCCTATATATTTTTTTTTGTAACCTCCACGCCACGCTACAGCTACCACGAGGAAAGGCCTTTCATCGATGGAGTAAAAAATCTAAAAATCATGTAAGTGCTGTAAAGATCCCTGTACCCCCACTTCCCCCAATCCAAAACCATTATATTTTCTTTTAATTAATGAATTATTAAAAAGGAATATATATATATAAAAAAAAAAACAAAAAAAAAAAAAAAAAAAAAACAAAGAAAAAAAATTAATCATAAAATGTTTGAAGATAAGTGCATGCAATAATGAAAGAAAGCATATATTTAAAAAAAAAATGAAAATTAATTTTTTTTGCAACCACATTTTTAAATAAAATTATGAAAGAAAACCATTTATATTTATATTTATATCTATTCGATTTCAAATTTAATTAAACTAAATGTTGATTCCACCTAAATTGTAAAATAAAGAAAACAAAAAAAAAAAAAAAAAAACAATGAAGTAAAATAAACAAAGAAAATGAATAAGTAGAAAAATAAACCACCCTTTAATAAGTTAAATATATATATATATATATATATATATATATATATATATATATATATATATATATATATATATATATATATATATATATAAAAAAATAAAAATAAAAAAAAGAGAAAAACAAATTTAGAAATGAACAATTGAATAAATTAATTAAATAAATAAAACAACCTTCGCTTGAAATAAAAAAAAGAAAACAAAAAAATTAAAAAAAAACACAATAAATAAAGAAATAAATAGGATTTAATAGCAAGAAAAATGTCCGATAGAAAATAGAACAATTTAAAGAATAGCATAAAAAAAAAAAAAATTAATAATAATGTAAAATAAAAATGTAAAAATAATAACCTTGTTAGTATAAGAAAAATAAGAGATTGTAATTTTAGTATCCCAATGTCTGTTATTGAAATGAATGAAAAATTAATAATATGAATAATCGAACTCAATCAAAGAACAAAATGAGTCGTTAATTTGTAAGCAGGGTTGAGATAATGGGGTAGGCTAGTTAGTGTTGGAGCTTCTTTGGGGTTTTTCCGTTAAAATTATTTGAGAAAAACTATGGTTGGGTGGGTAAAGAGCGCGTGTGCCGAATGCCATCTATGGCCACGCTTAGTTGTGTCAGAGTTCTTGTAAATTTGTGTCAGTCCCCCCCCCCCCCCCCCCTACTTCCCCAATATCATTGTTTTTTTTCGTGGAGTATAGCTCCACCTCGAGGTATCTCAAGGGATCTTAAAAAATTAAAATTTATGAACTCTGATCGCAAGGCAGAAAAGAACACCCCCACACTCCCGACGAGCGACGGCACTAGAAGGTCCCGCTTATCTGCCTTGCGACCAAAACAACAAAGCCCAGCTTTTGTTTAGTCTCAATCGAGAGAGTCTCTCTGCGAAGAGTTAGTTTTGTTTACATAAAATTTTTGGCGCCCAACGTGGGGCATGAAAGTATGCAGCTTTATAGGCATCACGCTTTCAGAGTCCCAGTTTTAATGTTCAAATAATCAACACGGTCTTTACTCTATTCGCAGAAAAAGAGTTGGCTGTTTGAAACACCCATTTTGGTGATGGTTGAAAAACTCAGTGTCCAGATGCTGAAATAGATTGGACTTGCTTGGTCGGCCTATCGCAACTGTGACAGATGAGTCAGAGCAATTCTTTATAGGGACTACGAAGCTGAAAGATTCGAGTTGAATCTCAGACCGAGAAACCCGAATAAGATAAATTCAACTAACTTATAATAACACCTGTATCACCATGTTTGCTCGTTTGTTTTCGTATAGTTGTTATTTCATCTAGACATTGTTTTGATTGTGTTTTGTGCAATTATCAGATACGATTCCAGAATATTGTATATTGGGCTCAGCTCGGATATCAATACTGATTGTTCTCTGGTAGTTGTTGCAGAGCCAAATGAGATAAATCTGGGTGCAATATAAACTCATACCCGTCTGGCCAGTAGATGTTGTTATGACAGAAGTTGCTAATGTTGATAGTGTTGTCTGGAACTAGCGCATATGCTGCATTGGCGTATCCTTGCCGAACACTAACACTTTAGTTAGCTTTTGCATAGCAATACTCTATAACCAGCTTTAGTAGCAATAGCCCAAAATCCTTTGTTTCCCTAATTGTATAATATAGCAAGAACACAGCACACAAC